>CM074735.1:56578326-56590826 GCA_037367245.1 Phrynocephalus guinanensis | reverse complement strand
ATGCTTAAAACCAACCACACGTTACTGTTCAGACTTGTATTTGCTTTAACAGGGGAAATATGGGAATCACAGTGCTTTTGAGTCATGTTGAAGGGTCAGTGACAGTTGAACGCTGGGAGCTTGCTGTTCCTGTTGTTAATGTTAACTTTAACACCAAGTCAACTGGATTTACCCTTGGTCCCTTTGCTCATCTCCTATAACATCAAGGCCACTGAATGAATTAATCAGTATAGTCTGGCTGAATATCATCTAAATTCATTATCGTGAGTTATTCTTATAATCTGCAAAGGAAGCAAGGGATACGGCTCTGGAATTGGGCCACTGCTGCATCAACAAAGAATAATATCTCAAGCGTTGCACTACAGAAATCTCATGCTTTAAATGGATTGGTTTAAGGGTTAACTGTAATAATGGCATGTGTCCTGGATAATGGGGATTCAGGTAGAAAGGAGCAGCAGCACTCTATGTCTTTACAGGATGAATACATATTCTCTTTTACAGATCTGGGGTTTGGGCAGGGGGAGGATACTAAACTAAAACCCCCACAATTCTACTTATGTTGTGTAAGAGAAAAGACTCAGCTGGAAAAGGAGGGTCTTGGAAGGATTCCAGGATTTGTCTGACTAACTTTTAAAAGACTGTGTGACAGTAAAATGTGGTGATTATCACCATATTGAAGAGAGAGATAGAGATTGGAGAACGCCTTTGTAGAGAACATTATAGGGATATTGTCTTCCCTTCTCCTCCTCAAGAACACTGCCATTATTAGTTTGATTTCTGAGGAAGTAATAGGGATGCCCTACTGGTAAATTATCACTCACACAACTGCCTTCAGCTTCATTAGCCTCATTTAAAGAAGTAGGATGACAATTTGAATAGATTCTAAGTTGTTAAGGAGTCTAAATTATAAAATAGTTTGAGGAAAATGTAAAAGAAGAAGGTGAAAAATATGAGACCATTTAAGAAAGTATTTGCCAGTGTTTTTTTATTGCAGTATGAAATTGTTTTGCCAGATCATTAGTCCATCTAGAAGATGGGAAAGAGGAAATTGAAGAAACACTGTTAAAATATCTAAACTTTTCAGATACTGAAAAATAACACAACTCTTGCCAACAAATTCTCAATCTAACAGGAAAAAGGAATCTCATTTGTTCATCGTGTTTAGTTTGGTCTTCATTTTGCTGTAGGGCATGCCCAGATGTTGATGTTTTCATATATTCTTAAATGGTTCTTGTCTTTAATCTGATCTATTTTATCTCTCACTTGAGCATTTCACACTGGCCAACTTTTTTCTCCAGTGAAAAGGGTCTAGCCAGGTCATCAGATAGCTCCAATATATCCTCCTTTGGATTAATTCCCCATTCCACCCCTTTCTCACATTTTCCTATGGCCATTATTCAGCAGGCTGCAGGAAGTTTCCTTTTTTGTTGTTGTTAAATATAGTAACTGACATAGCAAGACAGTAATACAGCTACCTAGCAAGATACACATAATACCACTAGTATGCTTCATTTAACAGCACTGCAGGAATAGGAGAATCTATTTATAACTTTAAAAAAAAATAGTGCAGTAGATTAAAATAGAGGAGGGGGAGACAGAGCCACAGCCAACAAAGTGATATGCTCTATAAGCAGCAAACAGCCTGCAGGTTGTGGTAGGAGACCAGGGACTGTTCAAGCCCAAGGAGCCCCAGAATGCCTCACTACCTGGCACCCCACAGTGACAATGTGAATCAGGCATTACCTTCCATCAACATCCTGTATGGAAGAAATAAATTTAGCACACATGCAGTCATGCAAAAGCATACACAGTAGATTTGTGTGGATGTTGAAATTCTCAGATAATAGTGAATGCTAAATATATAGTATAATAAAGGGGGGAAATGCGTAAAAATATTTTAACATGCATTACCAGAACTAGTCACTAGCAGGCACCAACTACCATTCTATGTATAAAATTTTCAGACCACAGTGAATTTGTAGATATGAGTGTCCTACTGTATAATGATCATAATTAAAGGTAAAGTTTCCCCCCGCATATGAGTGCTAGTCATGTCTGACTCTAGGGACGGCACTCATCACCGTTTCTAAGCCAAAAAGCCATTATTGTGAAAGTCCATGGCCATGTAACTGGCATGGCCAGATGAATTTCTGTACACCGAACACCGTTTACCTTCCCACTTTTTACTGCGGTACCTATTTATCTACTTGCATTTACATGCTTTTCAACTGCTAGGTTGGCAGAATGATTATAATTACTTGCCATCAAACCAGTTCTGAGCTATGCTGACACTTTCTAGGGCTTTCTAGGTATAGAGTGCTCAGAACTGATTTGCCAATAATTCCTTGTTTTTAGTTGTGTTCTGTTACTAGGCAGTTTTCCCAAAGCTACACAAGCTTTGTCTGTATGTGAACATATGTGTGTATCAGTGTGTGTTTATTTTTTATTTTATTTTTTTTATTTTGAATATTTTACCTCATTTTTCTCCTTGGAAAAGGACCCAAGGTGGCTTACAATAATGAGGGACAACATTTAAAACATATTCAAGTTAAGAACAGGGAATTAGAAGAGGCATTGTAGAACATTGAAAGATAATATTAAAGCTACAAAGAGCATGCAAAAAGAAAATAAAAATACATTATAAGGGGTGGAAATTAAACATGGAAAACACTGGTGTTCTTATGAAATCAGTCAATGCAATCATGCATGGTAATCCATATAAAAGTCACATAGTAGGAAGTCGCTTGTTCAGAGAAAGCTTGCCTGAAGAGGAAGGTTTTTGCCTGCTTCTGGAAAGACAGCAGAGACGGAGCAGTCCTGGCCTCCAGCAGGAGGGAGTTCCAAAGTCTGGGAACAGATGGTTTCATACAGTGGCTATATTTCATCACCTGGAAGCAACTTGGGTTAATTATTGGTGTGACACAATAAGAAATGCTTATATCATTTTTCAACTTGCCACTTGCCATGGAGGCCATTGAGCCTCCCACCATTTTTGGCAAAGCATTCCTTCATTGAGTAGGTAAAATGAGTTGTGGACAAAATGCACACATGCACACTTTATTTATTCCTTTTGAGGAAGGATGAATTATATGAAAAGCAGTCATTGGCTGATAAAGAGAACCATTTGGCTTTATTAAGACTGGTGTGTGTGTGTGTGTGTGCGGGGGGGGGGGGGAGTATCCGGTCCTGAACTAAGATTTTAAATGGGGAAAAAATAACACGTGCCACATTCTCTATTTATAGGTCACCTTTTACTGACTTTAATAAATTAAGTCAAATCCCACTCATTATTCAAATACAGTATCCCATAATTCATATTTAAACAGTATTATTAAAAACAATGTGGCAACTGCCATTGATGTAGGGTGTTGCTCCTTTGAACCCATTCCCATGTCACTGGACCTGTTAAATTTAGCTGTTTCTGTTATTCTTAATTGGGTTGTGCAGCATGGAGCAGTACAGATTGGTCTCAATTAATGTCCTGAATTATAATAATCATATCCATCCTTCAATAGAGACCCAGAACAATACTAAAGGCAGGCACTCAAACACCTACCAGCCTAAAGCAATTAAAAAGGATATGTTACTATAAGGCAAATTTAATGTGTTTTACATAAATTAAACACTTATTAATGCATTTGTATTTCGTGTGTTTATTTACCCAATGTGTTGCTTTGTTTCCATCCTTTTCCCACCTGTTAATAATAGATACCTGTTTCCCTGAACATGATCCAAGATTTATTTAGAAGTTCAGAACCAATGTCATATTTTTGTCTAGGCTGTCACCTCAACTCAGGGGTGGGTGGGAGGGTGAGGGGTGGGGATCAGCCTTACTTGTGGTTTATTGGCAAAAGGAAAATCTATTTTCAGTTCTCAGGTGTTATACACCCACCAAAGCACCTGGCTTCTCCTCGAAGCTTGAGGGAAATATAGCCTTGGGTGCTGATTTGTTTTTACCTTTCTGAAAATATTTTCATTCATGAAGGAAAGACTATATCTGGATAGTATGATAACTACACACAATATCATTAAAGCTTTTCTTGTCACCACCAGATTGTGGTCCTTAGTCTGTACAACCACAACTAATGTACCAAATAGAGATGGGCATGAAACAAAAAAATGGTGTTTCGGTTTTTCATTTGTCGTTGAGAGGTCTGTTTCGGCTCATTTCCCTTTGTTGTGAAATTTTGGAAAAATTTCGTTACCGTTTTTCGTTTTTTCATTTGTCATTTCTACCTGCTTTTTGCGTGATTTTTAAAGCATTTCCTTGCGCAGGCATCCCCAATGCCCCAGACCAGAGGCAAAACACTAAAAAAATGGATGCTGGCAGAGACACAGTATAGACTAGGTACACAGGGAGTCTGCAAAGGCAGTGGCGGGCGTTGCCCAGGGTGCAAGGCAGCCACAGAGTGACTGCACTGCGGGGCAGGGGAGGGCACTCACCGAGAGGTATGCAGCACGCACGCACACAGGGAGGCTGCAGGACTGAAGCTAGAGTTGCAGCAGAGACAGCAATCCCACCTTAACTCCCACCAGAGACTGCAAAGAGGACGGGGGCTGCCAGAGCTTTTTATGCCCTCTGTGGCTGCCAGACCTGCCCGCCCAGTCTGCAACCTGGGCATGCTATTGGTTGAACATGATCCCATCACATGGATTGCCTCCATTTTGTGGCTGGTGCGACATCCATTTTAAAGGGATAAGAAAAATACGATGGGAGAAGACAAAAACAAATGTTTTTAAGGATCCCAACCCCCCTGGTAGGTATTATCAGACAATATAAATAATTATCGCTGCGTTTTTACAGATGTCCAGGGCGTTTTTTAACATTTAAAACAGCTCATTCCATTGTGCATCACCATTAACAGAAACGAAACGTAACGACCACAATTTTCGTGGTTCTGTTTGTTTCGTTGCATTTTCATCACAATTTTCGTTTGTCGTTTCATTTCGTAACGGAAACGACAAACGGTAACGGAAACGCAAAAATGTTCGTTCCGTGCCCATCTCTAGTACCAATACATTCCAATCTCCATGTTGACCTCGGACCTGAACTTGCCATAATCTACAGATATTTGCTCTTTGCTGCTACCACTCTATCCTCTGCCCTGGAGAACACCACCTTGGTCCATAGGTGCACATCATTTTTTTTACTCCTTGGAACTTACAAATGCCACTCTTGATAGCAGCCTCAATCATAGCTAACTTTAGCATCTATGAGAAAAGTGAGTTGTCAGACTTCTCAATTTAAGGGCCAAATTATTTTATTTACTTGTTTCTTTTCTTTTCATATACAGTACTTTCTTTTATATCCTTAATTCCTCCCAACTCATGAATACAGGACAGCTTGCAAAATGAGGAAGGGGAATAATAAATTATAATATTAAAATACAAATGAACATTAATAATAATATTTAAAAGCATTGATAATGTTGTAGAAACAAGGATACATTTAAAAATAATTCTGCAGCATTCAATGTGAAGCTAAAAGTACACATTCAAAACATAAATAAATCCTGCCCCCTCCATTGCCCGCTTAGTATGGAGGCAGGCATGCTGCCCTCTGTGGATTTAGGCACCCCCTCTGCAATGGGGCTACTGGCCAGCCTTCTGAAGGATACTGGGAACTGCAGTCCACAAAATTACTTTTTCAGAATCATGTTTTAAATCATGCCTTTCTTTGTGTTTTGAAAAACTGCTTCTAAGTGAAGAAAAGTAATAGCTAAGAGGAAAGAATTATGCAGCCAAGAATTTCTCAAAATGGCAGTTTGAAAAGCACACAATCTGACTAGACTGAGACATTCACACTTGTGAGTGAAAGGCAATAGAAGGCTCCTGATTAGGGATGGTCACCAAATGAAAAATGAAACACTGTTTCAAAAACTGGTGGTTTTGTTTTGTTTTGTTTAAACTGAACTGATTGGTTTCTCTGCAAATGGCTTCCCTGGTTTCTAGAGGCACCAAATTTGGTGGGCACCTTTCTTGGACTCTCCCATTTTAAGCCCTCCAAATTTGGAGACATTTGGGGTTCAGGGGGCCAAATTATTCAACTTCAAAGGGGTGTCCCCAGAAAAAACATTTCTAATTGCAATGTTATGTGCTTGAAAATAGTAATCCCAGCTAGCAATGTGGAAATTACAGTGGAGCTTCCTCAAGCTCTTCCCTTTAAGCTCCCCCAATTTGGAGAGGTTTGAGGTACAGGGGCACAGGTTATTTACCTCCAAAGGGGGTGCCCATATGAATCCATTTTAAAGTGGTTTTGGGGTGGGGTGGGTGGTTTATAACTGCCTGCTGGGGCTAGGGTATATAAGTTGCTGACTGGTTTAATTTTCTTTGTCATCTGTGGGAGTGAGGGGAGTTACAGTTGGCTCTGGCAGTGTTGCTAGCTTGCTGTCTTGCAGTTAAATGGGCTAGCTTCACTTCTGTTGTCCCTGTGTTCTCAAAGCTGCTTTGTGTGTTGTGTGAGTGGACAAAGAGGGAGTGATTTATGTGTGTGTGGAAGAGAGTGAGTCTTCCTCTCTGTGTGTGTGTGTATGGTCTGTGTCTCTCTGTGCTCAGAGAGGCACTGTTTTTCCATGCTTCTCCTTGCCCTCTGAAGATGCCAGCCACAGAGTCTGGCAAAATGTCAGGAGGAAAAACTTCCAGAACACAGCCAAACAGCTGGAAAAACTCACAACCACTAAGGCCGTGAAAGCTTACGAGAATACAATGTCACTAATTGTTTGAGATCTGGAGTTCCCCAGCCTTCCACCAATGATTTGGGAAAGTGAACTATTCTTTCAAGAATGGGTTGTTGAATGGTCTTAGCTTTGGAGTAAAAGTGACAATGAATAGTTTGCTCATTTTCACAGTTTGTAGTAAGTTACTTCTGGGTATCTGTTGTACCCAGTTGTTTTACCATGTTTACCATAATAGTGTGTGTCCTAGATCAAACCAAACTTAACTATCTCCGGTCAAAAATGTTGAAACTGAAGTTGTCTTACTTTGGGAATATAATGAGGAAACAGAATTCCTTGGAAGAGACAGTAACGCTGGGAAGGGCTAAAGGCATCAAGAAAAGAGGAAGAAGGATTGACTCCGTAAAAGAATCTACAGGCTTGAGTTTGGAAGAGCTCAACCGAGCTGAGAGGACATTTTGGAAATCTCTCATTCATTGGGTCGTCCTAAGCCAGTGGTGGCCAAACTCTGGCACTCCAGATGTTTTGGACCACAACTCCCAGAATTCCAAGCCCACATTGCCAATGACAAAGGACTGTGGGAGTTGTGGTCCAAAATATCTGGAGGGCTGAAGATTGGCCACCACAGTCCTAAGCTCAGGATGGCTTATGGCACATAACAAGTTGCAGTCATCCAGAGTACCTGGTATAGATCTATACGGAGCAGTGATATCATTCAGCATGTCCTTTTCATATGTGCTATTTTATTACAACTCTCAATTGAGATGGAACATAAAAAACATAAAAAATAAAGATGTTTTATTCTTTTCCTTGCCTTAGACCATGTAGATGCAAAACACATAACAGTTAAAATGATCTAATGAAACAACAATAATTTTCAGACTGACACTTGTGCAATAATATTAGCAGAAAAAATACTTCAACATCCTTATTATTATTTTTTAAAAATAAAGTTGTAGTAAATTGATTACAAATTGTTGTAAAGGTTTTGGATCAAACTGTGGCTGCAAGAAACTGTTCTTTTTTTGGGAAGGGGGTAAAGGCAATTATTCTGGGTGTGTGGAAAAAATCTGGCATGTATTACTTTCTTAAGTAAAACATAAGAGAGAACAGATGTTGTGATGACTGACATTTCTTTTTGGCATTCACACACACACGTACACTCTTACTCACATACATGCACCTTTAGATCATTGTAAAAATTCCAAACAAAACATTTATATCAGTTTTATTATCAATTTGTTACCAAGCGGAGGAGAAAACATTTGGAGGAAGAAATTGGTTACTGTAGTGAAATGTCAGCGTCTGCAAAAAGCTAAGGTGAAAGGTGTGGGTGGCAATGAAATCCGAGTTTTTAAAAACCATAAATGTAAAGAAACACTAGGACTTCTGGTCTGAGGTGGAATGAGAAAAATGACCAAAAGACAGAGATAGGCAACTGAAATCTGGAAGTAATTATGGTCAAGTGAAGACAACTGAATTCCATATTACCTTGGTGGATGTATGTAAAGACAGTTTGGGGAGGTATTCTGCTAAGGTTTACTTTCTGGAGCTTAGCAACATAAATTTGTTGTCACTGAACTATTAAATAAAGGAGACACATGTTGGCAGAGAGAGTGCAGAACAAGGATGGAAGTGATTAAGGGACAGCCTATGAAATAATAGCTTAAATGGACCCTCTGCAGGATTTTAATACCCCATGACAACACTCAATTGTCAAATTCAGCTAGAGTGTCCAAGATGCTACTAAAATCAAGCCAGAAATTCCTAGATTTATTCTCTCTCTCTCTCTCTCTCTCTCTCTCTCTCTCTCTCTCTCTCTGTGTCTCTGTGTGTGTGTGTGTGTGTGTGTGTGTGTGTGTGTGTGTCTCTCCTTAAGCACAGGAAATGCCAGTAAGCCCTGAGAATCTAAGCAAGAAATAAGAAAGTAGGAGGTGAACGGTGAGAGAAGGATGATGGCCTACTCTTTTTATGAAATTTCTGTCATCTCAGTCTACGACAAATGTCTCCCACATATACACAATAAAGAGGCAATGTGGGATTTTAATTAGACTTTTGGCTTTTCTTCATTTGATAGAAACTTAGGTAGAATTTCAAACAATAATACTGGAACACCTGTTTAACACGTTAGATGATATGTATAGTTGTAAATTGTGGTTTTAATAGGCCCTCATTGGGGGATTCAAAAGGGCCCCATTGTTCAACTTGGCAGATTTTTTAAAAGTCATAAACTACTGGGATTATAAACCCAATCTCATGATTTTCATATGCTTTAAATAATGTAATTTGATCATTTTCTCAAACTTGTATACAATTTGTGAACAGAGTATCTAATAACCATATTGCATCATTAAGATGCCCTGATAGAGCACTAACTAAAACTTTATACTGGAAATTTATCACAATAATCAATTTTAATGAACAGCAATAGTTACTGAAATCTGATGATCATCATGATATACATACATACAGAAGGAAATATATAAGACACTTCACAAATGAAAAGTGATATATATTTATACATATTCCTATTCCTATATGAGATGTAGTGATGGGCTAAGCATTGTATATGAAAGACAGAGAGAGAGAAAGAAGTGAAGTCTTAAAGAAAATTCCTTTAGGGGAAAACTTTAAAGTTCCATTAACTCTCACATTTGCACTATGTGATTTGTGAAGTATTTTCTCAATGAAATCTGGTGCATTGGACTGCACACAATGTTAGGATGGTGGTTAAAGTTTTGACATAGCATTCCGGATGAGAATTCTAGTCAATATCCAGAGGAAGATATTTAGATTTCTTTCCAAACAATGCCAATCCATGGAAGCCAAACCATCTCACTTTTCCTTTCCTGAACCACACTTCACTCCCAAATTGAATAAACCCCATCCCCACCCATCATTATATTGGCTTGGTCAAAAAGCAATACATTAGCTAGGTCTTTTTTAAAGCAAAACTTTGGTCTGTTTTTGGTATATATGCATTTTTTTTTTAAAAAAAAAAACTATACTAGTAAGAAGTTAAAAGAGTTTCTGGTAACAGTTTATATCTTTGCAGCCACAACACTACAGACTGTTTACATTATTTGTTTGGCTTTCATGGATCCTGCAGCAATAATGGAATGCTAAAATTAAAGAAGCTGACCCTTGAATAACACTGAGGTAGCTACTTGCTATACTGTGTCTGGTGAGCAACCTCCCATAAACCATTTTACACAAGCCAGAGGGTGAATGACTCATCCTCTTTACCCCATAGCATTCTGCATTGTATAATATATTGCTCAGGTCTCCCCACACCACCACAACTACCACCACACACACACACAAAGGCTTTTAGGAGGACATCAGAGGATGCTTGGGGAAGGACACGCTGGAAAATATTTCTTCCACCTAACATACTGCTACCCAAGCCACGTATTCCACCTAACATATTGCTATCCAAGCCATGTGGTTAAAAGCACCACAATTTTGTTATTGTTTCATTCAGGAGAAAAAAAAGTTTTTACAAACTACTTGAAGCTTTAACATGAGGAAGAAGATCAAAGCTGTTCAGAACAGGTGTTCCACTGTCCAGATGTTGCAAAAAAGAGGGTTAATGAATATTTTTTTTGTCCACACAGTATTTCAAAATACGGTTTGTTATTTCTTTCTTTCAGTGTCCCCAAAGAAGGGGTAAACTGAAACATAGGGCCTTTTTACACGACCCCTAAGGTCCGCTGACCACTTAAATTCGGACCAGAGATCTTAGGGGTTCCTCGCTCTTCCTCTGTCCCCACCCCCCTCTGCACTTCCTGGTTGCTGGCTGCCTGAGGGAGGGAGAAAAAAGAAAGAAAAGAATGCCGGTTTACCTCCATTTTGTTCCCGGCAGCATACAGATCTCTTAAAGGGGCGGGGCGCAAAAAAAGAACAAACAGAAGCCAGGAGAGCCCCACACTCACTATCCTTACACCAGATCAAATATTTGTCACATCCAAAAAGCAGGTACAAGAAAAGTGCAGTTTGGTCACGCTAAGTGGGCGGGGTCACACTTAATTGTCTGCAAAGTCCGAAGCTGGTGGGTAAACATTTTTAAGGTCCGGACCTTGCAGCCATTTGCGGCGGAGCTTAGGGGTCATGTATAAACGCCCATAGTGGGCATTTTATATCTCTGATAAAAGTTTCCTATGCACTATACCTTAGCACCATATTGAGTTCTCCACCGTGTGTCTGTGTTTGTGTGCGGTTTGTGCTATCAGTGGCTCCATGTTGTATCTCAGTGATAAGTACAAAAAGCGTATGAGAACAAAAATGATATACGAGGAGGGGAGAGCAAGAAGTTACTAATAACAGTTCTTTTTTTCCAGCAGTAAAGATGTAACTGCATTACATTACAAATGGAGTTTAACAAAGAACGACCACTCATTCAGGATATCGGCAGCTTTTCACTTCTTTAAATGATGATCTAGTCATATGTTTAAATCCTAGCTAATGCTGAACTTGTTTTGCAACATATAGACTACTGTCTTATAACATTCAGGGGGTTTTTTTAGTAACAATTTTTATCACATTAGATAACTGATTTTTTTTTAAAAAAAATTACTGGATTTGTAACTAATTACCAGCTTTAAGTAATTTTAAGAGGCAAAGTTTAATCCCTGTCATCTTCACATAGGACTGAGAAAGACTGTGTACTCTTAAAAAAAAACTGGAGAATCCTACTTGTTCAATGTTACTGGGCTAAACAGAGCAAGAATTTGAGCTGGTATTGGAATGTTTCTTATATTTTCATGGAAATGTGAATGTGTTTCTTCCAATATTAGTGACCCCCTAACCTTTCAGAGAAATTGGAAGGGAGAACATAACCTCTTCCCCACTTTTCTTTAACAAACCACAAACCAGATTTTGTTTCACATTTCGTGCCTAATCCTTCATCTGCTGCAGAGGGCAGCATGCTTGCCTCAGTCCTAAGAGGTCATGGGGGGGGGAGAATTGGCTCATAAACACATTCAGTTTGTTAATTTGGACAGTCCAAGGAGATGTCACATCTTCCCGCTTGCCAATTCCCTGAAAAGTCATGTGTTTTTCAAGGGCAGGGAGTGATGGCGTCTTTGGGGCCCAAAGAGCTTGACGTGAAGCCTGTGTTACACACAATCAGAATCCACTCTTCCAAAGAAGGATCCTTTCAGTGGGAAGAGAGAGAGAGAGAGAGGATGAGGATGCTCCTTCATTGCTACACAATGACAGGAGGAACTGGAAGTCACGGGCATCTGGACCAGGATTGTCTTCTGATTATGCTTCTCTCCCCCCCCCCCCCGAGTTGATATTTTTTGGCAAGAAAGAAAGATATTGCCTTTACTTTGGAAAGGGTTTTAGGAGAAGGATGAATGGAAAAATTGTGAGGTGGAATAATGAAGGGTTAAAAAAAAGCCCTTCCCTTCTTATCCTCCTGCAGTTTGCACAGATGTATACAAACACAGAGCGAACACTTATTTGTGAGCTTTGCTTGTCCAATGTTTAACAAAGTTTTTTTTTATAATCACAGACTATTACATGGCAGCAAAAATTAGAAAACATCTATCTCTGTGACCAAAAAATAACACCTGGTCAATCTTATCAAAATAATTCACTATCAGGAAGCTATGCACTTATTCATTGATCAGTAGGATTTGATTTGATTTATATATTGCCTTTCTTCCTGATCTGGGTTCCAGTGGTTACTGATGGCTATTCTGCAAAATAGAAATCCTGGGCAGGCTCACAAAAGCCAAGATGAGAGGAAGGATTGCTGCTGGAAACCTAGATAATAAAGTCTCCACCATGGCGTTAGTTCATGGTGGGAAATTTTTGCAG
>CM074735.1:56553326-56573326 GCA_037367245.1 Phrynocephalus guinanensis | reverse complement strand
TGGGCCACATGTCCACCTCTGAGCTAGGACTTAAAAAAATCACAGACTTCATATGCTGTGTTACCAGTATTGTACAACAGATATGAATGTCATCAAAGTGGCTATGAGACAAAAAAGGTCCAGTGATCCTTCAGAGACCTTATCTAGTTACTAAAATTAGACTTTTTCAGAAAAGGTCCTTGGCCTTCACTGGGGAAGCTGTCAGCCTCTCTCACAGTTCCCATCATCTCAAGGTACATATGTGTCTTCCGTACACCAGCTGCTATGCTTTTTTCATTCTTCATTTCCCCACTTTTCAAGTTTAGCACATTTTAAAAGCATTCAGAAACCAACAATCTCCAAATCCTGGATTTTACCAAAATAATTTCTGAGGGTACCAGTTCAACATCCTGAACAGCCTAAGCCTCTATATATTGACCTGTGCCAGATCTAGATAGGCAGAAATAGGCCTGATTCAATGAAGTTTATTTTTTTTAATACTATTTGCCCACCAGCTTGTGCTCAAGAGTTGCTTTAAAGGACTACAATCATTTTTGTAGCTAGCACATTCATGTTCAGCTCCAAAAGGCAGGCTACAGTATTAGTGTACTTATGAATATTATGCCGCTGTATAAAGTAAGGTTTCACCTTTTTGGTAATGTCCTCACAGTGGCTGACACTCAATCTATAACTTAATGCCACAATTCCTGGCTTGCATCTTTCACACATTCTCCATATTATGTATGCTGTATGTATTCCATTAGGTCAGTGATAAGAAACATATGCTGCTTCATGGGAACTCCCTCTACCCTTCATCACTGGCTAGGTTAGACTTGCTAGCCATGTGAACTGCCATATAATAGCATCTCTGGGAGGTTTGAGACCTATTTTTTCCATCACAGAAGGAGAGATAGCAACAACCCAAGTGCTACCTTTCCACATTTCAATCCTCCATACGTTGGATGCAGAATGTCTTCATGTGGAGAAATTTTTTATGAGAAAGGCTTCCTGAATCACACAAAGCTCTTGAAAACCAGGGTCCTATTCTATATGAACAGGAAAGCCCCCAAAATATACAAGGTAATGAGGATAATGATGAGCAGTGAAAGAAGGGGCCAATTTTCATTCTTGATTTTCCTTAAAACAATAATTGAAATAACTAAATAAAGCTTTGATATTGTTCTTGTTGAAATCAAAGCAAAGTGATTTAATTAATTAATGTTCAGATTGCTATGAGCTCTCTGTCATGTTTTCTAATTTCCACATAAAAAGTGTAAAATCTTTTTATTGAAGTGTGATTATGTTCATTGTTTTTAAATGTACACATTTTTAAAGATGAATAATTAGAGATGGAGACAAATTAAGAATGTGATTCATCATGATTTGTGATTCATTTGAGGCTGATGAATCAACAAATCAGTGAATCAACAAATTTCCTCCGATGGATTGATGTATCGAATAATCAATTCATCTCCCATTTAAAGTGCTCTTAAAATAACCCTCTAGCATCTAGAGGCCACAAATCTGCAGGGGTTCTTCCTCTGACAAGCGAACTCGGCCACCCTCCCTGAAACATCCTCTATAAGCTGTGAAAGTTTTATGAGAATCAGATACCTGAGCTGGGGATCCACAGAGAGGAAAGCCAGGAAAGTTTCCCCAAGGCATCTAGGTACACCAGTCTTCTAGAGAAGCTTATCCTATATCATATCTACAATACCTCCAAGTTTGGTGAAGATTGGTTTTCAGACGTCTTAGGGTGCTTTTACACGACCCCTAAGATCCACTGGTCACTTAAATTCGGACCAGAGGTTTTAGGGGTTTGTCGCTCTTCGTGCGTCCCCACCCCTCCTCACTTCCTGGCTGCTGGCTGCGTGAGGGGAGGGAGAAAAAAAGGGGAGAAAAGAATAAAGGCTTACCTCCCGGTGCCGGTGGAAGCTGACGGGAGCCCCGTCACGTCCTGGTTCCTTCTCTTAAAGGGGCGGGAGGAAAAAAACAACAATAAAAAGAAGCGAGGAGAGCCCGGCACATCCACATCAAGATTTTTCACCCTTGGAGAGCAGGTACAAGAAAAGTGCGCAGGGACCCGCTTAGGTGGGCGTGGTCACACTTAATTTTTAGTAAACTCCAGAGCTGGTGGGTAAACAATTTTAAGCTCCGGAGCTGGGAGCCATTTGCGGTGGAGTTTAGGGGTCGTGTAAAAAGGCCCTTTGTTGTACACCCTCAAAATGCCTCCCCCCCCCAGGAAAGTGACTTTTAGCAGTTGAGTTGGGGAAACACAATCTCAAGCAATCATAGAGGGATTGTAGAAGGTAGTCAGATGATATTTTCCTCCAAATTTGGTGCCTCTAGGTGCCTTGAAGGACATTTTATAGTCCAATGAATTAATGAATCAATATTTGCTAAAAGTCATCAATTCATATTCAGTGGGTGACTGTATTATGATGAATACAAATTGACAATTTTTTTAAAAAAAATTATTGAATTTTCTAAACCTAAAACAAATACATTGCTTGTGTGTTGCCATGTTACATAGTTCAAGTAAAAACATTTTCCCAATATTTCGGTTCAAGTGTCCGATATATTCCAAATTTGCATGTTTCTTTTCCATCATTATATTCATCATTAGAGATGGGCACGACTAGGGAAAATGACGTTTTTGAGTTGTCGTGTGTCAGAGGCAGTCCGTTTCGGCTCGTTTCCGTTTTTCGCGAATTTTTGCAAAAATTAGTCGGTTCTTTTTTTTGTTTTTTTGTTTTCGTTAGTACTGGTTTGGGGGGGTAGCGGGCTCCTGGAGGGAGCTGCAGGAGTCAGCCAGAGCCACAAGTGACGGACTGGCAGACTCTTTGCACCCGCTGTGTCTCACGTACTTGCATGTAGTGCAATGCAAGTAGAACTGGCTTAGGGTTAAGACGGGTTAGCGCAAGGGCTAGGGTTAGGCTAGTTACGGGTGAGGTTAGGGTGAGTATTGGGGTGCACCTCTGGGTGCCTCTCTGACCCACTTAGAAGGACAGTGTACTGGCGTATGGGTTAGGCTTAGGGTTCGGGTTTGGGCTACGATTAGTGGGCTATTTATGCCCGATTGGCACATCCCAGAAGTCTCTGTGGTCAACCTGGCCAAGTGGCCATGCGATTGGTGGAAAATTTGCATGGTCTACTCCCATGGGCGAGCCCATCATTGCAAATGTGCAGGTGTAAAAAAATAAAATAAAATAAAATAAAAAAATAAAATAAAATAAAATCAAGGGATACT
Source organism: Phrynocephalus guinanensis (assembly GCA_037367245.1). Taxonomy (NCBI): domain Eukaryota; kingdom Metazoa; phylum Chordata; class Lepidosauria; order Squamata; family Agamidae; genus Phrynocephalus; species Phrynocephalus guinanensis. Next base: position 56,570,097 of record CM074735.1, on the reverse strand, counting down.
TTTTTTTGCAAGAACAACCCACTGCTGCTACTGTAAAAATTCAAGAATTTAAAATAGCTAATTTTCGCATGTTTCTGTGGTGGTTTGGTGGGGTTTTGGGCAACGATTTAAAAAAAATTGTGGTCGCCATTTTGGATCCCCCCCACCCCATGGCAAATGGATGCGCCCTCCCAGCCTGGTACAGTCAGCAAAACCTGGCCATGCGATTGGTGGAATGGCTCCAAAACTTTGCATGGTCCACTCCCATGGGCGAGCCCATCATTGCGAATGCGCAGGTGTAAAAAAATAAAATAAAATAAAATAAAATAAAATCAACGGAGACTTTTTTTGCAAGAAAAACCCACTGCTGCTACTGTAAAAATTCAAGCATTTAAAATAGTTAATTTTCGCATGTTTCTGTGGTGCTTTGGTGGGGTTTTGGGCAACAATTTCAAAAAAAATATTGCGATCGCCATTTTGGATCCCCCCCACCGCATGGCAAATGGATGCGCCCTCCCAGCCTGGTACCAGCAGCACAACAGTAGCAATAGCCAAGGAGAGGGGGGCGGGGACCCCCCCCCCCAAATAAAACACCCTTCTGGCCTGGTAGGTGCCCTCAGACAGTTTTCGCCTACTTTTAGGGCCGGGAATCGGGGTTTTTTTTTAACTTTTAAAAACTTTTTTTCTGTGCCGCTTGGCATTGCGCGATCGCCGCGATGCAAGTAACGAGCACGACAAATCAGACCAAATTGTTCGTTCATCGGTTCGAGCTCGAATTCTGGTGGAGTAATTCCCGTTACCGTTTCTGTAGAGTAACGGATACGAGTAACGGAAACGGAAACTGGGAATACCGCTAAGTCGTGCCCATCTCTATTCATCATTACTTGTCTCTATCTTCATCTAGTAAAAAGAATGAAATAACAAAGTACAATATTAAGCTAGCCTATTTAATCTTAACCATGTCAATAATTCTTCATTTTACTAAGCAGTTTGAAACCTGAAACAAAATCGATTTTGGGGCTCTCCTCTACCTCTTCATTGTATTCAAGAGAAAGTTCATTCTTCCAAGCAAGGCCTGACTCCCTACTATCCCCCTCCTGTAAACACCCCTCCTGAACGTCTCCCACAGTGCTGCTCTGTGAATCACAAGCTTGGAAAATGGGTTTAGTGCTCTGATCCAGCTCTCCATTCCACACAAAAGCAAGTTCAGAAGAAAGTTCAGTTTGTAAAAAGTCTAATACATTTTGTATTATGAAGAGCAAATCTGCAACTTGCTGATCTGTCATTGTTTCCCAACCAACTGTGGTCCTTGTGATCAGTTATAGATCCCTTCAAAGGGTTAATCCTCTAGTTCCACTGAGCTTCAAGGAGGGAGGGGTACAGGAGAGAAAGCAGGGAAGGAGAGAGACAAAGGAGAGAGACAAAGAGAAAATGTTCCAAGGCTAATATCTAAGAATGTTTTGAAAACATTAAGCATTTAGAGTGTCCAAGATCAGAGACTGCTGCCCCACCACTCACACTGCCCTTGTATATAAAAAGAGTTTTGTATTGTAAAAGAAAGCTACTTTTTCCTTCACAGTGATTTACCAGCCAAAAATGCTGAAAGCAAATAGATCCATGATGCGGTCATGAAAGTAATCATTTCTATGGTAGCGTCATAGAGTAGTTGCTCATTCTCCCCTTATAGTTGTAGCCGCCAATTCATAAAGGGGGTTATTAAAGCTTATTGAACAAGGGAACGAGGTCTCACCAAAATATATCTCTCATAGAGTGATGAGGTAAAGCAAAAAAAAAAGTGTCTTACTCATGGCAATAAAGCTTCATAATATCTACAATTATTTACATACTCCAGAGCCTGAAGCTAAAGACCATTTGCCATTACGGCAGCCAGACTTTGACCAGCAGGGAGATAAGGCTACTCTAGAACTGCAAAGTCTGCTGGTGCATTCTTTGCAGCTCCCAGATGCTGCCTCTGTTCATCCCCCCCCCCAAAGAGGACTTACCCTTTCTAGGATCCAGTTTATATGGGAAAATTCACCTTGATAAGCCAGAGAGCTTATCAAGCCGTCTTGCTGCAGCAAACTGGAAACTCCAAATTGACAAATTTTGACAAATTGGCCAAATTCATCAGAAAAGTTAATTTATTTTTAATTTCATCCTCATCTCTATTCATAACCTTTAAAATGTATTTTGTCTAAAGATACCACAAGCCTTACAAATGCAGGACATTCCAAGATAAGGTGTGCTTTTTATCACAGTGATTCTTTCATTCAGAATCCCTGTTCCAAGAATCTGATTTCCGTCCAAGGTAAAATTACTATCCTCCTTAGTCTCCTCAAAAGCTCCACCATCTCTATCTTTGGTTAGGATTTAATTAATAAGATACCTGATCACAAGATTATGAACTGAAAGTGGCAAGAGAATGACTGGAATAAACCCCTTAGGAAACAGAATGGGACTTAATATGCAAATAAACATGCACAACAATTGTATGTTACTCACTGTGTAAATCTGTACTTATGGTTCTTTGGCACTATCTGCTACTTAGAAAAGCAGTCCAAATGGGGCTGAAACTGGTTTCCAGATGCCCCACATTGTTAAGTATGTTCCATATTTCAGAAAACCACATGCACATAGAGGTTTGCGGAACTGTACTTTTCAGTAATTGATCTTGAAGCCCTGGAGCTTTTGGCACATTTCAACAAGGAATTAAAGATTTTTACAAGGCTTGTATACAGCAAGTGTATAGAATGTGAGGCTGTTCAGGTTTCGCAACCAATATAATACTTTGGGTAGTGTTTGCATAATCTTAGCACATTATAAAGAATAACTACTTAATGGCCACCACAGACCCATCACCCTTCCCTATGCAAATACACACAGGCATGAAACACACACACACACACACACACACACACACACACACACACACACACAGAGTGAAGGTTTCCCAAAGATGGAGCATCTGACATATTGCAAGCATTTTAAACATAAATCGTTTGAACAAATGTTGCTGAAATGCCTGAACCTCTTTTGAAAGCCCACAAAATATGTATTCATAACAGACATTTCCTAAGGCATGCACTGAATATTCTTGTGTCATTGTGAGCCATCACACTCATTGTTCACATTTGAAGTTAGGGCTTGTAGCTCACAGGATGTATCGGGCTTCAGAAACTTTCTTTTCTACTCTGTTTATCTTGTGAGGTTAGGAATTGCTTTAAATGGCAAAACTATGACTGTTCCATAAAATTGGCATGAGAAGGAGCAATTTTGGATCTAACTGCTGTTTGCTAATCAATTTAATTTATTTATACATTAGTATTAAAAAAGAGATCCTCTGCCCACAATCATGTGGGTTGTACTGTTGAAGGCCTCTCCTCCCAAGACTTCAGCCAAATTCAACTTCCCCCCACTTCCTGTGCCTGTGGTACATGTGTGCCTTATTCCTTAATGGGAAAGGACACTCAAGACAGTTTGTGCAAATTATGTAGAGGGAAAAAACTTTATTTTACTCTCAGCTGAAAATATGGAATGTGTAGAATTGTAGAATTCTACCTTGGGAAGTCACATTGTTTCCAGTGGAAGCTGGCGACTCCTGTTTTGAGGGTGCAGCAAATCTGTTCCAGGATTTGTGGCTGAACATTAAACAAGCTGTCCAAGGTGCTGTATCTAGTTTGAGGATAAAGTTAACCACTTTAAACAGATTCTGTGAATTCAAACTAAAACCTGGTGTGGATGCATTGTCCCCATGAAATCTGAATCACTAATGGTCACCAGTTGTGTTAAGAATCACAAGAAAAAGAAATTTAGTGAGTATTGGTTCCATGTGTACTCCTTACCTCCTAAATGAGTGATAGCTCCTTTTAGCATTTTCCTTTTGTCATTTTCTCCTAGAATCATTAGGACTGTGATAGGAAGAGGTATTTTAGACACCAAGAAGGAGCCATGTCACATAAGCAAAGAGGAAGAAGCGATGGAGGAAAAATATAGAACACTCTGAGATGGAGAACATCTTTTTTTAAAAGCACAGTTACTCATGAGCAAAATGTCTACTCTCAAACATTTGCAAAATACCACCGTAAAACTGTCCTGCCTTTTAAACCTACATCTTTACGTTTTTTTTAAAAAAATAGACAGTTAAATATAATTATTCGTTCAATACCACTTAAAATACCAATGCTGCCCAGCCTTCAAGCTGAAACAGAATATACACTGTATATAGAAAATCAATAATGAGAAAATTATAGAAAAGAAAATGAAAAAAGCAGAGTCTTCTGACAGTGTGATGGATAGGTGAAGCTGCAAAAATATGCACATGCCGAAATAATTTCATGACTTCAGTATGTGCTGAACTTGGCGCCAACTTACTATACCTATGCGAACACAAGGTTGTGTGAATTGGCTCAAAGTTCCCTGTCAATATATGAATTTTCATTCGTATAAATGAGTATAGTGACATTTTAGCAAGGATGGGTTTCCATGGACATCTGCCATCTATGTAATGATCCTGCAGAAGCAGAGCAGTTATATGCCATCATTTTATTGCAGCTAGGAGGGAGAATGGTTACTGAGTCACAGTGCAATAATTCCAAACTTCTCTTTTGCAAGACATGTTCAAGGGGAAAATAATTTCCATATGTTGGCACTGCAACTTGACTTTTATATGGGTCAAAGGGACATTCATTCCCCAAGGTCATGTTTGGTTTCCTTTTTAAAAAAAACTTCATTCCCTTAAAATTATGGAGTCATCATTTTAAGCAGCTCTGAGCAAACTGATTAATACTCTAAACTTTTATTTTTATTTAGATTAAAACCTTCAGCTCAGAATATTTAATAGCTTTCTGTCACAGCAGAAATTTCTTTCCAGTATGAGCTGTTTTAAGTCATCAATGGAGGTGAGGTATTTATCAATAATATTAAAAGAAACTACAGCTTCTTGTGACTGAAGTTGCTTCTTAGACTACCATAGAAATCTTCTGAGGGCATGTAGTCTCCTTGAACAGAAGAAATCAGAAACTTAGAACTATACAGTAGGAGCCCGGTATCTGCTGAAGATCAATTCCAGGCCTCTCTGTGATTAACACCTAAACCCCCAAAACTGCTGTTTTCTGACAGTACCTTGCTTTACAATTGCTGTTTTGTGACAGTAGCTTGCTTTGCGGCTGCTGAATTATTTATTTATTTTTCCTCTGCCAAATGTAGATAACTGAATCAATGGTTAATGAATCAGTGGATACGTGGGGGGGGGGTTCCTACTGTATGTATTTAAATTGTGGCTAAGATCTGTGAGGAAGAATGTCTGTGGGTACTTACATTCCAAATTCAGGCAACTAAGTCGCCCCCAGGTCCAAGCCAATTCAATTGTAGGGGAATGTTCTCATATCCCCTTGTTCCAGGGCTACACTCAAGTTTGGGGGGGAGGCCTCCCTCCATCTTGCCCATGTAGAACAGGAGAGGCTGCCATGAAACTGAAGGCATGTCAAGAATTCCCTGAAGGGTTTCCTCAACACCTGCAATGGAAACAGGATAGAAAGGCACAAGCTGGAAAAGCAGAATCTGAAGAGGAACTTGCCCAGGTCTCATAGCCCCAGAGTCACACCACACTTTTAAAAAGTTTAATTTTCTATACCTTCTTCTCCTCCCAGTAAAGGGATTCAAGGCAGCTTACAAAATTATTTAAAAGACAAAAGCTAACACTGTTTAAAATGCAATAAATTACTGCAAGCGTTAAATACATTAAATACTATAGCTATTGAATAAAAATGGGCTAAAACAATTGTAAAAGGTAAGAGCTATAGCATGCCTCCTTAGAAACCTTTTCCTCAGCAAAAGATGGTCTAAAAAGGAATGTTTTGGCTGGAGGAACGGCAGCAGAAAGGTGTTGAAAAGGACTTCGGCAATTTAGGAGCAGCCTCTGAGAAGGCCATCTCTTTTGCCTTATCACACAGGCCTGGCAGGATGGAAAGAAAGGCCTCCCCCCAAAATCTTACAACCCAGGAAGTCTCATGTGGGCAGATGTAATATTTTGGATAGCATGGATCTAAGACATATAGCACTTTACAGGTCAAACTCAAAACCTATTGTTTTTTATACCTAGTAACAGATTGGTAGCTGTGAAGCTTGATGCGGATAGGAATTTCAGTGGGCCCTGTGATCCACTCTAGCATTTAATGACTGTAAGCTTCTGTCCCGATGCCAATGGGAATGATGTGGCACTTCTCCCTGTCCTGCCTGTAGACTTCATCATGTTGCCTGCCTGGAGATGCAAGGGTCCCATACTTTCCACACTATCTATTGATGCAGAGTAGAGCTGGGCACGAATTAAAAAAATGATGTTTTGTTTGTCGTTTGTCGTTGAGAGGTCTGTTTCATTTCGTTTCCGTTTTTCATGAATTTTTTTGGAAAAATTTTGTTTTTGTTTTTTGTTTTTTCATTTTTTGTTTCTACCCGATTTTTGTGTGATTTTTAAAGCATTTCCGTGCATGGGCATCCCCCAACGCCCCAGACCAGAGAGAAAACACTAAAAAAAAAAAAATGATGCTGGCGGAGACACAGTATAGACTAGGTTCGCAGGGAGGCTGCAAAGGCAGCGGTGGGCGTTGCCCAGGGTGTAAGGCCACTGCAGAGTGACTGCACTGCGGGGCAGGGGAGGGTACTCACCGAGAGGTACACACACACGCACACAGGGAGGCTGCAGGACTGAAGCTAGAGTCACAGAGACAGCAATCCCACCCTAACTCCCACCGGAGACTACAAGGAGGACGGGGGCTGCCAGAGCTTTTTATGCCCTCTGTGGCTGCCAGACCTGCCTTCCCAGTCTGCAACCTGGGCATGCTATTGGTTGAACATGATCCCACATCACATGGCTTGCCTCCATTTTGTGGCTGGTGGCGACATCCATTTTAAAGGGAAAAGAAAAATACATTGCGATGGGAGAAGACAAAAACAAACGTTTTAAGGACCCCAACCCCCTGGTAGGTAATAATTTCAAATAATTATCGCATTATCGCTGCATTTTTATGGATGTCCAGGGCGTTTTAATACCCAAGAAATCAATATTAGGCATCTGGGAGCCATTTTGGGTTGATGTCCCCTAACTCCCCTTAAAGGAAAAAAATACAGCGATCTGAGAAAAGACATAAACAAACGTTTTAAGGACCCCAATTCCCCGGTAGGTATTATCAGACAGTATAAATAATTATTGCTGCGTTTTTATGGATGTCCAGGGCGTTTTTGAACATTTAAAACAGCTCATTTCATTGCACGCCACCAGTAACGGAAACGAAACGTAATGAACACAATTTTCATGTTTCTGTTCATTTTGTTTCATTTTCATCACAATTTTTGTTAGTCGTTTCGTTATGTAATGGAACAAATAACGAATAATGGAAACAAAAAATGTTTGTTTCGTGCCCATCTCTAATGCAGAGTCCTGAGTTGATAAACTGTACTGAAACTTGATCTCTCCACTAAGACAGTGGAAAGATGAAAGTTGCATGAGCTTTGAGTGATAGGTCACCCGTATAATCTGTATAATCTGCTGCATAGCCATATCTTATGTCATAGCCATTTGCATTCCCTCTTTCATGGGAATATTTCCACACACCAAGGTCTCAAATGTTTTCTGAAATGTCTCCTAAAGAGTACAGTCCCAATCTGTATGACCTTTATTCAGGTACACAGCAGGGGGCCCCTCTCCCAGAACCCTGGAGCCAGATCTCTATTTTAATTGGCCTTGCAGACTGGCAATCCCCTACATAGATATGCACAAGCTATTTTAAAATTGGTAGACTAACTATGATTATTGTTAATTGTGTGTTGTTGTGCTTAATCTCTATTTCTTTTATTTGTACTCACTTAATTGTTTGTTTATCTGTTTATTTGCACTGCTGTAAACCACCCAGAATGGCCCTGTTGCCAGATGGGCAGTAAGTAAGTAAGTAAGTAAGTAAGTAAGTAAGTAAGTAAGTAAGTAAGTAAGTAAGTAAAATATTTGCTAATTTTGCTTACAGCAACAACAGTAACAGTATAAATAACAGTATTATTAGAACCTGATTATGCACTTGCATAAAATGTGGTTGCTTTTGAATTGATTTCCTTTGTCCTTACAAATAATTTACATGATCAGCAGAGATAGGAATTTTAACTAGTTTCCGAAAACCTGCAGCATTTACTATCCCCTCAGCTCTAATTGAAAGCCAAGCAGTAGCCGTTTTCACTTTCTGAAGTTCAAAGAGAAACCCACTCTTTAAAAACTAGTGGTCAAGAACAGTTGCCCAGAGAACAATGAAATGTGGGACCTATAGCAGTTTTAAAATGCATGGGAATGAATAAGACCTTCCCTCTCTGGAAAGGGGGGAAAGCTTGGGCCTACTCAAGAAAAGAAAGTTTTATCAACCCCTGGAGGCTTCACATCTCTAATATTATAGCAGGACTAGACTGTAAAATTTCTACTGAACTCATTAGCTATGGGAACTCCCAAACTCTGTTGAGAAAACCATGACATGCAATAGTTCTTTATGGGTTAACCTTTCTCATTTCCTGGTCACTGCTACTAGTTCTGGCTGACTCTTTTTTCTTTTTCTTATTTTGAACCAGCCAGCACTTGCTTTTTGGATTTAGGGATTATATTATAGGAGGGAACACACTGTATTATTCCATTAAGATTTTGACATAGGGAATGCCTCATTTAGATACAATGCTCATGCCTAGGATTGTCAGGACAGCAGCATCGTAGTTCCTCAGACTAAGGGGAGGGGGGTTACTAGATTACCCCTGCCTCCTCCAGGTGTTGCTTCTGAGTGGGCTCCTGCCAGAGGAAGCAGGGCTGGGAAGGACCTGTTCAGATGAAGTATACATTGGCACAAACCACCAAAACAGTGGTTGATTACCATCTGTAGTAGCTACCTGTGATCTGACAAAAGGTGAGTATTTCTGGTGCTTGCGGTTAGTAAGGATGCAGAGGAGGCCTTTTCTTGAGCCTTGCTAATTGTGGGATCTGGCACTAGTGGAGTACAGGTAGATTGGGCCAGAGGCTGGGAAAACCCCATCTAAATAAGTAATGGTAACTCAGATTTAGAAATATCTTTTGGCAACCGAGTAGGCAGCAAATATATGTACAGCAACTGATGTTGCTGGCTTCTCTGCTAAGAGTCACATCCCACACAGCCCTACTTATGGTGCTAGAGATGGGCACGAAATGCCAACATGGTGTTTCATTTTGTTATTCATTGCCGCGGCCCCCATTTTGTTTCATTTAATACGAAATGAATTTGTTTACAAAAATCATTTAATATTTCGTTTGTTTCATTTTTCTTATTTATTTATTTATTTATTTATTTATTTATTTATTTATTTATTTTTTACGCTTGTATACCGCCCCATTCCCACAATGGGGACTCTGGGCGGTTCACAACATCAGAATAAAAACAGATAAAAATCGATTGCAAACAACAATTAACAAAACAACGATGTCTGGGAGTAATTAGGCGGGGGGGGGGAAAACAACCAGAGTGGGACCTTAGACATCGCCGTAAGCTTCTCGAAAGAGGATGGTCTTAAGATTCCTCTTAAATGCTGCCAGCGATGGAGCCTGCCGTAAGTCACTGGGAAGTTTATTCCAAATAGATGGAGCCACTACCGAGAAGGCCCATCCACGAGTACCAGCCTTACGGGCCTCCCTCGGATTGACCGTCCGCAGTGATAAGGCCACCGAGGCGCGGGTGGGTCGGGCCAAGTCTAATTGTCGGGGGAGACGCTCCGCCAAATAAGCCGGGGCCAAGCCATGGAGGGTTTTGTAAACCAAAACCAACACCTTGAACCTTATTCGGGAGGCAACGGGTAACCAGTGTAGGTGAGCCAGGATAGGGGTGGCGCGGTCATAGCGGCGCGCACCAACCACCAGCCTGGCCGCCGTATTCTGGACCCGCTGCAATCGCCGAACAAGGTTCAAGGGAAGCCCCATGTAGAGAGCGTTGCAGTAATCCAGCCTCAACATGACCAGTGCCTGTACCACAGTCCTCAAAGAGCCCTCATCGAGGTACGGGCGAATCTGAGCGATAAGCCTAAGATGGTAAAAGGCCGACCTGACCACGGCTGACACCTGAGGTTCCAGGGTCAGATCTGGGTCCAGGACGACACCCAGATTCCTCACTCTTTGCGCCAGCTGGAGGGCGGACCCACCCAGACTGGGAAGAGGGCCACAGTACCCCTCCGACGAGCCCCCGAAGAACATAACCTCGGTCTTGCCTGGGTTGAGCTTGAGCCTGTGGGACCTGGTCCAGTCCAGTACCGCAGCCAGGCAACGATCAAGGGTCCCGACGGCCTCCGCGGCACAGGTGGAAAAGGAGAGATAGAGCTGCGTGTCATCAGCGTACTGATGGCAGCAGACTCCATAACTCCGGATGATCTCAGCCAGCGGCTTCATATAGATGTTAAAGAGCATTGGGGAGAGTGACGACCCCTGAGGCACCCCACAAGAGAGTGTCCAGGGAGCCGACAACTCACCCCCCAAGCTCACTCGCTGGGTGCGGCCCCCAAGGAAGGACCGGAGCCAGGCCAAGGCCTGGCCTCCAATCCCAACCTCCAAGAGCCGCTCCAGCAGGATACCGTGGTCGACGGTATCAAAAGCCGCTGACAGGTTGAGAAGGACCAGCAGGGTAGAGCAACCCCTGTCAGCCCTCCTCAACAGATCATTATGCAGCGCGACCAGGGCCATTTCGGTCCCATGACGCGGCCTGAACCCGGACTGGAAAGGATCCAGGACATGGTTCTCCTCCAGGAACGACTGGAGACCCAGGGCGGCGACTCGCTCAATCACCTTGCCCAAAAAGGGAACATTGGCTATGGGACGATAGTTGGACAAATCGTCCACAGCCAAGCCGGGTCTTTTAATAATGGGCTTCACCACCGTCTCCTTCAGAAGACTGGGAAAGATCCCGTCTCTGAAGGAGGTCGAGGCAACCAGTGAAGCCCATTTCGGCATGCTCCCCCCTGCGCTCTTAATCAACCAGGAAGGGCAAGGGTCGAACGGAGAGGCTGCAGGCCTGCAATGTCCCAGTGCCCTAGAGGCATCCACCGGTGTAACAGGCCCAAACTCAACAAACCGAGGCGACCGAGGCAGCCCGACACTGGCCGTGACAGGGGCCGGATCAGGGCAACCGGCGTCCAGCTCGGAATGGATGGCCTCTATCTTAGATTTAAAATAGGCTGCGAATGACTCACTAGTGAAATCACTAGGAGGAGGCCCCGGCGGAGCGGGATTGGTGAGGTCTCGGACCACACGGAATAATTCCGCTTGACGATTCGAGGCCTCACCAATTCTCAGAGCGGCAAAAGATCTCCTAGCCGCCCTTATCGCGCGAGAATAGCGACCGTTCGACGCCTTAACCGCAGCCCAATTCTGAGCCGTCCGAGCATTCCGCCATCTGCTCTCTAGCCTTCTCCGCTCTTGCTTCATCGCCCGTAGCTCCTCGGTAAACCAAAGGGACGAACGGGCTCGGCATCGGATCAGGCGCTTGGGAGCGATCCGGTCAACAACCCCAGCCACCTCCTCAAACCACCGTTGGGCTAGGGAGTCGGCCGGATCGTCATCCAAACCATCTGGTACATCCCCGAGGGCCTCCGAAAACCGCACAGGGTCCAGGAGCCCCCGGGGGCGGGCCCAGATGGACGGGCCCGGCTCCCCGCGGGGCGGGGTGGCTACCGCAAGAGAGAAAGTCAGTAGATAATGATTTGACCATGACACGGGCCGGGCCAGCAATCTCCCGACCCCCAGATCAAAACCCCGCGATGTGGAGGCAAAAACCAGGTCCAGGGTGTGTCCACCTCTATGAGTAGGTCCGATGACTAATTGGGACAGGTTCATGGAGGCCATGGACTCCATGAATTCCAGAGCTACTCCATACAGCCCAACCTCAGCGTGCACATTGAAATCCCCCACCACCAATAGGCGGGGGGACCTCAAAAGTGCCGCCGAGATGAACTCGGAGAGCTTCGGAAGGGAGAGTGCAGGGTCGCGGGGAGCACGGTACACAAGCACTACCCCAAACCTGTCCCTTTGACCCACCATAAGGTGGAGACATTCCAAACCCGGACTCACCAAGGTCGCAGATCTACTGACGTGAAAAGAGTCCCTAAAGACCATAGCCCCCCCACCCCCCGCCCCTCCGACCTGCCCAGCTGCTGCAAACGGTAGCCCTGGGGGCAAAGGAGAGAGAGGGAAGCCCCACCCCCCTCGCCCACCCAGGTCTCCGTGATGAAAGCCAGGTCGGCACGCTCGTCCACAATCAGGTCGTGGACGAGAGGGATCTTATTATGTACCGACCTGGCATTGATAAGCAGACAGGACAGGTCAGGGGACAGGCGGTTTGGATCCCAGCCATTTGGCGGTGAGCCGACAGGTCAGAACGGGGGACAGGCAATAGTTGTCTGTCCCGAGTTCTCCTTGCCCGATCGACCCGCCGGCCCACAGCGTATCTCCCGTGGCCCGACACCACCCTAATGGAGCACCCGGCGGGCTCCATAAGATCTCAAGAGGTCAAGGGCCCAGAGCAGACTGTACCAAATAAAAAAAAAATACAGAAGTAAGATTACCAAAGTAACCACCAGAGTACAGTACAAGATAAAACGACCGAAATACAATAACCAATTAACCTAACAGCAAAACAAAGCAATACAATAGACAATATTAATAGTAAAAATAAATATGAACGGTCAAGGGTAACCCACAGGCAGATGGAGTAAGTGGGGAGGGGAGTGGGGGGAAAGGGGGGCAGCAGTATCACAATGGGAGGAAATGAGGGGGAAGGATCAGGATCCCAACAAACAATATAAAGCTTCTCCCACTCAGCAAGTCCATAGAGCAGCTCTGCAGCAAATGGCCATAGATGTCAAACCCAGGAGAACAGCAAAGAAGGCTCGGAGGGAGTCTACAGCTGGGGTCGACAGCCTCATGGCTCGATTGATCCCAGGGGAGGGCCACTCCGGGCCAACCAGTGCCCCTGGGATCATAGATAGTTCAGCAGTCAGATAATACGGCCAAGCGGCTTGCAGCTTACAACCAGGCCAGTCCAAATTTGTTTCATTTTTTCTGGTTGGGCGTGGCTGAGGGGCACATTTATTTTTGGGGGGTATTATTTTAAATAGTCCCTGTTGTGGGGCTTTTTTTTCTTTTTTTGCTGAGAGGCGCTAGTGCCTCTGGGGTTTTTTGTTTTATTTCTCCGGCTGCACACAGAGCAAGCGAGAGCAAGAGTGGAGCAGTGTGGAGGGAGCCCGGAGAGGCCAAGAGGCATCGGGGTGGCTAGCGAGAGAGACTGGGAAAAGTTTCCAGCCGCCCCAAGCGGGTGCCCCATCCGCTTCCTCCTCTGTGCCTGCCCGCGCCAACGGGATGTCGATGGGAGACCAAGGAACCTCCTGCGGAGGAAGTTGGGGGGGGGGTGGAGCCGCCGCCCACCCACCTGTATGTGGGATTTTAATAAATGTTTTTTGTTTTTTAATTATTATTTTAAATAGTCCCCGTTGTGGGGCTTTTTTCCTCTTTTTTATTTTTACAGCTGAGAAGCACTGGCTTGGGGCCAGCACTTCCCAGCTGAGAGACACTAGTGGCTCTGTTGTTGTTTTTTATTCCCCCCCTGGCCTGGCCCAGGAGGAAAAGGTACACCAGAATGTTTCATTTCATTTTTCTTTGATGGGTCCCTTCATTATTCATTTTGTTCCCTAATGAAATGAATAACGAATAACAAAACAAATAAAAATTTCATTTTGTGCCCATCTCTAAATGGTGCATATAACAGTGGTTGTCCAAGCTAGTGGTGTGGATAGGATCTTGGAAATCTTACTGCCAGTCCACCTGGAGTTAGATTCACTTGTGTCACCGTGGTCAGGACTAGTGCATCAAGTGCTATATTCCTGCCTTGTAACACATGGTACAATGGGCCCGAGTGTGTGCATGTACTGGCACTTTTTTTCAGTCCTTGTCCTCATTCCTGAGTTAATGGTGCTCTGATATGGTGAAAATGCAACAAAATTGAAAACACTTTTACAATAAGCCCTACAACTAGAGATGGGCATGAAATGAACTTTTAATTCATTTTGTTATTTGTTATTCATTTTGTTAGCTAACAAAACAAATAATGAACCAACCCATCAAAGAAAAATGAAATGAAATAAAACAGAAATTTCCATTTTGTTCACTTCGTTTTTCGTTACCTCTCCTAACTTTTCCTCGCCACAGTCCTCCTGGTCCTGGAACTTGGCGGGGGAAGGTAGGCCTGTAGAGGTGCTGGCCCCAAGCCAGTGCCTCAAAAAGCTGCTAGCTAGGGACTTTTAAAACCTAATAATAATAATAATAATAATAATAATAATAATAATAATAATAATAATAATAATAATAATAATAATAATAATAATAATAATAAATTAATTAATTAATTAATTAATTAATTAATTAATTAATTAATTAATTAATTAATTAATAATTAATAGAAAAGAAGCGCCAACCCAGCCCCAGGGGCTGTGTGGTTGGTGCTCTAAAATAAAAAATAAATAAAAAATAAGCGCTGACCTGGCCCCAGGAGCTGCAAGGTCAGCGCTTAAAAAAAAAAAAGGAGCACCGACCCGGCCCCAGGAGTGTGCCATCAGCACTCTAAAACAAAGAACAAATTTTCAAAAATGAACACCACCCCTGCCCCTGGGGCCACGCGGTCAGCACTAAAAAAAGGGGGGGGCTGAAGTTTGGATACCACTGGTCTACGCTATTTACCAGAGTTGTTTTTGAAGGAAGAACAAGTATTTTACAGGGTCATTTTAAGGGAAGCACACATGCTGGTCTGTACTGTCTGTACTTTTTTTTTAGGGAAGATGGGATAGAAATATAATAAATAGGGCCAGATAGAAATTTGTACATGCACACAGCTAACCAGGTGGTTACCAAATATTGCCAGATTTAGCTACACAGTATATTTGACTTATCTAGCGGGGAGCATGGAGGGGGAATGCAATATGGAAACGGGGCTAAATGACGCTAAAACCAATTTGCCTCTACAAATACATCCAGGAGACAGAAGGAAGAAGTCTGTTCTCATCTGCATCCTCTTTATCAACTCATTGAGATTGTAGTGATTTCATGGAACACCTTATAAGTCTCTACTAAATCGGCAGCTTTCCCAGGCATGTGCTGAGTGCTGTACGAAACACTCACATGTGTCTGTGATTTATGGCAGCACCATGGCTTGCCATCATTGTTAGTGGGTCTATAACTATTTCCATCTAAAGCCTAGCTTTCATATAATTTCTTCATAAAAAGTCACTCCACTTTGATACTTGCCATATGAGCCATCACCCAGGTGAACCTTCAGTTAGCAGAGGTACGTCTATGTGTGTATACAACGGAGCCTTCAAGCATCTCTCAGCTAGTTTTATGTGTACAGTGGTACCTCTACTTACGAGTGGCACTACTTATGAGCAAATTGACTTAAGAGCGGAAAACCATTGCCGTTTTAACTGTTGCCTTACAAATTTTAGATGTGGTCTGCACTAGTTCCATTTTTTATTTTTTCATTTCTTGTTCTGATATTTGTTTTAGATGTTTCTGCTCTACTCAATGAGTTCTTCGACTTAAGATCATGCATTTGGAACGGAATAAACTCGTAAGCAGAGGTATCACTGTAATTGTATTGAGCTAAATGAATTGTATTGTTCAGCATTTTTCCAGAGTTTTTGCTTGAATGGATTATTTTATTATACTGTACATAGAGTGTGTACACACATGTATTCAATACACATGTATGCTTATGGCTCAGTTATAAATGAAAGCCTTGGCAAGACACCTATCAGCCTTTGATTTCAGTTTCTGAAGCCCAAACATTTGTGGTGAAAAGCTATGTTCAAAGTTTCAACAAGAAACAAGAGAGAACTCTATTATATGTCTATGGCTCCAGCCTTTAAAATGTATTGCAGAGCTGTTTCTTGGATGAAACTTTAGAAAGGTGAATAAGAAAATAAGAAAGCAAACCTCAATAATATCTTTGCTGGCAACACAAAATTCCAAATGTTCAAATTCAATAAAGGTTTCCTTTCCAAACTATTTAATTATGGGTTGTCAAGTCAATTCTGACTCATGGTGACCCTTTTATTGGATTTGTATGCAGAAAGTACTCAGAAGTAGAGATGTAAAACAATCTGGACACTTTAAGAAGTAATGGAAAAGCCCTATTTCTCCCAATTTTTATCCTAAATTTTTTTCCATGGCTTCAAAATTTCCAGAAATTTTAAGAAGTGGTTTTGCCACACCCTCCTTCTAGCAGAATACTAGTATTGTGTAGCTTTCCCAGGGCTACAGAGGCTGACTGTTCCGGGATGTACAACAAGGACTTGACTATACACGTCAAAACTGAATTTCCTGTATCTCAATGGCTAGCTGACTTCATAATCCTGTGAGTTGAATTCCCTAGACCCAAGGATTGGAGGTTTGACTCTGCAATATGCTTTGCGGGAGAAACAACAAGCCTGTATAGAATTTGGTAAGCTGCACAACCTCAGAGTGCCCCAGCAGGAGCAGCCCAAGATCAGTTTGCTGAGGCCTCTGCATTTTGCAGATTTTCCTTTATTGTAGGTGGGTTAGGCACCTAATTTCTACGATAAACAGGCGGAGTACTGTAGTTCATCTTCCCCTCATGATTTATTTATTTCTATTGCTTTTAGAATAGCTTTCATTTCGCTTTCTAAAACTGCTGTTTCCTCTTCATGCAATTCCTCTGTAAAGGAGTCTGTCTTACTTTATCCCCTCTCT
>CM074735.1:56368326-56550826 GCA_037367245.1 Phrynocephalus guinanensis | reverse complement strand
AATTCATTATTCAGTGAAAGAGGATACACTTTCTGTGTACTGGATTCCAGCCCTATTTTCTGGCAAGCCAAGGGATATTCAGGTGTTCTTTGTCTCTACACCAGTAGCAGGAGTCGGACTGCATTCCTGATGCTTTCATGTTGGCAGGGAAATTCTGGAAAGGTGCCGTGACTGTAGTGCAATTACACAAATCTAGAATCCTGATGGAAGAGGGCTTTGAGTAGTGTAGAACTTTGTAACTTCATTCAATTCAATGAAAGTACAGATGATTTCCAGGCCTTCCTTGGGACTGGAAGTGCCAGAGTTAAAACAGAAGAAATCAGTGCCTGAGAAAGGGTCCAAAAGAATGCCTCCTACAAGAGTAGGAGATAGGGCAGAAAGTACTGTGTGGAATAAACAGTATTGGCTTAAGATGGACAAATTCCATCAAGGCTAATACTGTGATTCAGTATGAAAGGCAGAACCAACAGTAAAGAACCAAGCAGATACAGAAAGTAAGATGAAGCAAGTGATAGGAGGGTAGAATTCTTTTGAATGGTCCTTTAAATATCAAAAGCAGTTTGGAATCACATATTTTCAGAACAAGGTAGGGAAAACATTAATTACCGGTAAAGGCAGAATTCTACTAAAAGACTACAGGCTTTTAAAATCATACAATTATCAGTGTGTGAAGAGGTATTCTCCTTGGTCTACCAGTAGTTGGGCTCACCATGGCCTCAACTTTATCATTGTCCAATTTACAGAAAAGAAAGAAAGATGCCCTTGTACAATCATTTGGATCAGAGTAGAATGTCAGGGATTCTGCATCTTATAAAAATATTTAAAATATACTTTAGAAGAATAGAAAACAACTATTCAGAGGCCTACTTTTTAAAGAGGTAAACTCCTTTTTTGTTTTAGCTTTGTAGCTGGGGGATAGTTGCCTCCCTAGTGACCCCTTTTTCAGTAGGTTCTGCTCTGGTCTTACAAATTAACAGCTGTGCCTTGCTTTATTGAGACCATTTAGCTGATATTCTGTTAGTCTATGCTAGTATATCAGGCAAAACTAAAAGAAAAAAAGTAATGGAGAAAAAGCATTATGGCACCTTAAAAATTTACTGCTATATTTTAATGTGAGCTTTCATAGACAAGTCCACTTTTCACATATGAAATGTATGTATTAGTAGACTTGTTAATGAAAGATCACAGTAAAATATAAGAGTTAATCTTTAACATGCCAGAACATTTTTGTCTTGTTTATTTTTTTATTTTCCTTTTGAAGTCAGCTTCCGGCATTTTCCCTTGCTCAGTGCCACTTTGTGAATAGTAGTGAACATAACAGGATACCTGTAGACCATCTTGACTGTAGCCATTGATATTGTCAAGGTTCAGGCTGCCAGCTGTTGTGTCAAGCTTGACACCCCTTTTTCCTGCTAACAATGTGGACAGGATATTGAGTAGCATTATTGGGCCATTTCCTGGAATTTGGGGATCATGGATGCAGAAGCACAGTATGTCACAATTGTAAACTAATTGTTGTTGCTGCTGCTGTTTCAGAATTAAAATCTTCAAAACAGTCATGTGTTATTTACTATCAACCAAAAACACCTATTAAAATCACACAGTTCACTTCTTTTATTATTCAATTCTCAGGTAGTTATTTATTTATTTATTTATTTATTTATTTATACAGCTTATATGCCACCCACTACTACAATTCAACAATTAAACAAATAAAAAACAATTAAAAAGATTAAAATGCACACACACACACATGCACATATGTGGATGTACAAAGACTATCAATACAAATATTAGGGCATAGAATGCCTAGAACATCACCAATTCTATAAATTAATTGAGCTAGAACAATAATTTCTATAAATGAATATTAAAGCGTGTTCATTTTCCACCCTAATGATAGTTTCCCAGAACCCAGAACAGGACATGGGAGAAGAGGAGATGGGAGGAAGAGAGTTATATATCAGCACTTGACCTTTCAATTTCATTCAATTTTTAGACAGTTTTCTTTTATTCATCTAAATCGTGCTGCTTCCTTGCATGGATACAAATCTCAACATGGACCACTGTGTTCCAGGAAGTACAATACAGACTTAGAGCCCTTTAAAATGAATGAGAAATAATTCAAAAGCTTAAGGGTTACAGCTTATTCACACTGTGATCTCTCAGCAAAGACATGTGTTTATCTTGGTCTGGGCCCACCTTTGCTGTTTTTATCCTATGGCTCTACCTCAAGCAAAACAGGATCAAATGATCCAATATATACAGACTGAGTGGGAGCTCTGAAGTTATTACTTTCTATGCAGTGAAAAAGATTTACTAGAGAAGTAGAATGACTTTTCTTCCCAATTATTTGTGATGAGGGATGTATTGCTGTACAAAACAACCTTAATTCCTTTAAGAGGTATAATGAAAGGATTTTGTTTTCTACTGACAAAGCTTACATGTCCTTTAAAACAACTGATGACAACAAGATGTAATCATGTTATAGGAAGTATAGCCTCAAATGAATAGAAACAATGTGTTGTAGCGACCAGAGTGTTGAACATGGAGTGGTTGGGGGACAGATCCAGATTCTATTTTCCATTGCCCCATGAAATTCTCTAGGTGAACTGCCTGGTCAATCTCTTTTAGTCTGACCTTCCACAGTGGGTTTTTGTGGGGATCAACTGAGAAAGAAAAGAGTAATGGGTGCTTCAGAGAGCTCACTGGAAGAAACATGCTACAGAAACATAACTACAAGCACTAGGAGTCATATGTGTTGACATGGTTCACACAGAACATTGTTCAAATTGGTTGTAGTAAACCAACCATTTGAACAAAGATTCTTAGATCATCATCTATGGGTGCTGTTACATGAGGAAAGTTATGTAACATCTTGAACTGAAAATGCCTTCATTGGTCAGTGAATCCATCTAGTTATCAATAAGCCCAGGTCCATGATATCACCAACAAATATCAAGGATATGCCTCCCTATAATATCTAAATAAATAAATAAATAAATAAAGAAAGAAAGATACAGTTGCATAGCCACATTTCAGGTAAAAGATTTTCCACATAGTTCTAACAATCACATCATGCTACCTGTGACCTTCTCTGTTCAAATCTAGTGATTATGACTGTAGTTAGTATGTATTTGACAGAAAAATGCAAAGGGGGATTGGCCATTATCATTCCTAGAATCTTCACAAGAAATTTTGTAATTTTCAAGAAGTATAAACCTAGGATTTGATTGATCATCACTAGACATGGGCACAACTCGGCGAAATTGTCATTTCCGTTTTCAGTTATCGTTTCAGTTACGTAACGGAAACGGTAATGATTAATAAGCCGTCAGAACTCGAACTTGAACCGAAAAAAGAAACATTTGGTCGGGTTTTTCGTTTCTGTTTGTGGCATCGCGGCGATCGCGCAATGAGAAGCACAGAAAAAGTTTTTAAAAGTTTTTTTAAAAAACCCTGACTCCCGGCCAAAAAAGCAGGTGAAAATATGCCTGCCTGAGTCTTTGCCACCTACCAGAGGGGTGGTTTCTGGAGGGTCCCCGGCCTTTCCCCCCTCTTCTCCTGTCCTGGGCTGCTTGCACCAGGCTGGGGGAGGGTCATCCTCGTCTGTCTCTCACTGCATGCCATGCGGTGGGGGGGATCCAAAATGGCAACCACAATTTTTCTTTTGAAATCGTGGTAAAAAAACACACCAAATCGCCACAGAAACATGTGAAATTTATTTATTTTAAATGCCTGGTTTTTTATAGTAGCAGCAGTGGGTTTTTTATAGCAATAAAACATATTTATTTTATTTTATTTTATTTTATTATTATTTTTTTAGACCTGCCCATTTGGGCTGGGCATGGGATGGGACCATGCAAAATTTTTGAACCATTCCACCAATGGCATCGCCAGGTTTTTGACTGACACTTCTGGATGTCTCGGAGAGCATAAAAAGCACCTTCCAGAAATCGCAGTCGGGTCGGTGTATGGATGTGGTTGAGGGAGGAGGGCTGGCTGCTGGTGCTGGTGTGATCCGATCGAGATTGAGGAGGGAGGCTGGAGGCTTTAGGATTTAAGTTAGGCAGGCAGGGAGGGAATTGAATTTAGAAAATAATTTCTTTGATTCCCTGCAGCTTTGTCTGCTGAAGGGAATAGCAGTTTATTCTTTATTTCTTCTCTGACAGTTTGAGGATTTTTTTTCTGATATTGGATAAAGGGGGAGGTTCGACTGGGAGCAGGAGGTATGGATTTATTTTAAATATATATTATATACTACCATTTATTTTCTATTTTCCCAACTTCAATTTGCTTGCACACACACACATTTGGGGTGCAAGCCAAGAACAGAACCTCTATCCTAAGTGATATCCTAACTGCCCATTTGCCCGTCCGCCTGCGCCGCCCCCCGCCTGCGGCCCGTGCCGCCGCCCGTCCTCTCGCCCGCCCGTGGCCACTGCACGCCCATGGCCCCCCGCCACCGCCGCCCACCCGCACCTCCCTCCCGCCGCCTGCCCCCTGCCCCGCCCACTGCATAGGGCGCAAAAACACCTAGCACTGGCCCTGATTGCAGGACGCCCCTATGCTCTGGGAAGTCAAATCACGCTAAATCGCGGTGGAAACGACAAACAACAAACGGAAATGACAAATTTTTGAAAAAATTCGCGACAAACGGAAACGACCTGAAATTGACCCGTTCCGACAAACAAAAACTCGAAACGTCATTTTTTCTGGTCGTGCCCATGTCTAATCATCACTTGTTCATGAGTGGCTGAACTATCACAAGAAGAATTTCAGCTGCAAGAGATACTGGATGCTAAGTAAATATTGCATATACTGCTATTCAGAGTTAGATTCATATCATTCAAATCCTTCCTTTCCTCCTTTCCCTTCTCTAACTCTTCACTAACTCTACTTTAGATTATGCATAACACCTATAGCAAATTTGGGAAGCAAACAGGGGGCTACAAAGGGGAGACCATTTTTTCCTGCTACTTGTAGCCATTTCCTAGGTTGATGGGTCTAGCAGTTGAGGCTGGACAAGTGCAAATTATCTTTTGAGATTCCAGTAGTCAAGCAATAAACTTCCATACAGACATGTAATTAAAATCTGATGAGTAATATGTGCAGTGGTGTAATTGTAAATGTGGAAGTATAGATGCTCCTCAGGACAGTCCCCATAGCCATGCCCCCAAAGATGGGTTTCAAAAAATGTGGACATCTTGACCAATCCATAACAACAAATGAGAGGTAGGTCTTTTGTAAAATTAATGGCTTATAATCACTTGCTGAAGATTCTCAAATACTTGGCATTACAACAAATAGAGGTTGCAAAATTAGAGGAAAATTAATTTCTCTTCCACCTACTGCATGGATTGCCAGTAAATTCAGACAAACCAGAAAATCTTTAGAGGATGGCGGATTTGATCATGTTACGCAAAATGTCCCAGGGCTTTAACTATATAACATGTGGTCAACTCCTTTCCTTTAGGAATCAGAAACATTAGAATAAAAAAGGTTATCCAGATACTGCCCAATTTTCACTTTGCATACAATGAAGAACCCAAAACGGCCGTACATTGCCTGCCCAGCTGCTAGCTTAACCTTGTTCAGTTGGTGTTGTGAAACTCCAGAGAGAACTCACAGTAAACTAGTTTTGTGACATCTAACATTTTTTTCTTTTTCTTCCTCCCCCTTGTCCCCCCATTCATTCCTTTTTCACTTTCAGTGTATTCATTTATTCTTCATAACATTGGCTTTGTAAGGATATCATGGGTGTCTTAAAGAATGCGAGGAGGGGACAATAAAAATTTGTGCTGTTGAGATTAATTATTATTAATTTTTTGGAAAGGCATATCTCGATTCTTTATATTTAGGAAAATTACTCCCTCACTCCCATATCCTGTTTTAAATGGATAGAACTGTCTGGCCTCTGGAGTTAGAGAAAAAGGTATAGAGAACATTCTGATGAGGTAAAAGGAGGAGTAATTTAATTGTCTAACTCCTTCTGTGCTAGAGAATATCAGACAGATGGGGAGGATAAAACAAGGAGCTCAATAATTAATTTTCATGTTCCTCACTAGTGGGACCTCTTTAATCCCTGTTCCTATGATTATAGAGAAAGGTTGGATTCTGAAGTTTCACTCATTAGCTATGTGTTGTATGAAAATACCTGCATTTTCAAAAGGAATAGTGACAAGAATAAAAAATTTCAGCTATTAAAAATATCCTGGTGTCAGGGACTTTTGTGAAAGAACAAAAACTCTCTGATTCCCTCAGATAAATAATGAAACAGATGGTTGTTGAGGGGTTAAAGGTCAAACCTTCCCTGTTGACTATAACACAAGGTTGACTTAAAAGATTTTCAGAAGTTATTCAAGATGCAGTACATTAGACAGCACTTCTTGCTTTTTAATGAAATGAATAGGGCTGGCTTTAAAATTTAAAATATATATATATATCAGGAAGACTATATTAGAATTGCTCATTTTCAGAGGGTGGCATTGCTTTGCCTTTTTTCCACATTGCTGAACTAGGCTTTGAGAAATGTACGCTTAATATGGAGTCTTGGTGAATAATTAGATTATCTTGTCCAGGGATATAGGTTAACCAAGGGGCTAAATTTTAATATTTAATTGATTTACTGTATTAACGGTTCACTTTCTGCTTAAAGTGCTGCATGATAAAGCCGTGGCTAACCGGCTCACTGCCTGAAAACATTATCAATAATGTAATGTAAAAAGGGAGAGAAAAACAAATACCTATATCAAAGAGGTTAAGCTTTTCAATCCATTATTAAGGGCCAAAACGCTCCCTCTCCTTTTGTTAAAACCTCAATTAACTAAAAGGCAGGTTTTCCTCAATCATATAATTCAACATCATTTTGCCATCACTCAAACACAAATATTTAAAAGTAATTTTTATAAATCCCTTTTGTGATCTAATTTCTAAGGTGAATAAAGAAGAGGAGTACAATTAATTTGCATGGCAGCACGGCTGGTAAAACCCAGTGCAAGCTCCCTTCCCCCATTCCTTTAAAAAAACAGTGGTTAGAATTCCTCCTATTTCTACAAAACCCTTCTGTCTACAGATCTAAATTGAGGTTATGATTAATTTTAAGCTAGCTAATATTTTTCTCAAACCTTCAGAAATCAGCTAGAGAATCTGAAGGGAAGAAATTGAAACTTTAACCTGTCATTCCAGCTGAAGTCTGTGTAAAAGGAGCCAAGCAGTAGTTCTATACTAGTGGCAATGCCAATATGATCTGGAGTCTCAGATTACAATGGCTCAACATTAGGTTCTGACCCTAACAGGTCACGTTTGGTCTAATTATCTATAGGCTAGTGGCAATTGTCAAAGGGCACCATCCCCATGGGATTTCTTCTGTACAAATTCCATCGAATGTGGCTTGAGAAAGAAAAGGCCCTGATGGATTGGACCCAATGAGTTTTTGAGTTATAGACATCTGGCTTCCATATGAGTGTTTGTTAGATTTGTAGGTGGTAGTGAAAACAGAGGGTTACCACTGCCTCCCTCCATTGTGTTGCTTTCTGTAACTGAAGTACACGGCAGCAGATGTTGCTGCACACCAGTCCTAGCCAGGATTTAAAGAACAGTGCATCAAATTCTAACTGAACTGAAGGTTGGCTGGCAGGCAGGAAAATTGGAAGCTCTTTTTACACCTAAGGGTCTGGAGAATCTTGAATATCCAGTATGTGCGTGACTACAGGATGTAACATATGAGATTCCCCGATCAATTCTACAAAGAAGCTAGAGTCCTGTAGGCTGGCAGTACACCTCAAATGGTAAAAGTTGTTGTCTCTTCATTTCTAGTAGAGGTCAGCAGCACAAAGGACAGAGTTTCTGTGACTGAATAAAAACATGGAAGATACAAAATAAGTCTAAACCCAGAGGCCACACACTTTTACAATGTTTTTAGGTTTGAGAACTGGCACCTTTCACTTATAGCATAAAACCGCTGAAATAGCAGTACCAGCCTAGCATTACTCCTGAGGTGTGTGTGTGTGTGTGTGTGTGTGTGCACTCATCTCTATTTCCAAGCCAAAGAGCCAGTGTTATGAAAGCCCGTAGCCATTAATGAATATAGCCCCAGTAAAGACAGATGACATTTCAGGCACAAAGAGTGTAGTGGCTGCTCAGGACTGGAAGAAAGAGTGACACAGGTACTATATACTGATGAGACGCAGCACCACCTACAAACTTGGAAACTATAGGGCTTTGGACCACTCTAATATAAATTCTTCAAAACCAACCAACCAACCAAAATCCTCCAATTTGTGAATGTGCAGTTTTGTGCTTCTGTACCTATGGTTCAAAAAGCCAGGAAATAGCCCAATATTGCTGCACAATATCATACTCATGTTACTAACAGGAAAAAGGATGCCAAGCTTTACTGAGCAAAGGGCCGCCTGAACAGTGACAAGACAAATGGCAGTAATCAAGACAGTACAGTGACCCCCTGCCTATCACGGGGGTTAGGGACCCGACCCGACCCACGATACGTGATAATTGAAAATCTGCGATATGCGGATGCAGGTTGGTTTGGGCCTGGGGGGCCTAGCTGGGGACCTTGTACTTACCCTCAGCCTGGCATTGCCCCAAATGGGCATGTGAGGGCCTTGCCGGGCCTTATGGAGGCCTGAAAATAGCTTCACTGTGACCTGAAAGTCACTTCCTGTTAGCAGGAAGGCCCTTTGGGGACCTCCAGAAGGCCCGGGAAGGCCCTTGTAGGCCCATTTGGGACACCAACAGTCCTGGGATAAGTATGGGAGGCCTGAAACAGGCCTTCCCCCACTTATCCCAGGAAATCACTTTAGATGACCCATGGTCCCCCACATTGGGCATGTTGGGGGGGAAGCCACAGGTCATTTAAAATGTCTTTAAGCAAATGAGCCAAGTGCTTGGCTCAGTTGCTTAAATACATTTTTAAAAAATGCCACTTCTCCCCCCTACCATCAAGCGGGTAGAGGGAGAAGTGGTGGTTCTTTCAAACTTTTTTCTCTCCTGAATCAAGCGCTGATGTCTGCTATCAGCGCTTGCTTCAGGACAGGAAAAATGGGTTTAAAACCCTCCGCTTCTTCCTCTAAGAGCCCCATGGGGGGAAGACATGGAGGGGTTTAACCCTTTTCTTCAGTTGGGGTTCCACTGTACTGTGGTCCCGTGATATAGTGGGAATGCAGTATATGAACCACAAATGGACGGGGGACCACTGTATGCTCTTGTGCTCACTACCATTCACAAAGTGATACTAACCAAGGAAAAACCTTAGAAGCTGACTCTCTTTTCCGTCAGTTAACCTTTTCTCACTCAAGCACAGAGCAAATTGTCAGGGCTTCTTTTCAACAATGATGAATGGCAAATTATTTAAATCTGGGGATGTTTATGGTAGAGCCAGTGTTGTGTAGCAGGCAGAATGGGTCCAGATCCCTGAGAAGCTGGCAACTCACTGGGACATGGCAATGGTAAAATCAGTCCTTAAATAACTCACAAAATTTGATAACCCTACTAGGGTTGCTATATATTGCATATGACTTAACAAGAAACAACTCTTTATTTGACCACTTGCATTCAAAGCGGCCATAGTGAGGAAGGCCAGGAAGGCAAAGGCAATCAGGATTTCTTAGTGCTGGTCCCCATTGTCTGGAATAAATTATTAATAAAGATATGACAAATCCTTCCCTTCTTATAGTCAGATAGTTGTTAAGATGGAATGATTAAAAGCAGCCTTACACAACTGAGGCTTGTGGATAACCTTGGTATTTTATTATTATTATTATTATTATTATTATTATTATTATTATTATTATTATTATTATTATTATTATTATTATTATTATTATTATATAATAATAATAATAATAATAATAATAATAATAATAATAATAATAATAATAATAATAATAATAATAATAATAATAATAATAATTTCCTGTTATCGCTCTTATTTTTTGGATGGTTTCATTTTGGGTTTTGATTGCCATATTTTAGTATGCATTATTATGTGCGACTCTTAAATTTTAACTTGTAAATTGCTTACAGTAGTGCTTGCACTAGTAGGGCAGTAAATGAATGAATGGGTAAATAATTAAATAAATTACACATGGATTTTCTTCCTTACTTTTTTTTTTTTTACATATGAGGATTTAGTTTTTAGATGTCAGCACATGTTAATCACTACATTCTGTCCTGGAAAAAAAATAAGTTGGATTAGATAAGGATCTAGTGTTTGAGGGGAAACATTATATTATATATTACTATAATGTATTGCTGAAAAAAAATAAGCATGGTCTAATACATGTAATCAAATAGCAATATTAGCCACCAATGTGTGCCGTAGCTAAGAGTAGCAGCAAGACATTATTGTATTCAGGATAATACTTCATTTTCCTGATAAATGCTAATAATAATAATATTTTTTTAAAAAAACCTAGCTACTCTTTGTTGTGCATTTGGATGTTAGGAGCTCCAATGACTTCATAGAAGACTCGTGATGATTCCACAATTTGATTTCTTTCTTGTTTTTTTAACTGAATAGAAAATGACCTGCTAAAACATCCCTAAGAGAATATGAATTAGCCCAGGTCAATACGAGGTCAAATAGACAGGGTGCTAAAATCCCTTTACAACTTTGTAGTATTTTATGCTAATTCATTCCCCTTTTCTGTGATAAACAAAGCCAGTTGAAAGTAGATAGCATCACACAGTGATGGGTCCCAAAGCTACAATTTAATACAACTCTAGTAATTCCATTGTACAACACATCCAGTTCATTTAGAACTGATGAATACTAAAGAAGGCCTAGGATTAAAAATGTCTTTTTTTTTACTCTGCAGATATCCTTGGAATTCAAGGAACTGAGCCATTCTGTTTAATACAGAGATCTCAAATGTGTTTAAGTTCCTGCTCTGACTCAACCAAAAGAATCTCCATAATGCTGAAACCACTTTACTTAAGGACACTGCTACTATTAATCACTGCTAAAGACCTCAATTCTCTTATTTGATTTTCACTTTTGCTGTTTTTGCTTCTCTCAAATACAACACATAAATGTGAATTTTATCTGTGTGAAAAGGAAACAAAACATTTCCCCATTTTTCTCCTTAATGACAGGATCTTTCTTTCCATACTTGTCTTTCTTCGTCCCCCCCCCCCCACACACACAATTCCAGTAAAAGCTGAAGCCATTATGTTGCTGCCAAGGGAAAAAAAAAGGGGGGGGGTTAACTTTGGGTCTTGTGTCTGTTGAACATAGGCATCTTTAATAGGAACATGCCTAGGAGCAGATGCGGGCCTGTACTTCACATCTACAATGTGGGGAGCTGTATGAGAATATTTTGGCAGTTGTGTGTACGCTATAATGGTAATAGTACTGCTGGATAGCTCCAGGATTTAGGTATCTGCCTGAGGCACCGGAGGCTAAGAGTTCATTTCTCCACTGGACAGGGACTGTGCTTGATAATCCATAGAATCTCTCCCAACATTGCAGTTCGATGATGATGATGATGATGATGATGATGATGATGATGATGATGATGATGATGATGACGACGACGACGACAACAACAACAACAACAACAACAACAACGACAATGACAACGACAATGACAACGACAATGACAACGACAATGACAACGATGACATTGACAACCACAACAACCACAATGAAAACGACAATGACAACAATGAAGAAACTGCTGCCTATAGTGTAAAAGGCAAGCTGAACAGTACATCTAGAAAAAGTTCCAGTTCAGCCACAAGGTTAGTCCATTTTTAAAATCCTGTCATCTTGCAACTTTTCTGGATGTTTCCTTTCAGAAAAGGTAAAGGTAAATCCCCCCCCCCCAAAAAAAACATGTGTGCTAGTTGTGTCCTACTCTACAGGCAGTGCTCATCTCTGTATTGAAGCCGAAAGAGCCAGTGTTGTGAAAGTCCATGGCCATGTGACCGGCATGGCTGCAAGGAAACACATCCTTTCAGCATTTATTATGTCACATCCCGGGACTAAATGACTTGTGACTTTCAAAGATTTGCCCTTGTCTTCTGTAAGCTGTGGGTGCTTCTGAGTGATGCCATTGCTGTTTCTTGGTTAATACTTTCTCAAAGCATTTCACTGTTAAAGAGAATGGACTACTCCTTAAAGAATGATGATATCCAAGATGAAGCTCAAAGTCTAACACAGGGGTGCCCAAACTTTTTGTAAGGAGGGCCAGATTTGGTGGCTGAGAATGTGTCAGGGGCTGGTTGCTCCCTGACCTTGCCACCCCACTGCAAGCCCCACGCACTGACCCATAAGCCCCATGCACTGACCCCTTGCAACCCCACCTGCAGGAAAGAAGGCAGGGACCAAGGGAGGGAGGGAGGGAGGGAGGTGGAAACCAAGAAAGGAAGGAAGGAAGGTGGGGTCCAAGGGAGGGAGGGAGGGAGGGAGGAAGGCCTAAATCCCAGCATCACAAGCTTCTGCTCACCAGCCGGCTGGCCCGGCCAGTCCTTCAAGCTTCCTGGCGGTGTCAGTGTTGGCAGAAGATTTTTTTAAAATAAAAAACAGGGTGAAGGAAGGGGAGGGAGGGGTAGGCCGGCCAGCCGCGGGCCACTCAGAATGGCCCGATGGGCTGGATTTGGCCCTCGGGCCGGACTTTGGGCAGGCCTGGTCTAACATTATCACATCTTCAATTTATACAGGAAGCATGTGAATTACTACTTTGGTGGTTGAACATGTATCTCACATGGAGGACATTCCAGCTGAGAAAGGTTTTCCTCATAAACTCAGGTGATCAACTTGTGCAACTTACTAAGCCATATGAGCTTGTGCTTTGAATAAAGCAATTGTAGGCATTCCATCACCGTATGGCAGCCTTCCAGCAGAAAGGGAAGGTAGAGATGCATTTCCTGTAGGAGTCTCATTCTTCTTTGTCCTGCAAGGCTCTAGCTCATTTCATTTGTACACAAGGCTAATTTAAGGACCTAGGAATTTGATTTTAACAAGAAATGCCCATACTGGTCACCTCTTCAGAGGGATGGCTTTCATGTGACTGCAATCTCAAAACGCTTTAAGAAGGACTAGGAGAGGGAAAGTAAACTTACCAGGCCCGTAGTAAAGGAGCACAGTGCTGGATAATGCCAAGACACAACGTGTGTGTAAATTATTTTGCAAGTGCTACCCACCATAACTCAAGACTTCCGGCAGCGCCTGATACACTGGGAGTTTTACACTGCAAAAATTCCTGGATGGGAAATTTGTCCATAAAAGTTGTTTCTAAATATGCAATCTCTGTGTCTCATCCCATAGGAGGTTTACGTGTATATTAGCACATAAAACTTTTTTTAAAAAATCCCCCAAGCAGCAATGGGCAATAGGAAAAAAAACTCTTTCTCTTTCCCTGCCATCCACTGCAACAGCCTGTAGATTTTAAAAATAAAAGCATGCACTCCAGTCCTACCTAGGAAGTCAAATGTGCAAACCAGATTTTACATGCATTCTTCTTTTTCACTGTTGCACAATGTCTTTGGGGTCCAGACATTCCCACACCATGATGAACAGATATGCTCTGAACATCTGTATCTTCTCTTTCTTCATTATTTTATTTTTAATATTTTCTGTTATTGTATTTTAATGATATTGTAAACCGCTCAGAGTGGCCCTTGGGCTACATGGTTTTGCAGTATAGGAATAGAATAGAATAGAATAGAATAGAATAGAATAGAATAGAGTAAATGGGTTTACGCTTGAATCTGTGCATGACCATAAAGGATTGTGAAGGAGAAGGGTTTCACTCCACTGTCATCATTATAAAATTACTCATTTGAAAATTCCAAAATGCCTTAGTATGTTCTGGGATAGAGCAGATTTAATTTAAGGGCAACTTGCTTTACTGGTGGGTGATACAATGAGGAAGATACTCGTCTTTCAACATCCCCTTCATCTCTTCAGAATGAAATTCTTTATGAAGTCTATTTCTGAAATTTGCATTTAGCGCTAAACTCTCACTGAGCCCATCATGAATGACTTGTGTTCTATATTCTTTAGATCTTGCTACTGCTACAGGAATTCTTTTTTTGGATTTAATAATTTGCTAGCACCAGAGAAAGGAATTGGTTTCTTGAATAGCAGTTCCTCGGTGTAGCTGGCACGCATTTTGAACGATGAAGCTCTGAATACACTCCCAATTAAAGATATAGTCATTTTTTAACAGTTATAGGAAGTGTGAGCTTGGTTTTCTTTTCTTGGGGAGGAATTCAGTAAAACTGATGTTTAGATGGCTAATAAGCAAAGTCAGGAGTTACTGAAATGACTATTCCAAAGCTGTTAACATGATACTGTTGTTACTATGTCCAGTAGACATGGGCACGAAAGAGAAAAATGGTGTTTCAGTTTTTCGTTTGTTGTTGAGAGGTCTGTTTCGGTTCGTTTCCGTTTGTCTGGAATTTTTTGAAAAAATTTGTTACCGTTTTTTTTTTTTTTCATTTGTCGTTTCTACCCGCTTTTTGCGCGATTTTTAAAGCATTTCCATGCGCAGGCATCCCCCAACGCCCCAGACCAGAGGGAAAACACTAAAAAAAAAATGGATGCTGGCAGAGACACAGTATAGACTAGGTATGCAGGGAGGCTGCAAAGGCAGTGGCGGGCATTGCCCAGGGTGCAAGACAGCCACAGAGTGACTGCACTGCGGGGCAGGGGAGGGTACTCACTGAGAGGTACGCAGCACGCACACACACAGGGAGGCTGCAGGACTGAAGCTAGAGTCGCAGAGACAGCAATCCCACCCTAACTCCCACCAGACACTGCAAGAAGGACGGAGGTGGCCAGAGGTTTTTATGCCCTGTGTGGCTGCCAGACCTGCCCACCCAGTCTGCAACCTGGGCATGCTATTGGTTGAACATGATCCCACATCACATGACTTGCCTCCATTTTGTGGCTGGTGGCGACATCCATTTTAAAGGGGAAAGAAAAATACATCGCGATGGGAGAAGACAAAAACAAACGTTTTAAGGATCCCAACCCCCCTGGTAGGTATTATCAGACAATATAAATAATTATCGCTGTGTTTTTATGAATGTCCAGGGCATTTTTTAACATTTAAAACAGCTCATTTCATTGCGCGTCACCATTAACGGAAACGAAACGTAACAACCACAATTTTCATGGTTCTGTTCATTTCGTTTCATTTTTATCACAATTTTCGTTTGTCGTTTCGTTACCTAACGGAAATGACAAACGGTAACGGAAACGAAAAAATGTTCGTTCCGTGCCCATCTCTAATGTCCAGTTTTAATTTACAATGAGTCAAACAGCCTTGAAAGTATATGATTAGTCAGAGGTTAATAGCCAAAATCCTACTGAAGAAGAAATGCACGCCAAACACAGGCACCCAAGCAATTCCTTTGTTTCTCAAAGCTTTGAGTGCATGTTCTGTCACACCAGCAACTTCATGAGTGGCTTCATTATCAAGAGAAGATGGGTATGCAGTGAAAAACCTGGGAGACAGGTGTCTTCCCCTGTGTGCTTGCTTTAGGCAATCATATAGGGCAATAGGATTCTAGCCACTGTAGTTAACTGAAAAATTTCAATAAGCAGCTAAAAATACTTGCTACTTGTATTAATTATGTTAGTAGTGAAGATATAACCTCATTACAATTAGTCCAAGCTATCTAATCAACCGTATCTCCTTATATGAGCTTGCCCTGCATTAAGAGTACAAGAGGAAGCCTTTCTCTCCCACTCACTGAGTCTCTCACTGTATTTAGTGTAAGTTGTCCTTACTATTTAGCCTGTTTATGGTGTTGCTTCGTATAAACTTCCATAGCTCAGCAACTGCGCATAGAAGACATATGAACATTTCCAGTTCTATCGACTGGGTGCAGTCCTTTTCATTTTCTGCCCTTTGCTCTGAATGAAGACATCTTACTTGTACAGAAGTGTTTCATACTTTGCCTCTGTACCAAATACAGGATTTACTGGAAATGTGGAAAACATCCCGTGAAGTAATTGATACTATGGTTTTAAGCCTAAAATGCTGGCTGTTTGCAGGGGATTAAAAAAACACACACTTCACATTTTTTCACCATATTTTCTAGCACAATGCATACAAGTTTAACTTGTCACATCTGGTTCTTCATGTTGCGTCAGATTTTTACTCTTTATGGGTAATTGACTGGTTGGGTATGAAAACACCCATGCTGGTAATGTGTCAGTAAGACTTATCCAGTTTCAAAATTCACCTGAACTATACAAACTTCTTTTCAAAGAAAAAAACATACTATCTGTATGGTGAAAAATGTTGCCAAAACCGGACTGCACTAAATGTAGCTCTGGATTTGCAGATTATCCATGAAGTCCTTTGCACTTTATTTATTTATTTATTTATTTATTTATTTATTTATTTATTTATTTAACAAAACAATTTCATTTCTTTATATATACAACTGCACTCATAAAACCCCAATGATCATGTTTATTTAACAGATGAACTCCTTCACAGGCTGGTATATTAATCTTTGCTTTAATTTAAAGTTTCCTATTTCTGCCTCCCCACCCTACTGTTGGGGAAATGGGAAGTCTCTGAGAGCCTCAGGATGGAGGGTGACAAAGCCTTTAATATCCCAAAATCACTGGTGAATCATTTCTTATAAAATAAGTTCCTCTGGTAGTGATGCTGCAGAGAATTTCAGATCTTATAGGCTCCCCCTGGGTTCCCAAAGGCTTCCTCAGGTCAAAGGGGGTCCATTAGGAGCTTCTGAACCTGAAGTAAGGGATGAAGGAGGCTTTCAATTAAGTGCAGTTAAAGATTCATATAACAGGCTGATATCAGCACTGTTTATACCTGCGTAGTTATACCAGCCAGATTCCAGCCCGCAATGTGCTTATTATTTATTTCTTATTTGCATTGCATTTGTTTTATTTACATATTTCAGGTTCATTCATTCCATTATAATGACCCAAGATGGCTCATCAATGAAGTACAAAGGTATGCAGATAATAATTTGATATTAAAACACAGTTGAATAAGAGTAGTAATTTAGTCTGAGGTTTAGGGCTGATGCCAGGATAATACATAAGCTGTGACTCTTAAGTTTTCAAGATGGCTGTAATCTATCCAGTACAATCAGAATCCCTATTTTCATATTCACCTTTTGACTGACCAAGGGCACCTCTGTCTCATCTGAATTAAGCTTCATTTTGTTAACCCTCCTGCAGTATATCAGACTGTCATCAAGAGATGAAACACTTTCCTTGGGGTTAGATGTAAATGAGATAGAGTTTGCTATGCATATTTGTCACACTGGACCTCAAAACCCCAGACAATCTCTCCCAGCATTTCATGTACATGTTGAATAACAAAGCAGGCAGAGCTGAAGCACTCAAGCCAAGGTATTGAGCACACGTCCCTCAAGTCAAGATGATCTTTTGAGCTCATCCCTTCAGGATAGACCACAGCTACTATAAAACAGTAATTCTAAGGCCCATCCCAGCGAGATGACCCAGAAAAATGCCATGATTTATAGCATTGAAGGATGCTAATACTCCAGAAGAACCAACCTGGATACACCCTGGTTCCTCTAATAAGTCCACTAAGGTTGCGGTCTTACCAGAGTTTTCTGCTTTTGGGCAGTCATGTGGGTTTTAATGTGCAGTTAGTGTCCTCTCTTTTGCATCGTATTTTTGTATTCTGGTTCGGTCTCTACCTGTCTACTTCACATATTGTCCTTCTTTCTGGCTCTAGTTTCCAAGCCTCCATGGTGTTAAAGGGGAGTAAGTGATTTTACTGCATATTTTCAGGGTCCTGTCATGGTTACAGAAGCAAATAAGTAAGCATTTTTGAGCGAAGTTTCTAAATCCAGCCCCTGGTGGTGGTTTAGGAAACTTCGCTGAAACTGCTGTTTCAGGGGCGTGGTCGGCCAAGATCAGAATTTACTTCTCTTCCCGGTTAGCACGCGATCTTTTACTATGCAGTTCGCCACCGGGAACTACACAGAAAACGCTGGTAGGACCGCGGCCTAAGGTGACCAAAGCTATCTACGTCCTATGACCAAGTCTAAAATCAGGTTGAAATGGAGCATACAGACTTCATTTCATCTCATGCCTAGAACATGAGATGCTGCAATACCTTGATGGAAAAAAATGAATAATGGAGACCGACTTATAATTATCCTATCAAGTGGCTTAAGCTTAAGAAAAGCTTTTTCAGCAGTGCTCTTAATATTGCCTCTTTTAGGCATGCTGGAATCCTGCTTGACTGCAAGAAAACACTCACTATTTCCTATCCACTTGACCAGTCCTCTCTGAAAGACCCCCACAATACATCATTTCTCCCTCTCACCCCAATATAGGGCTGCTTATCCTGTTATACAAATTTCTAGGACTCATCTGCTGGTTTAGAGGGTTCTCAGTAATGAGTTAAGTTCTCGTGTAATAAAAAAAAACCTGGTCTGAACTGTCTGCTTTAAAAAGAAGTAACACTGCTAGTTTTTACATGAATTTTTAATTTTAGATGACACCTTTGACTGGTCGTGACAGTGGAGCAGATCATTTGTGTAATTACAGCAACAGTCACCCAGAAAGGAGAGACAGTCTGTAAGGCATATAAAACATGAAATGGATTAGATAGTGTATGAACCTTGTAACCAGAGCTGCGGGAACCCCCTGGATTAGTAAGGCTATAAACCTAGTAATGTCTTAGCTAAGCCACTAAAAAAGCATGAGATCATTCCTCTCCCATCTCTCAGATGAATTATGTAATTAATAAAGTGAGAAAGTGGACTTTTAACGAGTTTGAAAGGCTTTGGCCTTCCTACTGACAGAAAAAACATTCCTATATCGTATACTTATTCGTGGTAGGGGGATGTTGTGCGTGAAAAGGGGTGGGTGTGGAACAGTTGAGAAGTGGCATTCATTTTCTTTTCTAACAGTGGTCTTTGGGTGGCAGCTTCTGTTAAAGACACATTTTAAAAATCCTTACAATAATTGGCATGCAATGCATTACCACAAAATCTAAATGTATGCACGGTTGGTACAAAAGCAAATGTTTGTTTATCTAGAGGCCATTGTTGTCTGAGTTAGCTCTTCCTCCATAAAATATGTTATAGAGTAAAAAAAATCTGATATAATAATCCATGCACAGGTGGAAAACAGCATAAATTAAAATAATCTGCAATAAATAAATCAGGTGTGTAATGTGCTTGTTGATACTCAGTGTGGTGCAATGTATAGAGTGACGGACTAGGATTCAGGAGATCTGGGTTCAAACCCTGCTCAGCTGTAGAAACTCCCAGGGAGTGTAGAACTGCTAAACCCATTAAATATCTCACTTACCTTGAGAGCCTTGTTAGGATTGCTATAAATTGGTTCCAACTTGTTAACATGTAACAGTAACAAATGTGCATGCTATTTAATCACTTGGAAGGAGGATAGGTTAAAAGGATCCATTTAAGAAAGGTGAGCAAAGTGTAGCTCAAGGCATAGATTACATTTAGGGCTCCTGGATGTCCCCCTTCAAAAGAATGCTGTAAACAAATTACCAGTGTCTGTTCCTGTAAGCCTTCAAGGCTGGTGATTCCTATAAAATGAGATGCAGGAACCCCAAATTCCATCCCTCCACTGCCAATCCAAGCCCACTACAATGAAACCAGAAATAGATGTGAAACAACATTCAGTTTCAAATTAAAGTAATTGTTGCTCATTCTTTGGGATGCATGGTTCAGGGAACCTTTTGAAATTGATCACCTCCCTTTTATAACAATAGCTGTAATAGCAGTGTGCAACAGCATACCCTTGGTGCCTTTCCAATGTGCAGAGTCACAATTTACATAATCCCTGGCCACCGTGGCCAATGCACCATGCAGCTATCCCAGCATCCAATTGAAATAGTACCTAAAAGTTTATGCTGTTTTATGATGATCCAGAGGAAATGGAACTAATGGAAATACATTATTTTTTGCAATTTCATGATAGAATTTATAAGTTGATAATCTTGCTTGCATCTTGTACAACATAGCATAATCTTGTACACATTTGTGAGCATGATATTATTTCTCTTAAGTCTAATTTGGGTAATGGGGTTCTTTTTCCATGTATCAGCTATTTTAGAAGTTATCAAAACAAATGTAATATGTTTTGCCATTCATGCGAGCATTGCAGCTAATTAGCTTTAGTTAACTAAAGCATATCCTTTGAAAAATTAAGGACAAATTTCCTTTGCCCTCTGAAGAATTGTCCATTATTTACATTGCTAATATTAATACTCCTGCTGTCTTTTAATTGTGAGTCGGTGGTGTCATTGGAGACCATCCGGTAACAAACAACTCCAATTGCTACTAAAATGTCTTTGAAAGATTTGGTTTTTTTTATCAGGTCGAAATAAATTGTGGCAAGACCAATATTACTGTAATTTCTAATTATATACAGTCTGAAAGGCTTTGAAATAGCATCTTACTTTCTGGGTTGTATTGGGTTGCCTTCTTTATATGAATATTGTAAGAACTTTGTAAATATATGATTTTTTTAAAAAACAACAACAAACCAACAGCAATAATAGAGAGAAACTCAAACTGGATCAAAATATCCATCCTTGAGTTGCATTCACCAACAATGTACCAGAGCAGGAGTCTATTGTAGGGAAAATGAAATAGCACAAATGTTTCTTTAAAACAAAACATGGGATAACACGGTTTCAGACATTTTTATTGCCCAAGCAGAAGAGCCACAGCACAAAGTATATAGCTCTAAGTTTACCTTATAATCTTTCTGCCCCTAGCTCAGGGTGATAAGGGCCTATATCACCTTCTAGGTGAATATGAGCTCCTGTCCTTTCTAATTCCCCCTCTCTGTTTCTAAGGCTATGTTCACACAGCAAAAAAAGAAAGAAAGAAAGAAAGAAAGAAAGAAAGAAAGAAAGAAAGAAAGAAAGAAAGAAAGAAAGAAAGAAAGAAAGAAAGAAAGAAAAGAAAGAAAGAAAGAAAAAAAGAGGGGGAAAAGGTTTTTTGAGTGTCCCTCTTTATCTCAGTTTTGTTTTCTGGGTTCAGGTGACACATGTTGTACCTCACATCCCCCCACCCCAAATGTGCTAAATTTGCAACAAATCCTGCCAGTTGGGGACTAGAGATGGGCACAAAACAAAAAACAAAATGTTGTTTCATTGTTTCATTAGGTATCAAAGTAATTTGTTACTTTACCAAATGGTAGGATGTGTTTTGTTTAATCACAAAATACCATTTTTACCTGAAGAACAAAATTATTCATCTAAGAGAAATCAATGGCAGGAAATATCAAGCTCTTCCCTGAAAATCCACCAAATTTGGAAAGATTTGGAGGTCATAGGGCTGAGTTATGAAGCTCCAAAGAAATATTTTTTCCTAGGGGCACTCTGTGTGGACCTTAATAATTCCACCCCCTGAAATCGATCAACTCTCTCCAAATTTTGGGGTCTTACCTAGAATTGCTTGAGGAAGCTAAGCCTGTCATTTCCATGCTGAAACATGGAGGCTTTGATCTGTATTTTCAAGTAGTAAAAATGTGGATTGCAGCAGCCACATTTTGGCATGGAAATGGCAGGCTTAGTGTCCTCAAGCAATTCTAGGTAACCCTCTGGAATGTGGAGATGCTTGGGTTCCAGGGGGCTGAGTTATGAAGCTGCAAATGGAGTCTGGGTAGTTAATTGAAAGAGTGTGTTTGGCGAGCAATACCAATATAGGGATTAGTCTGGTTAATTAATCCCTATATTAGTATAGCACACTGAACACACTCTTTCAATTAACTGCCCAGACCCCCTTTAGACCTTAATAACTCAGCAACCTGAAACCTAAATCTCTCCAAATTTCAGGGTTTTATCTAGAATCGCTTGAGGAAGCTAAGTCTGCCATTTCCATGCCAAAACATGGCTGTTGTGATCCATATTTTTACTTATCACCAATACCTATTGCAGCCCCCATATTTCAGCATGGAAATGGCAGACTTAGCTTCCTCAAGCAATTCTAGGTAATTTGGAGATGTTTGGAGATTCAGGGGTGCCCCTAGGAAAAAAATATTTTCTAATTGGATTCAGAATGGAAGCCAAGCTGTCATGGCACTAATCAAACACCACCGTTTGGCTTCTGAATCCAATTAGAAAGTTTTTTTCCCTAAGGGCACCCCCTTTGGAACCTTCATGACTCATCTCCCTGACCCCCCAACCTTTCCAAATTTCAGGGGCTTACAGGGAAGAGCTTTAGGAAGTTTCCCTGCCATTGTGGTGCCTCTAGGACACAGGGGAGCATAGGGCCTTTTCACACGACCCCTAAGATCTGCTGGCCACTTAAATTCGGACCAGAGATCTTAGGGGTTTGTCGCTGTTCCTGCGTTCCCACCCCCTCCGCACTCCTGGCTGCTGGTTGCATGAGGGGAGGGAGAAAAAACAGGAAGAAAAGAGACGTGGCTCACCTCCGTTCTGCCTCTCACTCTTGCCGCGGCAACATTCCAGTCTCTTAAGTAGCTCTTAAAGGGGCGGGAGCCAAAAAACAACAAACAGAAGCGAGGAGAGCCCCGCACTCACTATCGTTACACCGCATCAAAGAATTTTCACCTCCAGAGAGCAGGTACTTGAAAGGTGCACTGGGACATGCTAAAGTGGGCGTGGTCGCACTTAATTTCCTGTAAACTCCGGAGCTGGTGGGGAAACATTTTTAAGCTCTGGAGCTGGGAGCCATTTGCGGCGGAGTTTAGGGTCATGTACAAAGGGCCATAGTGTTTTATTTTGTTTCATTTCATTTTGTAATAAAACTACTTTAAAATTCATTACAAACAAAACAAAATGAAACTACTAAAGAAACAAAACAAAACACTATGTTTTCATGTTATGCCCATCTCTACTGGGGACTCATTATGTGCTTTATTCCACATTCTGCCTTGCATTAATTTTGGTTGGATTCTGTGCAAACCCATAGTCCCTGAATTTTTCTTTGTATGTTGCCATTACAAAACAACAACAAAAAAACCTTTCATCTGCTGCTAATTTTTCACCCCCTTCTTCTTCTTCTTCTTCTTCTTCTTCTTCTTCTTCTTCTTCTTCTTCTTCTTCTTCTTCTTCTTCTTCTTCTTCTTCTTCTTCCAGTAATGGCATAGTAGGAAGAGTGCAAAGAAATAAAAGGCAAATCTATGAAATCAAGAAATTATCCTCTAGATTTCATGGGATTTTTAGGGGCGGGGGAAATACTTGCAAAACTACCAAGAAATTATCAACCACATTCATGTCCACAGACACCACCAGAGAAACCATGGATCCTTCGGGACATGACTCTTTAGTGGGAAGAAAGCAAAAAGTGGATCTATGAAATCAAGAAACTCTCTAGATTTCATAGGATTTTTAGAGTGTAAAAGCACCAACAAATAATCAATCCCAATGATATCCATAGACTACACAAGAGAAATCAGAGAATAGAGAATGGTGCAACTTGAAACACACAGGTCCATGGCCCCATGATTCATGCATCATTATGGGCAATACAGTGACTAACCAGCTCTTCACCATTGACAGCGATGTATTCTGAGAGAAGGCACCAGCACCTAAAATCTGTGTTTGGACAGCATTGACATTTTATCAACAAATCAATGTCTCTATTCATTATTATTATTATTATTATTATTATTATTATTATTATTATTATTATTATTATTATTATTATTATTTAAAGGGGGCAGGGGAAAACAGCAAACGACAATTGTTTGTCCAGAGCAGCCATGAGGAAAAACAATTTTGGGTCATTTCATGTTAAATAATGTGAGACTGCACATAGAGGTCTGATCTCTTGGCACACAATATCGGTCATGTGACACAATAGCATGACCTTCGATGAAAGTGAAAATATGAGAATGCAGAGGGACATTTTGGATGGGTGAACATAGCCTAAACTGGAATTAGGAATCACAGCCTCTTTCTAAGATTTCTCCACCCACTAGGCTGAACCAAATAGTCCATAGGAGTTACAATAGCAACATACTTCTAAAGCATTCTACTAGAAATTGGCACGGAATGAACATTTTTTCGTTTCCATTATTCATTAGTCGTTCTGTTATGTAACGAAACGACAAATGAAAATTGTGATGAAAATGCAACGAAATGAACAGAACCACAAAAATTGTGGCCGTTACATTTCGTTTCCATTAATGGTGATGCGCAATGAAATGAGCTGTTTTAAATGTTAAAAAACGCCCTGGACATCCGTAAAAACGCAGCGATAATTATTTATATTGTCTGATAATACCTACCAGGGGGGTTGGGGTCCTTAAAAGGTGCATTTATGTCTTTTCTCAGATCACTGTATTTTTCCCTTTAAGGGGAGTTAGGGGACATCGACCCAAAATGGCTCCCAGATGCCTAATATTGATTGATTTCTTGGGTATTAAAACACCCTGGACATCTGTAAAAATGCAGCAATAATTCAATAATTATTTGAAATTATTACCTACCAGGGGGTTGGGGTCCTTAAAATGTTTGTTTTTGTCTTCTCCCATCGCGATGTATTTTTCTTTTCCCTTTAAAATGGATGTCGCCACCAGCCACAAAATGGAGGCAAGCCATGTGATGGGATCATGTTCAACCAATGGCATGCCCAGGTTGCAGACTGGGCAGGTCTGGCAGCCACAGAGGGCATAAAAAGCTCTGGCAGCCCCCGTCCTCCTTGCAGTCTCTGGTGGGAGTTAGGGTGGGATTGTTGTCTCTGCGACTCTAGCTTCAGTCCTGCAGCCTCCCTGTGTGCGTGCGTGCGTACCTCTCGGTGAGTACCCTCCCTTGCCCCGCAGTGCAGTCACTCTGCGGCTGCCTTGCACCCTGGGCAACACCCGCCGCTGCCTTTGCATCCTCCCTGTGTACCTAGTCTATTCTGTCTCTGCCAGCTTCCATTTTTTTTAGTGTTTTCCCTCTGGTCTGGGGCGTTGGGGGACGCCCGCGCACGGAAATGCTTTAAAAATCGTGCAAAAAGCAGGTAGAAACGACAAATGAAAAAATGAAAAACGGTAACAAAATTTTTCCAAAAATTCACGACAAACCGAAACGAACCGAAACAGACCTCTCAATGACAAATGACAAACCGAAACACAATTTTTTTGATTCGTGCCCATCTCTACATTCTACCAGTTCAGTGAGCTATTATGTTTTCTGATTTCATTGAACAGCTATGATGAGATCAATTTTCCAAGTAAAGCATATCAACAGACTGGCATATAACAGAGTCTCTGTGGTAGAAGTTCTGCTTATGCCACATCCTGACAATACCGCAAATGCATTAAGCCATTTGTTTTCAAAATCGGAAGAGTCTCATGCTGAATTGCCCCTCTTTGAGTGCTCTGTGGATGTAAAAAATAGAATGCAAAGAGGTACTAATCTTGCAATTAATGATGGATGGTATCAATGTGACAGTACCAATGTAAATCAATGTTTAGTTTAATTTAAGCTATTATCTTCAGTACTATTGGATGATTTTTCCCCATTGAGTAAGGTGAGATTCAAAAAAGGTGCTCAATATTTTACGTTTCATTTGAATACAATAAGTATAATGTTACATAGGCGGCATGACAACCTAAACTGGGTCAAACATACATATGCATCATTCCCCTAACAGACAGTATGTGCTTTGATAGCATCAATCACCTGTTTGAGGAGTTGCAGATGGGTGAATCCAGACCTCCCCCATAAAGCACAAATGCTGTCAAAGCTGAAAACATGGACTCTCTTGAGCAGGTGCATGCTTGTAGTTTGGGCACAGGCTGACTCAAGATAGATATTAGCAATGGGGAGGCATTTATGTTGGACATATCAGAACCCATAATGGTATTTGGTTGCACAGACTCCATTAATTTTAAGAGCAGAAATCCAAATCCCTATTGCCGAGCTTATTTTTCTTCTCTGTGTTCAGAAAGCTGAATAAAGCAAAGTTTCTAGGACATGATAGTTCCATATCAAAATAAGTCTTGTGTAAGTTAAATTCACTAGAGGCTGAAAATTTCATGATGGAAGAGGGCATGTACTGGGGAATCTTTAACAATATCACTGAAAAGATTACTGGTTCAATAATGGAGATTTTATCGTAACTCCTTTGAGAAATGCAAGACATCAAGGGACTGAAGAGAAAAAATATATAACCCTGGCCTGAAAGAAAGGAGATTGGAAAAAGAACTAGGAATTAATAGACCAGTATGTCTGACCTTAGTATAGGCAAGATTCTAGAAGCATTAATAAAGGATGAGATCACAAAACATCTGGAGAAATCAACTAGCTAGAATAGTTTCATAAAGGGTGAATCCTGCTTGACAAATAGGATAGAATTTGTTTTTCTTTTTAAAGAGAGATAATGTACATGGCAGATGTGGATAACACATTGGACACTTAAATCTATTAAGTTTGAAAAATGCTGGTTTTGAAAGAAAGAAATGGAAGTGTATGATAGTGTTGAATGAGCTTGGACAAAATAGCGAAAAATGAGCAATAGAGAATATACCCAAATCACTCCAAATTTTAGGAGAAGAAAATGTCTAGGTACAGTGTCCAATATATATACATTATTTCAAATAAGACACACTGAACATGTGTCAATGTTTGCTATCCCATGGGTAAGTCCTAGTCTCTCTCATTAACATCATTCATCCAGCTTGCTAATCCTTGTTACAGATGTTAATTGACCATGTTGAAGGTAGCTGGATATAAATCCAATACTTTGACCCTTCCCAAAGACACAAAAACTCATCTGACTTTGGAATCTAATCAGGGTTTGGACTGGAGTGGAGACAAGTAAGGATTGCCAGGGTTTCTTGGTGGGGCTAGGAAAGAATCCTGCCAGAAACCAGGACACTAACTGAGAATAATAATGCAAGACTAAATGAATGGATCTTATGAAGCTGGTTAAACAGTCCAGTGGTTTAGGTATCTGGCTGAGGAGTCAGAGGTTGGGAGTTTGATTCTCCACGGTGCCTCCTGCAAATACAACCATATTGTGTAGCCTTGTGCAAACTACACAGTCCCAGTACACCCCAGAAGAAGAGAATGGT
Organism: Phrynocephalus guinanensis; assembly: GCA_037367245.1. Lineage (NCBI taxonomy): Eukaryota > Metazoa > Chordata > Lepidosauria > Squamata > Agamidae > Phrynocephalus > Phrynocephalus guinanensis. The sequence goes on along the minus strand of CM074735.1, from coordinate 56,523,813 downwards.
CAATTATTCTCTGCCTGAAAAACCCTGCAAAGAGTCACTGTCAATCAGAATTGACTTGATGGAACATTTGTTTGTTTGTTTGTTTGTTTGTTTGTTTGTTTGTTTGTTGCTGTTGTGTTTCTAGGTCCTTGGCGGATCAGTGAAACTTGCATCTATATAATGTAAAGAAATGGTGATTAATCCCAAATGATTGACAGATTTATTGCTCAATTGATCCCACTTGTTTCGAATGAGATTCATTTATGTACCAAGGAACAATCAAACTTGTCAGTGCACCAATTGGAACCTCTAATGCACTTGCAATCCTCTCATTTAGGGACATATTCTCCCACCCACTTAGTGGCAGGTTCTATTTTGCTTGGCTTCCTTACTAGGCACAGAGGGGACCATTGCATACTGTGGAAATTTTGCATATTAGATAGATTAATGTACACATTGAAAATACTTCAAATATTGGCATTTTAATAGAAATGTATAGTTCCATACAAACAGATGTAACGGACAGTTTTACAGAAGTCAGTGGAATTTCTGAACCTGTGTATTAAGGATACAAAAAAGTCTGTTTTTGCCATTTATATCTGGAAAATGAGTTACAAACCAACCTACCTAGTTTTTTAAAAAAAACCATCTAAAGTTCCCTAGAGAAACTATCCATGTTTGCTTGGGCCACCGTGTTAGCCATTAAAGGCAGAAATGAAATTTTACATGTTCTGTACAAGATAGAAAAACTGAGTGGAACAAATAGTTCACTACTTCCTGACTATGAAAGAAGTTTAAAAAATATATGCATATTAAACTGACATTTGTACAACAAAGAGCAGGAAATTGTCATTGATCTGACAATAAACATGAAAAGATTTCGAGCTTATGCATAGTTAAAACAGCAGAAGCAGAAAATAACTGTTGGCAAAAATATTGAAATATTCTAGCATCTTGTAAAGTACTTATCAGGACACATTTAGGTTAACATAGCCTACTGAGATCACTATATCACAAAACAGTCATCCCACTAATAATAATAATAAAGGTGAGCCATCAAATTGATCCCAGCATATAATGACCCTTTCCAGGGTAATGATTGTTCAGAAGTGGATTGACAATTTCTCCTTCTGGGAGTACCCTGGAACTATGCAATTTCCATGGTTGCACAGGGCATCCTTTTTCCTAGGAAGCACAGTAGGGAGTCAAACTGCCAACCTCTGGTTCCGGAGCCAACGACTTAAACCACTGAGCTCTCCAGCCATCTACACATTCCATTACTCAGGCCTTATTCATGGGATATTAGAGGAAAAATACTTCCTTGATGCTTTTGAAAGAGGTAGCAAGAAATCAGGAATACAGTAAACCCCCACCTATTGCAGGGCCTTAGGGACCCGACCCGACCCGACCCACAATAATTGAAAATCCGCAATATGCAGATGCTGCATCAGGTTGGAACTGGGCAGGCTCTCTGGGGGCTCTTGTACTTACCCCAGGCCTGGTGCTGCCCCAAACAGGCCTGCAAGGGGCTTTCCAGTCCCTCGGAGGCCGCAAAAGTGCTTTCTAGTGATCTGGAGGTCACTTCTGGTTTACCAGAAGTCACTTCCGGTTTGCGGGGAAGCACTTTTGGGACCTCTGATGGGCCTGGGAAGGCCTTTTCTCCTTACCCCAGGGGGCCTTTTTCATATACTGTGGACCCACAATATATCGGGACCGCAGTATATCAACCATGAAAGGGGGGAAGACAACTGTACCTCACTTCCATCATGTCCACTGACATTGCTGATATGATGTGGGAGAGAATGGGCATGCAAAAATCAATTCTGTACATGTAACCTTCTCTTTAAAAAAAACAGTACAAACAAATCATCTTTTCTTTTCACTGAAATGATTCAAAACCCACTTACTGCACCTGGCTTCAGTTGCAATTCAACAGTGCAGGTTTTTTTTAAAAAAAGAAAAACTGGCTTGAACCTTGCTATCCAAAATTCATTTCAGCAAATTCAATCATTCTACTAGAAGAGGTGTTTCCAGTAACCATTAAGGAAATATATCTTCATCGGCCTTGGCATTTTGGGTTTGTTGCCTGTGGTTTGTGGTATCAATATATTTGAAGTGAGTGCAAGATATTTATGATAAACTTTCTTCTTGCCATCCCATGCCATGCTCTGTTTCCTTTGCTGAAGCAGAAATGTCCTTGAATGAGGAGGATATGAGGAAGATGGCTACAGGTAGCAGCTGTGAACTATGGCCAGCATCCAGCATTCTCATACTACTGGCACTGATGACATTGCACTCATAGAGACCTACCTCCAGTTTATTTACATGATGGTAGTCGAAGGAAGTGTTCCAGTTTCCTAACCTAGGCAGTAGCATGCCTAGGGACAATAAAAACAAAAGCACTTCACTTGCACAAATAGAAAAACTATAGGGCAGTGGTTCCCAAACTTCCTAATGCTGCAACCCTTTAATACAGTTCTTCATGTTGTGGTGACCCCTTCCCCTGCTTAAAAGAGGCCACAAGCCCCCTTTGGCAGGCCAATGCCGCAGATGCCATGGAGAGCTTCCCTCTATAAGTACCCTCAGCCAATCGCAGCCTCCAGTGCCATTGACTGACATCCCCTCCAACCTATCAAGCTGTAACTCACTCTTCCCCACTTCCTCCCCTCCTCCTCCAGACCCAAGCCATTTGTGCCTTTTTCTTCACTGGCTCATGGCAACCCCTGTGAAATGGTTGTTCGACCCCTAGAGGGGTCCCAACCCCAAGGTTGGGAAACGCTGCCATATGGAGTCAACTAACATGTTTTCTTCTGTGGACATAACACTAGATTGGGGTCTTAATGTTCTGAAATGCAGCTTTAGCCTCTATGCAATAATGGCCAGTATCAAGCCAGTATCCCACTAAGTGCCTGCTAAGCATAAATAAATAAATAAATAAATAAATAAATAAATAAATAAATAAATAAATAAATAAATAAAACCAGTGCAGTGAAAGGGACCCCCCTACTGTGAGCAGAGCATCAATGTCCCTCATGGAAATTCCCGCTTGTCAAAGCAGTGTCATGCCATCCCATGTGACCAAATGAGCAGAATTTTCTTCAAGGTGAAATCTCAGCAACCAGATGTCTTCAGCTGACAAATTAAAATATAAACAAACAAAACAGCCTATTGTTTTTCAGCCTAGAATCCCCAAGCTAACACAAAGGTAGTTTAGAGGATGATGACATTGGCTATTTAGCCTACAGTGTATAGAGAATGAAGCAGGGATGAAATCAGATTAAAATGGTGAGTACACAAGGTACATCTCAGTGAAGGATAGACAGGTGAGGAATCACCTGTTCTTAGTGAGGAATGGTCTTTTTAAATCAGCCAACTTGAATGCTTTAATTTTGCTTTGATTCACTGGTATCAGTGTTCTCCACCCCCTGCCCTTCTCTACTTTCTACCTGATCCAGTGGAAAGAGGAGCTTGTGGGAGTGCCACTTCCCCCCAACCAAGTACCTGTTGTCTTCAAATAGTGTATTTTTTTAAAAAAATACTTTCAATATAGCCCTTAATGCTATGTCATTTTAGAGGTGGCAGAGAGGACCAAGAACAGAATGGTTCTAGTCAAAATTGCCCATTGGCATTCTGTCAGATCAAAGGACTCCTTCTGCTTTCAGAGCTCCATGCAAATACATCTGACAACTTTCTTTGACTCTGCCCCTGCTGACTCTTATAGCACAATAACTCTTATATGGGCACCTATAGTGATTTCACCCAGGGAAGCCAGCAAGGGCACAATTGAAAAAACTGTGGATCAAAGCATATTTTCCCTGCACACTTAAAAAAACCCAGCAACACTTATACAGTTGTTGTAAAAAGTGTTAAGAATGGCCAGCAGCCTACCGGATAGGGATGGGCACGAAACGGAAAAATTGTGTTCCGTTCTGTTCGTGGCCCATCTCCCTTTGTTTCTGTTTTTCGGACTGAATGTTTTTTTTTAAATCATTCTGTTTTTCTTTTTTTGGAAATGGGGGTCTCGCTTCCCTGCACTGGATGACAGCGCCCTGTCATCTGGTGCCAGGAAGATCCCTCTCGCTGTCCTCCGCCTCGATGCATGGCAGCCCGGCGGGCTGTTATTTCTGGGGCGGATAGCTGGACAGGGGGCTCCAATCTGGCCTCCACGCATGGAGACTAGATGGCAGCCCCTCCCGCTGCCCTCCACCCCAGAGCCTGACAGCCCACCGGCTGTCATTTCCGGGGCGGAGATTGCTGGCAGGGGACTCCGATCCAGCTTCCACACACACAGAGGCCAGATCGCAGGCCCCTCTCTGGCAGCAATCCCTTGGGAGAAAGTTGCAGTCTCCGATTCCTCTCCTGACCGCACTCCGCCGTGAGGGATGACACCCCAGCTGGCTATCACCCCCTCGCTGCAAAGATCTGAGATTGAGATAGCCGTGGCCTTGCCTCCCCTTGCGGAGGCGAGAACAGGGCTCTCACAATCCTCCCTGCTGTCATCCTCCCTGCTGTCATCGCCAGCAGGGAGGAATGAATCGAACGTAACCGAACTCATTTGTTCTAGTTCTGTTCGGTTCGTTCCTAAATTACTCTGGGCGCCGTTATTTGTTCCATTACGTAACGGAATGAATAATGGATAACGGAATGAAAAAAAATTCATTTCATGCCCATCTCTACTACCGGAGTTCATTCAGGAGTTAACTTGTACAGCTGATGATGGCTAAATGAAAAGACACATGACTAGGGATGTCATTGAGTTGTACTTGGCAACCTTCCCAATCAGGTGCATTTAGCTACTGCAAGTTAAGCAAACTTGACATACATGCCAATAGGTCTTGTATCAATGTATAAAAAGTGTTTTCAGTACTGTAGGATACTAAACTTATGTTAAATACCTTCCTTCCTTCCTTCCTTCCTTCCTTCCTTCCTTCCTTCCTTCCTTCCTTCCTTCCTTCCTACAAAAGAAGACAACATCTCCATAAAACAGCACTTTAAGCAGAAGCCAGCTAAAAAGTAATGCCTGCAGGTGTTACTATACACCTAAAATTTGGGCAGAGAGTAAAACAGCCTTATCAAATGCAATTGCCTGTTCTATAAAAAAAACTTATTTTTTAAAAGACTTTGATTGGGACTTGAAAGATATTATAGTAAGCACTGGGAGAATTTCTCTGTGGGAGGTATTCTGCAAACAAGAGGGCTATTGCTGAGTAATAACCATGTTATGATGCTTCAGTGCACGGGTTACATTTACAAATTAAACCAGTATTAGTGTGCACATCAGCAAAATTCATAGAGTTTTTTGCCATTTTTATTTGTGATTCTGCTTCTATAATTATAGTAATAATAAAAAGGCTAAAGCTTGGGCTGTGGCTTGGTCCAGATTGTTTGGAGATTACTTTATCAAAGATTGGTGTACTGCTCTTTGTTCATTCTTCGGCCCATTCCAAATTCTCAGGTTCCAAAACAGCCAGTTTTAGTTTCCATGGTGTGAAAATTTGGGAGCCTACAAGATGGAATTCCAGGCTGCAGATGACAGTTCAATGGTGGTAGGGAGACACATTAAGCCATGGCAAATCACACACACTGACCAGTACCTATTGTTTGTTCCCCACCATGCATTGCAACACAAATTATGAGTCATTGGGACTCTAAACCACAGAGCAGAGAGCATCCCCACTTCCACAGAACCCAAGGAGATTGGAAATTTTAATAGGGGATGCAACATATTTTATCATGTGTTTTCCATGTATTTCAATTAGTTTTAACTAGTTATATTTAATCAATTTTTATACCAGTATCTTAATTTACTATGATTTTAAACATATGCATTTTTCATTGTTGCATGCTTCCCTGGGTCCCTTGACTGGGAGAAAGGTGGGATGTAAGTAGAGGAAATTAATGTGTGAGATAGCAAAGCAACAGTTATAAAGGAGTAGTCTACAAACTAGGGAAGGGAGAAATTATTCAGCCTTTTGGGTTGAACTGAAGCATGTCCTCCCCCCCCCCCTCAATTTTTGTAGACAGCAATAGTGGATAGGAAAAGGCCAACAGGGGAAGGAGACGATAGCTTCTTTAGAGAAGAATAACTGTAGTATTTTCTGTGGAAGTGCCTGTGATATTCATATGAATACCAAATGAATTCATTACAATCTCTGCTCTGCCCATGAATACCAAATGAATGTATAATGACTGGACTCTTAAAGAGCTACATTTTTTAAAAAAATTGATGCCAGAAATAATGGGAAAATTAACCTCATTATATTTGTGAAGAGGCTATATTTAGACAAATTTGAAGAGAGAGTCAAGCAGTCTGTCATGGTTTTTGGCCAGCCTTTGTTGATAGTATTGTGCATCTCTATTCCTCTTCTCCCCTCTCCTTTCCCCCTATCTCTTCTATGGGATTTACTCCATATGCTAAATGCTAATTAATATTTATGACATTGGTATAACCACTCACTGGTGAATTCTAAAGGTTCTTCCCCTACCCCCACCCTCAGGTTAGGTTCCCCCACCCCATTTCTACAACAAAAATAATAATCTGGGTGCAAGGCCATCCCTACCATCAAGCAAAATGAGGCAGTTGCCTTAGACAGATGAAATGGCAGCAAATTGTGCAATTCGTTAGCACTGCAATTTTGACAGGAACGACATGCCAAATTAACTTGGATAGATTTGCAGGGAGAGGGACAACGACCAAACCAGTGCATTTCTCTGCAGGCAGTGCACTCCCACTGTCGGAAGCTCTCTCATCAAACCTGCTGCCATGTGGCAACACTCATATGTTTAATGAATGTTGGGATGGGAAGAGGAGAAAAAAGAGGAGAGAAAGGGGGAAGCAGTACGATTTCTCCTGGAAATGCCACCTACTCACTTCAAGAGGGCAGCCGCCTCTTGGCCAGCAATATGGAAAATGCCTGCTTTCAGGGTTTTCAACATAAATGTATGGTGGAAGGGATAACCCAAACATTGTCTTGGCTAGCACTCCCACAGTACTTTGACCTTTAGGATCCACCCTCCCTGCAACATCCAACATTACCTTCATAACTGAAGAAGAAGTAGCTACACTATATGGATGGGTGGCCATGATACTGACACAGCCAAACTGTGGGCACATAGAGTGGTCATCCAGGAGAATGGCCAAACTGTTTTCATCTACCCTCATATGTTCTGAAGCCTAAATAGCAGATAAAGACTAAGAGAATTATTAGATGGGCACTATCCCGTTCTGTTGTCTGTATTTGATATGGTTTTTTTTTATGTGACGACAGAGGTACTATAAAGTAATGTAAACTGACCAACTCCAGGAGTGGCAATTAAGAATATATCACAGAAGAACAATGTGAATACATGTGGCATTGCAGCTCAGACCAGTTACTCCAATTTGCTGCTATTTTCTTGGTGGGAGAGTGTGAAGAACAAAGTAAGCAGGCAAGAAGTGTCACCTATAGATATAGCCAGCAGTCCACTAAGGAAATCTTCAATACAATTTAAGGTAAGGTGTTTACTTAAATGAATAAAGGTGTGAAAGAGGAAAAAGAATAAAGAAGACATAAACAAAACAGTACCACTTACTAATTTATAGTAAACTCTGAAGTACTCACAGAAGATGGCTCATAGGTCATATATTTTGGTTCCTGACTCCAAGCAGAGCACAGGTGAGGTATAAAATATGAGGCAGAGCCAAGGAGCGAGCAACCAGAGCAAGTGAACAGAGAGAGCAAACAGGAATTTCCCGGGGGAGTTCACCAGGGAGGCCAAAGGGAGGCCCCTAACAATTTTTTAAGCAAGTATATTTGTTTGTTTTATTGAAAGGGTAAAGTTAAATGCTAATGAAGAACATAAAAGCCTTGAAGCCAGTCCCCCAGATACTACAACTTCCCCTACAAAGATGGTTCACAAACCTCTCAATAACCTCCAGCATGCAGTCAGACAGACAGCAGGGTTGTGGGGGCTATCCAGTGTTTTGCACTGAGTGCCATATATATGATTATTTGCTGCTTGGCAAAAGTCATGGGTATGTCGTCACTGCAAGGAGCTCCAAGAGCTCAGGGAATAGGTTCACTCCCTTAATGCCTTGTTTGTGGACCTACAGAAGCAGAGGCTGGGAGAGAGGGACCATAGTGAGACTTCTAGAGACCTTCAGGCATCATCCCACACACAGGCAGGCAGCTCTGCAGCTGCTCAGAGTGGAAGTCTCCAGGCTGGAGGACATCCTTCTGATCATGAAGGGGAGTCCTTCTTCAAGATACAGGCCAGTATTCAGTCGCAGTGAGGATACTCATTGAGGGCAGGTGGGAAGGGGGCTTCTCATAGTGGGCGATTTGATTGTCATCAACCTAGAGCTGGGGGTCTCTGATGGATATGAGGACCACACAGTGACATGCCTGTCTGGTGTGAAGGTTGTGGACATCACCTTTTGTCTAGATAGGTTGGTAGAGAGTGCTGGGGACCAGGTAGGTGGTGGTGCATGTCAGCACCAATGATGTCAGCAAATGTTGCTGCAGAGTCCTGGAGGACAAATTTAGGTTACTAGGGAGGAAGCTAAAAGCTGGGACCTCAAAGTTAGCATTTTCAGAAGTGTTACCTGTTCCACATGCAGGACCAGCTAGGCAGGAAGAGCTCAGAGTCTCAATTATTTGTATTACCACTTCAGATCTGACACTGGAGGGAACCAGCAGGCCAAGGGGACAATTACAAGCCAGTACTGAAGTATCTGTACGTGTTATTTTTGAAATTAAGTGTGTAGAATCTCAGTATTAATTGTGTAACTACTGAGCTGTGTTTGCCATCATCCTTCTCAATGCAAAATAGTGGACACTTTTAGCAGCAAATTTGGAAATTATCAAAGAATTGGGGAAGAAGACTCACCAGTACAATGAAGGTATCTACTGGGTTCCAGAAGTTAAAATATAAAATAGAAAAGCCAGTAACATCATTGGAGGATGATGTCCAATATAAGTTGCTTCCATATCCTGTGAGCACTTCCTTTGGATTTGAGTAGACAAGGACACGACTCGGCGAAATTGTTGTTTCCATTTTCGGTTATCGTTTCCGTTACACAACGGAAACGGTAACGATAATTAAGCCATCAGAACTCGAACTCGAACCGAAAAAAGAAAAATTTGGTCGGGTTTTTCATTTCCGTTTGTGGCATCACGGCGATTGCACAATGCGAAGCACAGAAAAAGTTTTTAAAAGTTTTTTTAAAAAAACCCGACTCCCGTCCAAAAAAGCAGACGAAATGATGCCTGCCTGAGGCTTTGCCACCTACCAGAGGGGTGGTTTCTGGGTGGTCCCTGACCTTTCCCCCCCTTCTCATGTCCTGGGCTGCTTGCACCAGGCTGGGGGGGGGTCATCCTCGTCGTCTGTCTCACTGCATACCATGCGGTGGGGGGGGGGATCCAAAATGGCAACCACAATTTTTCTTTTGAAATCGTGGTCAAAAAACACACCAAATCACCACAGAAACATGTAAAATTTATTTATTTTAAATGCCTGAATTTTTATAGTAGCAGCAGTTGTTTTTTTATAGCAATAAAACGTCGTATTGATTTTATTTTATTTTATTTTATTTTTTATTTTTTTAGACCTGCCCATTTGGGCTGGGCATGGGATGGGACCATGCAAATTGTTTGAACCATTCCACCAATGGCATCACCAGGTTTTTGACTGACACTTCTGGATGTCTCGGAGGTCATAAAAAGCCAAGGCACCTTCCAGAAATCACAGTCGGGTGTATGGATGTGGTTGAGGGAGGAGGGCTAGCTGCTGGTGCTGGTGTGATCCGACTGAGATTGAGGAGGGAGGCTGGAGGCTTTAGGATTTAAGTTAGGCAGGCAGGGAGGGAATTGAATTTAGAAAATAATTTCTTTGATTCCCTGCAGCTTTGTCTGCTGAAGGGAATAGCAGTTTATTCTTTATTTCTTCTCTGGCAGTTTGACAATTTTTTTCTGATATTGAATAAAGGGGGAGGTTCGACTGAAAGTGGGAGGTGTGGATTTATTTTAAATATATATTATATACTAACCATTTATTTTCTATTTTCCCAACTTCAAGTTGCTTGCACACACACACATTTGGGGTGCAAGCCAAGAACAGAACCTCTATCCTAAGTGATATCCTAACTGCCCACTCGCCCGTCCGCCCGCACCACCACCCGCCCACTCGCCCACCCGTGGCCACCGCCTGCCCATGGCCCCCCGCCACCACCGCCCGCACCTCCCCCGTCACCCGCCCCCGCCCCGCCCTCCGCCTAGGGCGCAAAAACGCCTAGCGCCGGCCCTGATTGCAGGACGCCCCTATGCTCTGGGAAGTCAAATCGCGCTAAATCGCGGTGGAAACGACAAACGGAAATGACAAATTTTTGAAAAATTTTGCGACAAACGGAAATGACCTGAAACGGACCCATTCCGACAAACGAAAACTTGAAACATCATTTTTTCTGGTCATGCCCATGTCTAGATTTGAGTCCAACATCTACATGCAGCATTTCTTGTGGATGTTCCCATTTGGTCAAGTTAGGGTTTTTAAAACTGCTGGCAAGAATGCATGTAGTTTGTATTAATTCACCTTCCTGAAATGAACACTGTTTGATTTCCTGATTTATCCATGAAAGGAAACAGAATGCGCATTGAAGTTAAGTTGACTTCTGGGAAAGTTTTGGAATGCATTTTATGATTTTACTGGACCTCTCATGCTGTACTTGAAATGGGAGTAGTTTTGTGTGACAAATCACAGAGAAGAAACAAATAGCAAAGCAGTTTAGTTATTCCAGGCTTGGGACTGAGTCTGTTTGCTTGTTTGTTTGCTTTGTTGTGCTTGGCCTGAAGCTGAACCTTTTCTTACAGTATTCAGTCTGCAGCCAAACATGTAACCAAGTCCCTAATTGAGACACACGAAGCTCATAAGAGGCTTTAGACAAGATTCAGCTAGCCACAAAAGTCATTATCTCATTTTCATTTATTAACATGATATTTCCAGTGGATTAACAAGGGTTTTCCCTTTTGTTGCTTGCACTGTGACACTAGCCCTAAAGGGGCTGTTGCCTTTTCATCTCTCCAGTGGCTTTTTATTCACATTATATGGCACTGAATGCTCAAATCAAAGGAAGGAGCATTCATTCTATCTCTTAAAATATAATTTCCAATTGAAACGGGGATTTACTTGGGGGAAAGTTTAGGATAGAGGATGAGTTTGTATAAATGTTTATTTAATGATGCATTAGCGTCAACATTATTTTTGTCCCTGATTGACAAAATATTTCCTTTCAGCACAGACTTGGGGAAATTAAATAAGAAGTTGAGCTTTATCTGCTCTTACATTCTAATACTTTTTTATTTGTTAGCATTTGTGGCTTTCTAGTTCTCCATGGAGCACGCACAGCACTATTTCATCTCTCTGTGTGTGACAGAGAGTTACTTGCCCAAGGCTACCATGGAAACTTCCTTGCATGAGCACAGAAACAGAGTTGGGTATCGCATAGCTCAGTGTAGCCTGTTTGCACAGGTTCCAGACGGACATTCCATCAGAAAAGTTTCTGTATCATTTTGCCCAGAGACCTCTTGGTCGTGGGGCAGCTAAAAATCTTGTAAATGAATGAATGAATGAATGAATGAATGAATGAATGAATGAATGAATAAATAAATAAATAAATTTATTTAACCACCATCTCCTAAAATCACATTTTCCTACAGAATTCACATACTCTTAGACCTACAATGTAGAGTACTCATTTATTTGGAGTTTTTTTGATCCCAGCTTATTTTTCGCCTAGTACTGTAGAGTCCTAAAACAACGTACAAAAATTTTAAATAAACAATTAACTAAAGCAAACTGATTAAAATGTAAAACTGTTGCATGCAAATATTTAGAAACATTATTTTAAAATTATAAATCTGCCTGTCTCAGTTGCCTGCTAACTGCTCAAAATCCTCTCTAAAAAGGTATGTTTTCAGCTGTGGGCAGAAGGAATGGAGACAAGGGAGAAACTGTACCTCTGAGGGAAGTGAGTGCCATAATCTGGGAACAGCTACCAGGGGAGGGGGGAGAGGAACCTCTCTCAGATTATCTGGAAGTTGAGTCATGGCTACTGGACTTCTTTTTTTTTGAGAGATAGAAACATTTCACTGCTCATCCAAACAGCTTCATCAGTCTGAATATAGCTAGTGTGAGTCCTTATCTTATAGTCAGCTTTGACCTTTGGACGAGCAGCAAAACGTTTCTATCTCTCAAAAAAGAAGCCCAGTAGCCATGACTCAACTTCCAGATAAACTCACCTGGATGACTGAGAATCTTCACGGACTCTCTCAGATTCTCACCAGACGTGTTCGTGAAAATGGTGGGACTGAGAGATGTATTTCCCTGAGGATCTTAATACCCATGGGAGCTTGTACAAGGAGAGAATTTTTTCTCAGATAGCTTGAACCTGAGCCATGAAGGGCTTTAAAGAACACAGCCAGCATTTTCCATAGGGCTTGAAAACAAATTGGCACCCAGTGTAGCTGTGATAAATGGGGGTTGGGGAGTGGGGTGGATGGAGGTCACACTATCCTGGTGACCAGCATCAAGTCAGTAGGCAGGCTGCAGCATTTTGTTCCAGCTGAAGTATCTGAATTGTCTTCAGATGCAGCTCTGCATATTGTATAAGCAGAACACTTTGTAGTAATCCAGATTGGAGGCTACCAAGACATTTGTCACATGTAATGTATATATTGTAACCATACATCATGGTAAGGAATGTCAACGTAGGCATCTACTGACCTGTACATGCATGTTCAACATTTCATCTGTCTCTTTTGTGCAGTTTGTTTTTACAAATAAAACCCAATTAATAGCTAAAAGTGAAAACTATCCAAATAAATCCTCTGCATGTAACTTTTCTGACTGTGTCAATGTAACATTACCTGTTCCATTATTCAGTGAACCATGATGCTGAGAAGCACAAGTGCTATACTTTGGTTATCAGCAGGTTGATCATATTCAGAAGGGACCTTAGATTTGTCAGTGCAACCTTGCATTGGGCTTTCCCCCTAATGGTAACAACTAGACATGGGCACGACTTGGCGAAATTCTCATTTCCGTTTCCGTTTCTCGTTTCTGTTACGTAACGGAAACGGTAACGACAATTACTCCACGAGAACTCGAACTCGAACCGACTAAAGAAAAATTGGGTCTGATTTGTCGTTGTCGTTCCTGGCATCGCAGCGATCGCGCGATACCAAGCGGCACAGGAAAAAAGTTTTTTTAAAAAAACGATTCCCGGCCAAAAAAGCAGGCGAAAATATGCCTGCCTGAGTGAGGGCACCTACCAGAGGGGTGGTTTCTGGGGGGGGGGTCCCCGGCCTCCCCCCTCCTCTCCTGGGCTGCGCAAAGTGCGCATCCTCGTCATCGAGTCACACTCGCCCACGCCAACTTGCCAAGCGGCGCGGCACAGGAAAAAAGTTTAAAAAAAACCCGATTCCCGGCCAAAAAAGCAGGCGAAAATATGCCTGCCTGAGGGCACCTACCAGAGGGGTGGTTTCTGGGGGGGGGGTCCCCGGCCTCCCCTCCTCCTCTCCTGGGCTGCACAAAGTGTGCATCCTCGTTGTCGAGTCGCACTCGCCCACGCCAACTCGCCAAGTGGCACGGCACAGGAAAAAAGTTTTTTAAAAAAACTCGATTCCTGGCCAAAAAAGCAGGCGAAAATATGCCTGCCTGAGTGAGGGCACCTACCAGAGGGGTGGTTTCTGGGGGGGGGGTCCCCGGCCTCCCCCCTCCTCTCCTAGGCTGCGCAAAGTGCGCATCCTGGTTGAGTCGCCAACTTGCCAAGCGGCACGGCACAGAAAAAAAGTTTTAAAAATAATAAAAAAACCGATCCCGGCCAAAAAAGCAGGCGAAAATATGCCTGCGGCCTGCCTCAGTGAGGGCACCTACCAGAAGGGTGGTTTCTGGGGGGCGGGGGGTCCCCGGCCTCCCCCCCTCTCCTCTCCTGGGCTGCGCATCCTCATTGTCTCGCCAACTCGCCATGCCATGCGGTGCAGGCGGGGGATCCAAAATGGGGCGACCGCAATATTTATTTTGAAATTGTGGTCCAAAAACACACCAAAAGCACCACAGAAACATGCAAAAATAGCTATTTTAAAACTGCCTGAATTTTTTCAGTAGCAGCAGTGGGTTTTTCTTGCAACAAAACGTCTCCATTGATTGTATTTTTTTTATTTTTATTTTTATTTTTTTTTACACCTGCGCAATGATGGGCTGGCCATGGGAGTGGACCATGCAAATGTTTGGAGCCATTCCACCAATTGCATGGCCACTTGGCCAGGTTTTGACCGAGACTTCTGGGATGTGCCAGTCGGGCATAAAAAGCCACTAACCCTAGCCTGAGCCCGAACCCTAACCCTAACCCATATGCCAGTACACTGTCCTTCTTAGTGGGTCAGAGAAGCACCCAGAGGTGCACCCCAGTAACTCACCCTAACCTTACCAGTAACCCTAATCCTAGCCCTTGCGCTAACCCCTAACCCCAAGCCAGATCTGTGTACTCGCATTGCACTACAGCAAGTACACTTCCCTTCTTAGTGAGTCACAGCGGGCGCCCGTAGGGGTCCTCTGTCACTTCGCTCTCCAGCCCAAGTGCACTGCAGGCAGTGAGTCACAGAGGCACCCGAAAGAGAGGTGCCTCTGCCTGCTGCAACTGCAACTTAATGGTATGCATATCCAATTGGTTATGCATGCCATTTTGTAGCGGGTGAGGAGAGGAGGCACCCACGAGGTGCCTCCAGGAGCCCGCTTTCCCTTCATGGCGGGCTAGAAGAGCCCCCCCAAAAACCAGTACTAACGACAGACGAAAAACCGACAAACGAAACGACAAATTTTTGGAAAATTTTGCAAAAAATGGAATGGGCCGGCTCCGACACACGACAACTCGAAACGTAATTTCTCCTGGTCGTGCCCATCTCTAGTAACAACTTGCCTTCTATTGCTACTAACCCTCACTGCATTAGTATCCTTACAAGGCCAAAAAATATCCTACAATTTGCCCAATATATCCCTTAAAATATCCTAGATTTCAAGGATTAGATTAGGCTTTGAATTTGAGCCTTTGGCATGACATGTCCGATGACTAATTATGTGTTAAGAGTTGCTTCCATGGATCTATTATGTATACATCAGTTTCTTTGGGTGCCTTCCTATAATGTTTTCTGGAGTTGGTTAAGTGTGGTGCTTCATTGCAGTGAAGAAACAGAATGTAACAATAACTGCAGAAGCATGCTTCTGTGTTTATGCTCCATGGTGCCACCAAATACTCAACAGTTTCTTTCCAAAGTTCTTATCTTACCTCCAACTCTTTTCTGAAGGCAGTGATGTATTAAGTATGGGCAGATATAATTGTGTGCCAGTACATGTCAATAGTATAGTCATATCCAAGGTGGTGTTACAGCTACAAAGATGGCTACCTTTTTCTCATACAACCTTCTACAAATTCCCCAGTCCTGTGTCTATTAAATAGCATGGGCTAAAGCTCCGTCATTCAGCAAAACTAGCGTGTTGTTGTCTAATCTCAGAACTACAGAGCTGAAATGGACCCTATGGGCCATCATGTCCAGCCCCTTTAAAGGAGGCACCGTGGGGAATCAAAACTCCCCACCTCTGGTTCCACAGCCAGAGACCTAAACCACTGAGCTGTCCTAAGGATTCAAATTTGGGAGGGACTGAATATATGGTAGAATTTGAATATGAGCAGTACAAATGTGGAAACATCCTATGACAATGTTTTAAGGCTCCATGGGAATCACATCCCACAACCACTCTCAGACACATTACAACAGGCCTGTCATGGCCTCAGCATTCAGCTGCACACTGAATCTGTACGCCCCTGAAAAGCAAAAATCTCCCCCATCCTTTTTCTTCTGCAAATAAAAAGCTTATAGTGCTACTTATTCCACTGAGCCTTGGGAGACTGTAGCATGTAGTAGGTTACACTAGATAAAATTAATCATTACAGACAGATCACTTGACAGATTTTGTTTTACAGATTTTCAAAACAACACAGTCCTGGCTGATGCATTTTGGAATTCCTTCTGCTTTTCACATTCTAGAGGGTCCTCTGTGATTATTTTTTCCACACTGAGGTTATGCTCTTGGGAAGCAGGGCTGTCTTGACCAATCTAGAATGCTTGACAACTACAGCCGAAGCTGCCTACAGGTTGACAAGCATGCTGGTCGAATAACTGATCTAATCTCTCTGGTAATTTGGTGTCATATCTTGAATAATTTCGAAGGAAATCATTGGATGGGTCTTTAAGTAGGACTTTCACTCTAGGGGAAAACCTAAGACACTCTGTGTCGTACATAAAGATCAATCATTGCTTAAAATGTATTCTCATGTCTTCATTTTACATGTTTCTCGAATATAACAGGGCTCTAATGAAGAAAAATGATGAAATCCATTGCCAAGCTGTGTTTTTACTGGAATCTGCTTTTGAATTACTCTTAAATCATAAAAGATTATTTCACATTTTGTGTAGCACTATAAAGTTTTAAGTGATACTCTGGACATCATATATTTTAAAATTGTTTCCTTATCTCTGTTGTTAATTATGCACCATAAAGTGTGTACAATGTTTAAAGGTCTAATTTGCTTTCCAGTCTTCTGTTGCAGTCAGACTCCCCCCCCTTCATTCTTAGCAATCTTTGTTCATGTTTCCTCAAGGCCTGTTTAGAATCTTAGAAATCTCAAAGTTGCAATGTGTGAATAGTTTGGACCTGAGGTGTGTGTGTGTGTGTGTGTGTGTGTGTGTGTGTGCGCGTGCGCGCATGTGTGCGTGCGTGTGCACTCTGTCCCATCAAGTCAAAACCAACTTATAGTGACCCTAATAGGTCTTTCAAAGCATGTGAATTATTTAAAGGAGTGGTCTTACCAGTTCCACTTCCCTTGTGGGTTTCCATGGCCAATTGGGGATTTGAACCCTGTTCTCCAGAGCCCTAATCCATCACTCTATCTGCAATGGGTATCCTCATGAGGACTCCCATTGTAGGGTTGGGGAAATCGGTAGGTTTCCTTGCTCCTTTTCTATATTTGAATTTTTTAGCTATATTCCAGCTATCAAGACATTTTTTAATTGTAGTCTATTATTTAAAAATGAAGTGAAAGAGAATTATTGGCATTTGCACCAGTCCAATTCAAGAAGCATTAGCCATAGTGTACCAACTATGTGCATGTTCCAGGGACTCTCTGGGGAATAAAAAAAGCACCACCAGCAAAATCATTGAGATCCAAAGGCAGACTGTATTCTGTTCTTTCCTCCTAAAGCAGTAAAAGCTTTTGGCCTGCATGGTTGCAGAGGCACACAAAACCTTCTTTGGTTGGGATGCCTGTAACATAAGGAATTACATTCTAAGAAGAAATTGATCTTTATTTAATTGAATATTAAAAGTGAGGATATGGCTGGGTGATGCCTTAAACTACAGGAATTTTGCACTGTGATTAATGGGAGGTGCCCCTTGTTTTCCTTCACTCTGTCCTACCAGTGTGATCTTTCATTTCAAAATCACATGGGACTTGGGTTGCCAATAATGTGAACAAATGTTTTGATTTTGGAACCAATGAAAATGATATCCATTAAGATGTGGCATTGTTACAGAACAGATAGCTGTGGAGCCTAATGTTTCTGCAACTCTGTGTTGCACAATCTTTTTTATAGCCAATTAAGAAGATGTTTTATTTCCCTCATTAAAAGTGCAGCTCATAGTCACCATGTTGAATCAATAAGTATGAGGTTGCATATCCTGCATGCAACCTTTCCTAGAGACACACTGGCATTTGTCATCTTTATAATAAAGCTTTCCAATTTTTCTGATTAATATTTAAAAGAAGTACTATGATCTGAGAAAACACACATGCACACACACACATGCCTCTAAAGTCATTCCGTTCCAATGCACTTCACAGCCACTTATGGTGAATTCACCGAATGTTATGGCCAGAATCTTGTTGGTTATTTATGCTGGTCTGTGTAGGGATGTAAATTATGAATTGTTGCTACTTATGAGTTGGCACCTAGATGCCCTAAGCTCATCTGTTCTTGCCTGATTCTGGAAGCTAAGCAGGGTCAGCCCTGGTTAGTATTTGAATGGGAGTCCACCAGGGAATACCAGGTGCTGTAGGCACCTGGAGTAAGAACTGGCAAACCACTCCAGTATTCCTGCCAAGAAAACTCCATGGACATGGGGTCACAAAGAGTCAGTCACGACTGTAACGACGCAACACACACACACACACACACACACACACACACACACACACACACACACACACACACACACACACAAAATGAGTTGCCACCTTTATTCCTCATTACCCACCAGTCATGTGACTTGGTGTACAACAGAGAATACAAGTGGTGGCTTGTATGCTTAATAGCAATTAAGCATTTGATTCATGTTGTTACACTTACACCAGCATAAAGAACCAATAAAATTATTCTGGTCTTTATTTTAGTTATCATGTAGAGGAGGAGATTTTCCCTCCAGAATGGATTGTCAATTCTTAAATGCAAAACTAGACCATAGGCAATACCTTTATAGGCCACTAATAAAAAAACAACAACATTGCAAGCTTTCGAGTGCAACATACTCTTCTTCAAAGTAAGTCCCAAAAGTTCAGACATGGCAAAAGATGTGCTTTGCCAGGATGTTATTCTTAAAGTTCTTGGCTAGATGATGTACACCAGGCAAGGAGTCTTCTTAGAGGCAGAAAGCTGGAGGGCAGTTGTAAAAGCTGCTTAAACACTGGGTTTCACACCCCTGTTCTTCAAACAAAGGAACATGTATCATACACCCCCCACACTCACTCACCCCTCATCTTTGGCTCTATGAGACCTATCAAGTCTCTGCCGGCCAAAGAAGGTATTTGTGTGTGTGGGGGGGGTTGATATAGAGTCTTTTTTGCTTTGATGGAAATGTCAGTTCTTAATTTCTTCTCTTGCTGAAATTAGCTGATATAAGAAAATCTCACTCCATGATTCAGTGCAAATACTCACTTTCGGCACAGGTTCTGATCTCAGGATAGATGAAGACCAAACAAAGTTCTTGTCTGAGTAACATTTTCTCTGCTGACCTCAAGGCCACAGCAATTCCCAGGACATAATTGAGTAAATGTCCAGTAGGGATGGGCATGAAATGGAAAAATTGTGTTTCATTTTGTTCCATTTCATCTCCCCATTTTTCATTTCGTATCATAAGCAAATTTTTTTGGAAAAAAATTGTTACTTACAAAACAAAACAAAACAAAATGAATCCCTCACTGCACCAGCGCTCTAGTTGATGCCATGGGGGATTCAAAAGCCTCCTTGTAACCACGTCCCAGCTGATTTGGACAGCTCAATCCCAGCTGAGAGGTGCAGATATGAGGAAAGGAGCAGCCAGGCAGATGTAAATCCCCTGCCTGACTGCTCCTTTCTCCCCTGCCACCCCCTCCTGTCCAGAAAACCTCCCTTGAAGGAGGGGGCAGCACGGGAGAAGGAAGGAGGCAGCAGTAAATTCAAACAGAACTTCACTTTACCGCTGCTTCCTTCCTTCTTCCTTGTGATCCCCGCCTACCAGCTGGGGCTTTTTTTGACAGGTTGGGGTTTGGAGGGAGGGTGCCCCTTCTCCACACACCTTGACCTGTCAAATATTCCCAGCTGCTAAGTGGGTGAGGGGTGAAAGGCAGAAGGGAGCAGGTTTTATTTCCCTTGCTGCTCTGTTCTGCCTTTTGCCCTTCCCCTGCTTCTCAGCTGGGGCTTTTGGACTGTTTCATCTGAAGAAGCTGTTTGGATGAGCAGTGAAACGTTTCATCATTCAAGAAAAAAAAGTCCAGTTGCCATAACTCAACTTCCAGATGTTATCCTATAGTTTAGATCAGGCATGTCCAAAATCAGGTACGGGGGCCAAATGTGGACCGTTTTCAAATTTGAGCGGCCCACAGCCTCTTCTCCCCACCGGCTCAGCCTGTTGCACATCTCCACCAGCTAGCCTCTCCCCATATTGGATGGGGATGTCAGCTTACAGTTTTACAGTTTGCCTGCCCTCTCTGCCCCTGTCCATCCCCCCCAGCCACCTGCCCAGCCTACCCGCTCCTGGCTCTGTTGCTGCAGCATCCTCCCCACCTTCTTGCATGTCCTAGACCTAAAGGCTTGTCCAAAGTCTGCCCTGGGGGCCAAATCAGCTGAATCGTTGGCCCACACATTTTCACCTCACCAAATCTGACCCTTTTTGCAAAAAGTTTGGACACCCCTGGTTTAGATATTTTCCAGCATGGATGGTGGAGAGGAGAGGACCTCTTGCAATCTCAATATGTATATAGCAAAACATTCACCTTAGCTTGAAGCTGAGTAACAGCTGCTTCCTCTTGCTTGGGGTTTTTAACAGTCCACCCATATAACTGGTCATTCCCGTCTGTCCCCGGGCCTATTAGTTCTGGGTGGGATAGTCACCCAGACTTCAAAGGGACTTTTCTTAGCTGTGATTTAAGTTTATCGGCTTTGAGAACCCTTTCCCCAGCCAATCATCAGAACCACTGCAAATTATTAGTATGTAAATATTGTGCACATATGTGTTCAGAGTTTGTAAAAGTTACTTTTCAGAGTACAGTCACCCCCTGCCATTTCACGGTTCAGGTACTGCGGTCCCACTACATTGCGGGATCACAGTACCTGCACCTTGGAGCCATGTGGGGGGCAGGGGGAAATTGGGTCGCTCTGCGCCGCCCCTGTGCTCCTCCGAGAAGCCTCGGAGCCGCACGGGCGGGGGCGGGGGGCGATCCAGTCGCTCTGCGCTGCCCCCTGCACTCCTCCAAGAAGCCTCGGACAGGTGCACGATTTCCCCCTGCCCCCAGGCCCCACCCCACTCGCTTCCGCATATCGTGGATTTTCATGCATCACGGGTGGGGTGGGTCCCTAACCCCCGTGATCAGCGGGGGGTGACTGTACAAAGTTCAGGATTCCCCAGTTAGCATTACATTTAATGCAACAAAAGACAGGTCTACAAACTCTTCTGTTCCAAATGATGAGCAGCTTTCAGATAGGGAAGTCTAGCTCAAATGTACTACCCATGTCTTGAATGTGTATGTGATTAGATGTAAAATCATACTTAATAACATGTCACAAAGTTGGGCAAGGCCAAAGATGGATATTATCTTGTGATCCTCAGCAACCTTTAATTATTCCAGTGATCTTTTCCATTACAACAGAAATGAGAAGCCTGAGCCACAGCCCAACTGAGATAATATGACTACATTCAATGGAAATCAATTGCCTTAAGCACAAGTATTAGGCTGTACGTCTTTCAGCTTAAAATATCTCTTCTTTCAAACATGAAATTACAGACAAAGCTAACAAAATTCATATTATTAGTCATGGTAAAAATATTAAATTTCATGGTTTGCCTCAGATTAGCAGGGAATCAGGAGTCAAATGGCAAATTGCGCAAGTAATTTAAAAAATGCTTTTCAGAATCTCATGTTTGGTAAAAAAAAAATCATAAGTGAGACTAAGAGAGTGACACTGCTCACAGACATATAAACACTAGCTTGTGGAAAAAAATATAATATGGGTGTGAGATTCTGTACAACCATCTAACAATTTGATTCTTGAAGTAGCAAGATGGTACCGAATATGGTAAGATCTCAAAACTGAACATATCAGCTGCATGTAGTGCTCTGGGATCTCACAAACCTGTAACAGAAAAGGCAAAACACATAAATGTATATAACTGTTTGACCTTTTTTTAAAAAAAAATTGATACTGACATATTGATTCTCAGATTTATGCTGATCAGCAATTTGTATGTATCTCTGTCTAATCTCAATAATACTGCGATTCCCACCCTTGGGCAACCCTGGTGTTCTTGGACTACAGTTCCCAGAAGCCTTCACTATAAGCTGTGCTGGCTGATGTTTCTGGGAGCTGCAGCCCAAGAGCAGCCCAAGTTGGGTGTTCACCCTGAAATAACATAAAAGCAACCCTTGTTTTGAACTGAGTTTGCCCACAAAGGATTGCACTGGGTAGTTGGCTCCATGAATACAGTCTTTAGTGCCTTCAGTAAATCTACATTTCCCTTAACACAATTTTCATAAAATTCATAGTGAGTGAAACAGCAGCTAAGGGAAGGTGAAACAACCGGTTTTCATGGTTTAGATCACTTATCATGAAGATTCATCATTGTCATCCTAATTTTTATGCAACTTTACCTGGGTGATTTTTATTGTGAATAAATACATATACTACACACTGAGCAACAAGTGATTGTTCAAGCAGCCTACTCTTCCTTTCTTCAGCAAGCATTTGGAAAGCTGTTGCTAACAGCAGGGTTAACAAATTCAGAATATTTGATTTGTTGTTCTCACAATATTTTCCACTCGGACTGAGCCAGAATAGAGAATAAATGTCTCCTGGGAGCTTGTTCTCATGAAATTCCCAGCAATGAAAAGGACTGAGCAAGTTTTGATAAGCTTTGGATATGCCTCTTGTTGAAAGACTCGCCAAGAAGCTGGAAGCATACGGTTTGCTCATCACTATCCATAATGCTGATTCAGTTAAGCGGCAGATCCAGCTGCAGAATGAAACTGGAAATGATTAGAGGAAGGACGTAGGACGTAGCTGTGGAATCCAAATTTTGATTGAGGGGAGTGGGTGAGGATTTAGGCTAATGGCTAGAGCTCATGCATAATATGACCAGAACTCGCATTTTGAATCCTAGTGTCAATTTACACAACTACTAGGAAGTATCTTTAGCTCAGTGTATAGCAACTTCCGGATGTAATAAAGTGAATTAATGTGATAATATCCTAATCAGTTTTTGTATTAATGGGGCAGGCATAACACTAATGAGGAGGTATGAAAGAAAAAAAAATCTACTTTAGGTAGAAGAAAACTTTTCAAACCCTTATATTCCACCTATATTTCATCTTAACCCAAATTATTTTTCCATTTTTCCATTTATGTTTTAACTGAGTAGAATGGCCTGGCCAAGATCCTATTGATGTTTCTGTCAAGTTTATAAACACATATAGTAATAGGAGTCCTGCCACTTTATCTGTATTTTTTTTACCCTTGGGTTCAAGAAATAGCTGGTTTGGTTCTTCATAATAACTTCTAGTCTATGAATGTGGGATGTTGCACTTCTGAACTCACAATTCAAAAGGCCAGGAAATGGCCCAATATTGCTGCACAATATCATGCTCATGCTACAAACAGGAAAAAAGTATGCCAAGCCTTACAGAGAAAAGGGCAGCCATAAAGTTTATAAGACCTATGGCAGTTGTCAATATAGTCTACAAGACTCCCTTTGTGCTCACTGCCATTCACAAAATGGCAAGCAAGGGAAAAAATCATAGAAACTAACTCCTTTTTTTATCAGTTAACCACTTCTCACCCAAACACAAAGGGTTATTTCAACAAATGTGCAGCAATAACTAGGTAATTATTTAGGTAATGATCAAAGAAAGTTTAGAACAAAGATTTATTTTCCTGACAAACAGAGTATATAGGGGAGCTATATATGAGGTGACATTTGTAGCCATATAGATACCTAGATTTTAGTCACATTGGCCTGAGTTCCATTGCTAGCACCAAACTAGAATAGATCCATTGACTCAGTTGTTGGAGGTTAAGTCAGTATCTATGTAAATGCCATCAACTAAATCTATTCTAGTTGGCATTGCCAATAGAATTCTGCCCTGTGTGTTACTTATGCATTGCTTCGCTAAGTTATGGATTTGATGCAATACAAATATTAGTGTCCTGACACCAGCAACCTTAAACTACTTTGGGAATGGTTACCAAAGCTATTTCCCCCTCTTGATGGTTCTGGAAGCACATGCAGTAATTGTTGTTACCCTTTAAATCAGGCATGTCCAAACTTCAGCCCTCCTAATGTTTTGGACCACAACTCCCAGAATTCCAAGCCTGTATTTCCAGTGGCAAAGGACTGTGGGAGCTGTGGTCCAAAACATCTGGAGGGCCGAAGTTTGGACATGCCTGCTTTAAATAAAACCACTAGATAATTAATACACCGGTAACATCAACATCTAGATCAGTGTTTTTCAACCTTTTTTGGGCAAAGGCACACTTGTTTCATGAAAAAAATCACGAGGCACACCACCATTAGAAAATGTTAAAAAAATTAACTCTGTGCCCACACAAAGGGCTCCCAAGTGCCACAGGTTCGCCAACGCTGCCCTAGGCCTAGGGATTCACTCCAAACCTGTATTCCACCATGTTCCTCATCTGCCCCCCCCCCAATTAACTCCAGAGTTTAAAACAGAGAAAGAACAAGAAAAACCCTGACTGCTGCATAGCTTAACCGGTTTTGATATCTGGCTGTGGAGGCTGAAATTGGGAGTTTGATCCCCACACTGGGCCTCCTTAACAGGGGCTGGGTTCGAGAAATCCATAGGGTCCCTTGCAGTTCAAAGGTTATTACTCTTATATGATAATGGTGGTGGTGGTGATAAATTCAAACAGATCTGAAGCATCCGGGATTCCTGCCACATAACTGTAACACCACATTTAGTAGAAAAAAAGAGCAGAGTTCTTCTGCACATGCTCAGAGGAACACTTGCCTCCTCTTTTCAAATGCTTCAAGCAAAGTAGAAAAAAAATCAACACCTTCGTCCCTTCTGCCGCGACCCGAAACTTAAAAAAACCTTGGGCACGACCCTCTCTGCCGAACCATTCCCCCCACCGCCTCTCTTTCCTCCTTGAGGACCCTCTCCTTGGTGAGCCCCCCCACCCCCTTCCCATGGGCAAGACAAAGGTTTCCCGGCCTCACCTGTGGCACCTCAACCTCCATGGCGACAACACTAACAGCGGCGGCGGCGGCGGGGGTGGTGGTCTTGGTCGCAGGGGTGGGGGTGGAAGGAGACGGACGGACGGTCGGCGCTCCCCCTGAGGCCACCACGGGCTGCCTCCGAGGCCAAACTGCTGCTTCACGACGGCCCCGTTGTCTCCTCCTCCCCGGTCACTGTCCCGCCAGGAGCCCCTCTGTGGGCCCGATGTGCTCGGAACAGGGAAATTCCCAGCCGCCGGCCGGGCCCCGCCCCCCGCCTTCCCTCCCGAGCCATTTGCGGGGAGAAGGAGGTGGCGGTGGCGGCCCAGGGAGGAGGAGGAGGAGGAGGAGGAGGAGGAGGAGGAGGAGGAAATGGCACCAACCCACCACCACCATCCACCTCTCCGCCGAGCCCCAGCCGGCGGCGAGATACCCAGGACACAGTCCGGCGTGGGCCGCGCTGGGAATCCCCCCCTCGCCTCTTGCCGGAGCCCTGGAGTCGGCCGGCAGGCAGGAGGGCGCACCGGCGGGAGGAAACCGAGCATCCGGGCGGTGGCCTGCCGCCCCTCCCCTCCCCTCTTTCCCCGACCTCCCCGCGTCCTCTTCCCGGGCGGCCGCAGGTGCTGGGTGGAGGTGGCTGCGGGGGGTGGGGGGGTGGGGGTGCGGTGCGGTGCGCAGCTTGGCCTGAGGCAGCGGGCTTGGACGCAGGACCGCGCTGGGAATTCCCCCCCTCGCCTCTTGCCGGAGCCTCAGAGGCAGCCGGCAGGCAGGAGGGCGCACCAGCGGCCAACTTTGTTCCCCCCCAACAAAAAAATGACCATTGTTAAGGGCTGCCGAGGGGTGCCCACGCCCGCTCCTACCTGGCTCGGCAAGGTCGCGCGTCCACCCTCGCGGGTCTCCCGGCTCTCTCTCGCTCTCCAGTCAGACTCCTCCTCCTCCTCCTCCTCCTTTTTTTTCCTCCTTCCCCGCCCACGGCCAGCCTTTCCTCGGCATGCAAAGCAAAACACGCCGGGAAAGGTAGTCCGCTCTCCTCCCCAGGACCGTGTCTCAGACCTGGGGAGGAATTACACAACCGCTGCCTTGCTGGTGTGGGAAGAATTTTTCCATGGCACACCAGCCAAGATCCCACGGCACAGTAGTGTGCCGCGGAACAGTGGTTGAAAAACACTGATCTAGATGATATCTTTTAAAAACAAGCTCTTTATCAGTACAGTAGGACCTCTGTAACAGATGGGGATCATTTCCAGTCCTTCCCATGGATAAGAGAGAATGCTAACCCCTCAAAACTGCTGTTTTGTGACAGTAACTTGCTTTACGGTTGTGGTTTTGTGACAGTAGCTTGCTTTGCAGCTGCTCAATTATTTATTTAATTTTCTTCTGCCAACCATGGATAACTGAATCAATGTTAATTAATCACAGGATACGGGGATCCTACTGTACTGTATTGTGAAAGGTCCAATTTATTACTGCCATGGCAGCTTTCCCTCTTCTAAATCAGTAGATTTGCTCAGCTTCTCCGTTTTCAGTGTATTACCAGTTACGACTCTCACACAACAGGACATTATTCAGAGCGATCTGAATTAAAGAGATACCAAATATTCCCCAGAGAATGGGACACACTGGAGGTGGGGGGGGGGCATCTCTGCTGCACATCACACTCTCCTCCAGTTCTTTAGTCCCTTTCAGAATTATGATATGTCCACCTCCTGTGCCTGACTTCAAATATTCTCCTTGTACTTCCTCCTAAATCTCAAGCACTCCCAGGAAGTAGGTGAATTCCTTTGACAAGGAACCTCATAGAAGGTTTCTGCGGAAAGACTCTCCAAGTCATTTTCTCCCCTCTCCTCAGTAATCAAAGTGAAAATGAAGAGAGCCTCATGTAACAAGGGTGAGGCAAAGTTCCTTGCATTCTGCTGCCTTTTATGGGTGAAATTATGCTTTCCCCTTGTTCTGGTTTTAAAAGGCAGAACAGAAAATGTAATTTTAACACTGAAAAATGAAAGCTCTTCAATTATTTATAACTTTAAAATGTACTAATGTTTGATCAATGAACTTGGGAGGTGGGGGGACACGTTAACTACAGAAATATCTCACAATGTTCCAAAGTTCATGTGGCAGAGACAGGGGAGTGGAAAGATTATTAGTAGATGAAGAGCAGCATTTTAATAACATCGCGACTCTAATAATGAGGCTGACAAAAGGAAGGGAATTCAAAGCTTAGACTCTTCTGAGGCTCCTTTTTTATCAGGCACATGGTATCAAACAGCGTAAAATAGATGGCATAATAACAAGACACATTTCTTTTTCAACCCAGTAGTAGATCCCACCACAAAGGTAATATCTCTTAGGGCCACTTCATGATTGTGTTGCTGAAGAAACAACAGCATTTCACCAGCATTTCCGACAGAAAACAGGGAAAGTAAGTACCTTCATCTCCATGAGGGAGAGTACGTCCAGTCAGGTTCTCAGACACATGGGCATTGTTCTTTTTGGCTGAAACTGTGGCAGGCAACAAGGGCTGATCCAATAGATGGGGGTGAAAGGGAGGACATGGGACAGCTTCTTAGAGCCATGGTTTTGTTCCCTTGGCCAATAAAACTCCTCGACATGTAACATGAAGTTACAATAGACTGTTGTGTGGGTTCAGAGGGCTTCCACCCATTTGTATTTAATTTTCTGCTGGGAGGAAAGCTGCATCTCCAAAATATTTTCTAGGCTGGGAAGACAGAGTTGATATAGGAACAACCAGATAGCATGGCTGTTGTCCTCCAACATGGTTGTGCCTCTGCTCTCATGTCAACAGAGATCCCACTGATATAAAAACAGGGAGTCAGTATGAGTAAAGAGATGACCAGGAGATGAAATGATGCATTGTGTATGCTAAAGGTAACTCAGAAAGTCTGATACAGTAGATATAGTTCGAGAGTAACTTTTACAAGTTCTGACTATTTATTTATTTATTTATTTATTTATTTATTTAGAGTATTTTTACCCCACCTTTCTCCTTGGAAAAGGACCCAAGGAGGCTTACAGTAATGAGGGACAATATACAGTCCAGTACAATTAAGACACTCCCGCCTTTGAAACCCAGCTTCCTTCTTGGCAAGCGAAAATGGGCAAGGGACAAGGAAAGTTTTAGCCCAGTGCGCCCCTTCTGTGCCTGCTCCAAAGAGTGGGGGAGGGGAAAAGCGATGGGCACCCCTCATGAAGTGTGGCAGTGGTGAGACAGCAGCCCCGAACCTTCTTGTGTACACCCGAAGCTGACCGTGCTCATGCGGCCCATCCAGCAGAGACCTCTCTCTCTCTCTCTCTCTCTCTCTCTCTCTCTCTCTCTCTCTCTCTCTCTCTGTGTGTGTGTGTGTGTGTGTGTGTGTGTGTGTGTGTGTGTGTGTGTGTGTGTGTGTGTGTGTGTGTGTGTGTGTGTGTGTGTGTGTCTTGGGAGGACACGTCTGGGCTCAGCGGGCACTGTACCACAAAAGGCACCTTTCCCAACAGCTTGCTTGGTCCCCACCTTGAACTTGAGCGTGAGGTGGCTGCTGCTGCTGCCATCACTGCTGCTTCCCCTGCCGCCGCCACCACCACAACCATGCACGGCTCAGCCGAGCCACACACCACACCGAATTGGGCTGGAAGATATTCCTCAGTACTGTACCAGCCAGACCCACACCCAGCAGCTCCAGAAGTGCCTGTGCACTGCAGGGGTACCAGATTTGGTGGGAGGGGGAGTGTGTGTGAGAGGGTCCTCAAGTGGGAGGGGGAATGGGGGTTCTGCAAAGGCCAGTGGGCCAGATTCAGGACCCTGGCAGGAGGAACCCTGTTATAAGTGGTTATAAACACAAAGTCTATGTGATCATGTATGGTGTGTGTGTTTTATGTCATTACAGTCGTGACCAACTCTTCATGACCATGGGTTTTTTGGCAGGAATACTGGAGTGCTTTGCTAGTTCCTACTCCAGGCACCTACAGCACCTGGTATTCTCTGGTGGTCTCCCATCCAAGTACTAACCAGGGCTGGCCTAGTTTAGCTTCTGAAATCAGGCGAGATCAGATGTGCTTATGGTAGATTCATATAAAAGACACATAATAGGTAGTCCATCATTCAGGGAAAGCTTGCCTGAAGAGAAAGGTCTTTTCCTGTTTCTAGAAAGACAGCAGAGATGGGGGGGGACTTCCAGAGTCTGGGTGCAGCAGCTGAGAAGGCCCTTTCATGTGTTCTTACAAGATGTACCTGTAGAGCTGGGTGTCATCAGCATACTGGTGGCACTTAGCCCCTAAAGTCCTGATAATCTCCCCCAGTGGTTGCATACAGATGTTAAATAACATAGGACACAAAACAGAACCCTGGAGGGCTCCACAGGTCAGTGGACATGGCGTCCAGCATGAATAACCTAAAACCACTTTACATCTGTGAAGATTCTCAGTCATCCAGGTTCGTTTAACTGGGAGTTGAGTCATGGCTACTGGACTTCTTTTTTGAGAGATAGAAACGTTTCGCTGTTCATCCAAACAGCTTCATCGGTCTGAATACAGCTAGTGCAAGAGACCTTCTTATAGTCAACTTGACCTCTTGTCCCCTGGTCTGATTGGCTCATAAGATGAACAAAGCCTGAATAGGCTCATTAGGGAGACATTAGTGTCCATGGCCTTAAGGTAAACAATGGCCTAAGGTGCTGAAACCCATCAAGAATGGGTCCTTAGCTGTGACCTGGTGGTGAAGGCTCCTTGATTTGCCTGGGTAGTTTGGAAAGTACAGCCTGATAAGTAGCAGATAGACTATGCCGGAGCCCACCACCTCTGTTGAGGGAGGGATTTTCAATGCTAACATGAATGGCTTCCCTTACTCCTCTCTCAAACCACCTCTCTTCTTTGTCTAATATGTGTACATCCTCATCTTTGAAAGAGTGGCCTTTTTCCTTCAAATGGAGGTGTACTGCTGATTCTGGTCCTGAGCTGTTACCTCTCCTATGTTGGGCCATTCTTCTGTTTAATGGCTGTTTAGTTTCTCCAATGTAGAGGTATGAACACTCTTCACTGCATTGGACTGCATATACTATATTGCTCCTTTTATGGTTTGGTATTGGATCCTTTGGGTGGACAAGTCTCTGCCTTAGTGTGTTCATGGGTTTGAAATAAACAGGGATGTGGTGTTTGCCAAAAATCCTTTTAAGCTTCTCCGACACTCCCGCCATGTAGGGAATGACCAGGTTCTTCCGTCGGGTCTGGGTCTCAGACTGATCCCTTGTTCTTCTGGGATGGCCCACTGCTTTGTTGAAGGCCCACCTTGGATATCCACAGGCCTTAAGTGCTGTCTTCAGGTGCCTGTCTTCCTTCTTCTTGGCTTCTGAGGAGGTGGGGATGCTCTCTGCTCTGTGGCTTAGGGTCCTGATGACTCCTAGTTGGTGTTGTAATGGATGGTGGGAGTCAAACAGTAAGTATTGATCTGTGTGGGTGGGTTTCCTGTAAACTTCTACTCCTAGGCCACGGTCAGGTCTGATGATGACTGCACAATCCAGGAAAGCCAGCCTGTTGTCTTGGGTGTCTTCCCTAGTGAACTTAATATTAGGATCCACTGCGTTGATGTGGTCTGTAAAGGCCTGTTTACCTTAAGGCCATGGACACTAATGTCTCCCTAATGAGCCTATTCAGGCTTTGTTCATCTTATGAGCCAATCAGACCAGGGGACAAGAGGTCAAGCTGACTATAAGAAGGTCTCTTGCACTAGCTGTATTCAGACCGATGAAGCTGTTTGGATGAACAGTGAAACGTTTATATCTCTCAAAAAAGAAGTCCAGTAGCCATGACTCAACTCCCAGCTAAAACCACTTTCTGCATTCTTTCCTACAGGAAGGACTGGAGCCATTTTAATGATATTTTGCTTTGATTAAAATGGTGCTGTGTCAGTAAACATCCCAAACAAAAACTTTCTTTGCTTTAAGAAGATTTTCAAAGCACCAAATAGCAGACTATATTGCTGGGATTTTAAAAAAATCTTAATCCACCCTCACCAAACCCCTGGGAGGTGGGGAATTCAATCCCCAGTTCACCATGTTCACCTGCAAGAGGATATTGTTAAGACAGATTTGCAAAGGTGGTGAATCAGTGGACTACATATAAAGAATGAAGTTCTTTTCCCCTCTCCTTTTTTGTTTCAGACCATGTGCATTCTGACCCTATCCATACAACAAGAACCAATGTGTATCAGACTCATTCAGTTGTGTGTTCCAATCTCTGGAGGCAAACACAGGTATGCACCTGTGATATGTCAACTGGTGCATACTGTTATCTACAGAAAACACAAAAACAACATAGCAACTAGAAGCATAATCCCAGTAGCTTGATGAACATCTCTCACCAGTAGATACCCTAGTTAGGTTATCCAGTGCACAACCTTGCTTCCATGCATAAGTCATGATTAGATAAGCCTTTTGCGAGGAGGCAGTTCACCTACAATCAGCTGTACAGTGAGAAGGAATGGAGCCAATGACAGAATGGGATTGGACCCTCAATCCTGCAAAAGTTTCTTTCAGTAAAAGGACCCAGATGTAAAATATGGGCCATCCAGTTTCCAATTATGCCTAGTAGAAGGCCTTAGATGTTAAGTCTGTTGTAGGAACATGATGATGACGATGATGAAAGGGAGCAACATCAAAAGTGTCAGCAAGAGGAGAAGGCAATGGCATATCAGTGCAGAAACTACATGCATATTCCAATTGGCTATGTGACTGTGCTACTAATTGGGAAGCAGGGGGAAGGATTCCGATAACGCACAGAACAGCGTTCTATCAAGCATGCAAAGTGTATCACTGAAGAACCTTTCCTTGGCAGAGGGGTCAGTTACGCTGAAGGAGCTACTGGCAAAAGAAACACAAACAAGCTCAGTTTTTAATTAGGATCTGAAGGCACAAAGAGGAGCCCTATGGCATCTGATCTCAAGATTTTCTTGCATAGACTAAAGTATGAAAATAAAGGACAAATGAGGAGAAACCAGAGTATCTGTGTGTGCGACTGCACTTAAGAAGGATGTACAACACTCTTTCAACTCTGGCACCTCAATTTTTAAAAGTCAAACAATTAATCTATAGTGGACTGGTAACAAAAAGTTAAAACAATTCTATTAATAAAATTTACTAGACTAATAAGACTGAGTATTATGTGTGAAAAAATGGCATTAAATATTTACACATTCTATTAATAAAATACTAGATTAATAAAAAAAACTAATATTAAATATAAAAAATTAATTGGGTGCAGTTCATTGGCTTTTAGGAGACCTGCATAAACTGAAGTTTCTAGCAACTGGTTGGAGACAGGTGAAATCGAGAGAAACTCCAAGTTATACTGTTGAATCTTGCTACTCATAGGTGAGAGTACCACCTTTCATCTAATTAGGAAAAAGAAAGGCATGTTACAGTAGGCATTGCTACAGAATAGCAGTGTTAGCCAGAACTTTGGACCTAGCATTTTTAAATGGAAATTAATGGGTGTTAGTATTGTAAGCAGTCATCAGTCAGAGTACAATGGTACCTTGGTTTACGAGCATAATGTGTGCTGGAAGCATGCTCATAAACCAAAATACTCATAAATCAAAGCAATTTTCCATAGGAAATAATGAATACTCAAATGATTTGTTCCAATGCCACTCACTGCCTCTGCCACCCCCTCTTCTGCGGAGTTTCTTGCCACCACCATAGCCCTCCAAAGTGGCTTTGGAGAGTGGGGTGATGATTGGGTTTTTGGTCTAGATCCAGTGAAAAATGAGGGCAGTAATGAGGGTCCTTGGGTAGATGGCTGGCTCAGGACAAATTGGGCTCTCTTTGCTTTGGCTTTTGTCTCCATCTCCTTGCAACAGGACATGGAAAGTTAATGCCAGTTAGTTTCCCAAATAAAAATTACTGGGAGTCAACCGTCCCTCTAATTTTCAGGCCCACTAAGGATCTCTGCCCCTTGTGTGCACAGTTCAATGGGCAACCCGTCTCTCCATCACAACTGGAACCAAACAGCCTGAAAACATTTGAGCAGAGGAGGTGGTGTTGCTACGTGGAGGGTGTATATGCAGGCACATACCTTAAAGGGAACCTTTCCAGGCATGAAGACAGGCGGAAGGGCTTGTGTCACTCAGGAATCTTCAGCGCCCATGGCTTGTATTACATTGGAGAAATGTACTAGCTTCTTTAGAAATACTTTGTTGATTTTTTAAATGCAGTTGTTTATTCCTTTGACACCTTCTTCCTTCTTCTCCAGCCCCACCCCACACTTCCAAAACACGTTTTAGCCCATTCCTGTAATTTGATTTCATTGTAACATTAGTAAATCCATCTGGCAAATAACAATTTCCCATGCAAACTTCTCTGCTTTGGGGGATTTTTGAGGAAGGCCCTTTTCTCAGCTTCTCCAGACTCAAGAGTCATATTTGATAGGACACAACAGAGCTGTTTGCCTGCCCAGCATGTGATAAAGAGGTGGTGAATTGGCAAAATGAGGGCCACACTTCATTAATTCAGTACATGGCTTTTGAACTTATAATGTGAACTTTATAGGCCCCCGCCATCCCCTACATAATGGACGAAAGAGCAGCAGTGAGATTAAACTTTTATTAGGACCTTGCAAGGGTAAGAAACATGGCAATAAGGGAGTAATCCTTCTGCAGGCTGGGAGATACCCCACTCACAGCCAGCCTGGCTGGAATGTCCTCCAAGGAAACCTGTCCACCAAGAGCCAGCTGCAATCCCCTCAGCTTTTCTCCTGCACCAGGGAATTAGCTTCTGTAAACTAGTGGGGAAGGGAAGGAACCAGGGCCAAGGCTTCTCCTCTTCAGCTCCTTCACTTAACGGCTCCATGTAGAGATGCTGAAGCTGCAGCCGCTCTGGTCTGTCCTTTGGTTTGGGCTCCTTGCTGGCTTCTCCCTCATGCAGGGAGGCTCGTCCTTCCTTCCTCACAGATTCCTTGGACCTCTGCCAAGGGTCAGAGTTTTCTTCCTTCCTCCTCCAGCCTGCCATATGCTCCTTTATATCCATCCCTGCCGAGGCTTCTTCCTCCCTTGAAGGCTGTGTTCAGCCCCTCCTCCTCTCTCTGGGCCCAGGTGTTTCACGTTGGGAGAGTTTTGCTCCTGAGTGGGAGGCTGGCCACTCTGCCAGCCAGCCACAGCTGGCTCACATTGCCCAGTGAAGCAAGGGGTGTGCTGCAGTGCGGAATGACCTGTTGTGAACAAGAGATCATATATGACTATATCCCCAACCAACCATGGGCAAGTCCCAAGCCTTGAAGCTTTAAGGTCTGTGGGACCTCACCTTCACTACCAGAATTAGTCCAAGCATTCCCCTAGCTTGCCAGGCCTTCTGCTCTTAGTTACCCAGGGGACTGGGGATGCCCTTGGCACAATTGCCCCTCACAACATTGTAATCTGGTGATCCACACTGTTGCAATATCATATGTTCTTGCATGCACAATAGACATGGGCACGAATTAAAAAATGGTGTTTCATTTGTTGTTTGTCGTTGAGAGGTCCATTTCATTTCATTTCCATTTTTCGCAATTTTTTTGGAAAAATTTCATTTTCATTTTTTGTTTTTTCATTTTTCATTTCTACCCGCTTTTTGCGTGATTTTTAAAGCATTTCCGTGCATTCCCAGACCAGAGGGAAAACACTAAAAAAATTGATGCTGGCGGAGACACAGTATAGACTAGGTTTGCAGGGAGGCTGCAAAGGCAGCGGCAGGCATTGCCCAGGGTGCAAGGCAGCTGCAGAGTGACTGCACTGCGGGGCAGGGGAGGGTACTCACCAAGAGGTACGCACACACACACACACACACAGGGAGGCTGCAGGACTGAAGCTAGAGTCGCAGAGACAGCAATCCCACCCTAACTCCCACCAGAGACTGCAAGGAGGACGGGGGCTGCCAGACCTTTTTATGCCCTCTGTGGCTGCCAGACCTGCCCAGTCTGCCACCTGGGCATGCTATTGGTTGAAGTTGTCCAAGAATTTACATGATCCCATCACATGGCATGCCTCCATGTTGTGGCTGGAGTGGCAACATCCATTTTGTCATCCTTAAAGGGAAAAGAAAAATAAATTGTGATTGGAGAAGACAAAAACAAACGTTTTAAGGAACCCAACCCCCTGGTAGGTAATAATTTTAAATAATTATCACATTATCGCTGCATTTTTATGGATGTCCAGGGTGTTTTAATACCCAAGAAATCAATATTAGGCATCTGGGAGCCATTTTGGGTTGATGTCCCCTAACTCCCCTTAAAGGAAAAAAAATACAGCTATCTGATAAAAGACATAAATGTATGTTTTAAGGACCCCAACCCCCCCAGTAGGTATTATCAGACAGTATAAATAATTATCGCTGCATTTTTATGGATGTCCAGGGCGTTTTATAACATTTAAAACAGCTCATTTCATTGCACGCCGCCAGTAACGAAAACAAAACGTAATGAACACAATTTTTGTGGTTCTGTTCGTTTCATTTCATTTTCATCACAATTTTCGTTTGTCGTTTTGTTATGTAACGGAACGAATAACGAATAACGGAAATGATTTTTTTTTCATTTCGTGCCCATCTCTAATGCCCAATGTTCCCTATGAGAACTCACCAATGCTTGTCTCTTCCACACTACCCACCAGTATGACCTATGATGATAACCTCTATCCAGGCCTTACTGAATCCTAGACATAAAACAGTGTGGGGTAGGTGAAAACTAAAACAAAAACCTACCTCACAGTGCCAAAACTGCCAATTCAGCATGAACTGGTGAGGGATTCCTAACCAGCCCCTGAAGGCAACCAGCTAACTCACTGCAATCCAAGGGTGGAAGGGAAGGTCCCTTTTCTTACAAAAGAGGCTGAGTGCACCTGGGGCAGACTGAGTTAGGATTGCCCATGCCTCACCCCATCACACCACCTGGGACCGGTGGTCCCACCTCTCCATCCCATTTGCACAGGGAAAACAAAGAGGACTTTCCAGCCCAGTCTTTGTTGGGCTTCAGTGTCAACGTTCTCAGTATCTGTGCTCCTATGCTCAGAAGCTGTCATTACCATGGAATACTAAGCTTGTATGTATGTATGTATGTATGTATGTATGCATGCATGCATGTATGTATGTAGAAATAAGAGTAAGATTTGCATCCCTCTATGTATAGCTAGTGGGATTTTGCAACAAAAAAGTGAATATTATTCAGCTATAGCCTTGAAATTCACCCAGCTATTAGTTTGCTTAGAAATTCCTAACTTGTATTAGGAAAAACCCTTAAAATTAATATTTATAGCCTTCATGTTTCATTATCACTAGAAATTAGTTTGTTCTTGGGTAAACAGTTTATAGCAAGATATAAATACATTCCCTTGACCTATTAACTGTCCCAATATATTATGAATTTATTGACAGTTGCTGTAAAATTTACTAACAGCTATTAAACCTTTTTACATACTTGATATTCCTTTGTCTCTATAAGACAGAGAAAATGAAAGATTTTTAAAAGGGAAAGAGAGGGAAAGAGAGAAAGAAATAATCTGCTCCTGATATTAAATTCCTGTGAGATTTTAATATATTGTCTAAGTTTATGGGTCATAAACCAAGCCTAAAGCTTACAAAAATTTACAGTAGAAAATTATTTAAGAAAAAGACATGTAAATTTTAGTGTCTTGAGTGTGATATAAGCTATCGAAATATAGATAACTATATCCCAAATGCTAGATTAAAATAATGTGACAAATATTATATTTTTAAAACAAAATGTTGCCATTAGAGATGGGCACGAATAAAAAAAAGGCATTTCATTTGTCGTTTGTCATTTAGGGGGTCTGTTTCGTTTCATTTCCGTTTTTTGCAAATTTTTGCAAAAAAATCATTTTCATTTTCGTTCATTTCATTACTGTTTCATTACCATTTATTTCAATTTTTTTGTGATTTTTAGCATTTAAAGCAGTTCAATGTATTGCCGTAACGAAAACGAAAGATGACAAAATTTCCGGTGTTTCTGTTCGTTTTGTTTCATTTTAGAGACAAAATTTGTTTGTCATTTCGTTACGTAACAAAACAAAAAAACAAAAACAGAAACAAAAAATTGTTCCTTTCGTGCCCATATCTAGTTGCCATACTGTACACGTTTTAGTCTTCTCATCCTATTGTTTATATTTACACTTGTTTTCTGGGATCAAAAGCACAATTTGTGCTGGGGCTTCTAAGTCTCTTCCACAAAAGGAAAGCATTTCATCTCTGTACCATTCATGGGGAGCCTGAAATATTATCCTTCATGCACACCAAGAACATATAATAGGCCTCTATCTGCATTACTGGAATTACTGTTTCGCTGAAAGCTTAAGCTTTTGTCGAATGAAATCACATGGACAATAACACAATCCCCACTTCTTTACTAACTGTAATATAATTGTGTGCAGTTAAGTCAGTTCTAACTTACCACTGCCCTTTCCAGGCTTTTCTAGGTAAAAAGGACTCAGAAGTGGTTTGCCAGTCCCTTTTTTTTCTGGAAGTATCCTAGGACACTGCCCAGAGTGCCCATTGCTACAAGCCTGGTTTCCCTGAGATATACAGTGGGGGGATTTAACTCTCAATCTCTGGTTCCACAGACAGGTGCCTTGTTCACCCAACTATCCAGCCAGATCCAGCAGAAGCACAGTATATGAAAAAGACCCCCTGGGATAATGGGGGAAAGGCCTGGGGTAAGGGGGGAGGGCCTGTCAGAGGCCTCAAAAATGACTTCCGGTTCACATGGGAGGCCCTTTTGGGGGCCTCCAGAAGACCCAGAAAGACCCTCACAGGGCTATTTGGGGCAGCACCAAGCTGGGGGTAAGTACAAGAGCCCCCAGCTAGGCGCCCCAGGCCCAACCCGACCTGCATCTGCATATTGCAGATTTTCAATTATCGTGGGTCAAGCCGGGTCCCTAACGCCCGTGATAGGTGGGGGGTCACTGTAATCTAAAAATCTACCAGATACTAAACCTCTCAGATTGCTTAAATATCCAGGCTTTCTCTTAGTACTCCCTATGTTAGTCAAATTCCTAAGCGATTCATTCTGAAGGTTAACATAGGAATGTAATAAGCCATTTTCAGACTTGTAAATATATAGTAAACCTGTGCCAACTGTCTTTGCTCTTATTATGATGATGGTGATGGTGGCTTAAAATCAACAATAGTATGTTATATCTTTTTATTGAAAACATATTTGGGAAAGCCTGCATCAACATTTTTTTTTGCTGGTAACATGACAACTAAGTTTATTCCTAATGTTAGTTTTGGCCAACATGATAATGGACTAGAGTCAGATATATTTTGCACATTATAATTATTATATTACTGCAACTAGCACATGAAAATTGCATTGTCCAGAGTCACACAGGAAATTCCCTAGACAAAAAGAAATGAAACTCTTGGGTGTGGTGGGGAATGGAGGAATATATTGCTTTCTTTTATTTAATTCCTTGGTTTAATCATATTAAAGATTAAGAAATCCATATCAAATCCATAACAAGCAGCCTTGAATGTACACTGTATAATTTCTAATGATCATTTGAAATAGCACTCATGATTAGAAAGAAAATAGAGGTTGGCAGTGGCCTGCTCCTATGTAATATAAGTATGTTTTCCACTTTTCTGAATATCTCTTAGCTTGAATGTCCACCCAGCAAATTGGGGTGAGACACAGCTTGCATCACAGTGTCATCTATCAAACCACCCAAAAACATGGGGTCAGACCCAGGAATGCCACTGACAGCGCCTCTCCAATGCTTCTGACAGTAGCCCAGAGATTAAATAAAAGCAAAGCAGCTTTGGTTTTCTATTGTGCAAGCACGGAACGTAACTGATGCGACTTTGTGGGTTTCCAGCCTCAGCTTTGAAATCGAGCAAACTCACAAAAGCTACTGTAGAGTTCAGAACAAACACAGGGGGTATGTTTAGTTATTTGTTTTTTTGTAGTAAAATAAAATATTTATTATACACAGACACCTACTGTGAACAGAGGGTAAGGCCACTGTGTTTTATCTCTAGGGTGTCATGTTTGACTTCCATTAGGGATGTATTACAGACCTGTGGGTTTTCATGAATTCAGAAAGTCCACTTTGAACACTGATTTCAAAGCCTACAGGGGGTGTGAGGGATGTAAGAACACTGCTTCCTCGGAAGCAACCTGTTGCATCCAGCACACACCTTATGCTTTATAAGTCAAAACAACTTGCTAGGGAGAAAGAGATGATATTTTCTTTGGTTTTTAAAAGAAGGTCCCCTGTTGTTTCTTTTAAAAACCTCTGACTTTTCTTTTTAAAAAAACCTCTGAAGTTCAAGACCAAGATAATTAACAGGATTTTCCGGAGCTTCTACTAGGGGGGAAAGCACATCATCTTTCTTTCTTATATTCAATTCTCCCTCAGTGAATCATAATGGAAAAGATGATTACAATCAAAATGATGATGTGGCTATCACTGTATCATCATAAGTGCCTCATTCAGGAATGTGACTTTACACACAATCAAGGTTCTAAACAACAAGAACCACAGTCTAGTGAATGAAAATGTGTGAGGCTGAAGAATAACAAGGGAAAAAATATGAATTCAGGCATCACTCTGTCACCTGAATGTCGGTGATCTGATTAGGGATGATGAAACCTGTTTCATTTTCTTTCTATTCAGATATTTTAAAGCCTTGTTTTTAATTATTTAAAACATTTTGATTTTTTTAATATTTACCTATTATTTAACATTCTGATTTTTGACAAATCCATTGAAAGTTCTTTCCAGCTCACATTAGACATATTCAATCACAGAGATGAGAAATTCACCTGAGACAGTTTAGGAAATGGCTATTCACATAGATTTGTGCTTCCCAGTTCCAGACCCTTTCCTGGATAATTAGATTTATTTAAGTAATATTAAGGATTTTTTAAAGTAAAATTTTTTGAGCCAGAACATCTGGGTAATACAAAGACTTCTAAGTCTTTGGTAGTCCCACTTATAGGAGATGGGAAAAGAAGTAGAGACAAAACTTCAAGATGTCCAGAGATGAATTTGCATTAGGAAGGCAATTGTCTGTTAATGTGATCCATCAAGCTAGCCAGAAAGACACCATATGTGAATTCACCATGAGAAATAACTGCACAGCATCTGATTTCAGCTTCTCGGTGCTGTTTGCGTGGATTAGAAAAATCTGTGCCAAACTGCTCTGGAAACAGACAACCTTTCGGAACACAGGGCTAGAATCCAGCACAACTGAAGTCCATGCAACTCCTGTTGCAAAAATGTATCATAACCCTGTGCACTCTCTCTAACTGTAGGATATAGGGATCTGTCTAATAAAAAACCCTGGTCATTCATCTCCTTTTCTCTCTTTCGCGGTGTGCTGTCTGTTTCAACTGCCAAAGATCCTCCAAGACAGGAGTCTCTTGTGACACTGCTGCTTCCTTTCCTCTTAACTGGAATGCGTTTTAGACCTTATGGACACATATTTTCTACTGAGCTATAGGTGATTCTTAAAGGACATGGTAGCTGCCTAGATGCCCTAAGCACATCCGATCTCGCATGATTTTGGAAGCTAAGCAGGGTCGGCCCTGGTCAGTACTTGGATGGGAGACCACCAGGAAATACCAGATGCTGTAGGCGCCTGGAGTAGGAACTGGTATTCCTGCCAAGAAAACTCCATAGACATGGGGTCACAAAGGGTCGGTCACGACTCTAACGACACAACACACACACACACACACACACACACACACACAAAGGACATGGTGGGGAAGTGCTGGCCCTCTTGATCTTGTTGGATTGACTTCCATCAGCCTCAGCCAGCAACAAGGCTATGATGGGAACTGTAGTCTAGAAAGCCACACATTACCCTGTACTGTTGTAAGATCTGTGTTCCTGCAAGAGGTTTCTTATGTTACTTCCTTCAAGATAACTTCCAGTTCAAGCTAAGATACTTGCAAATATGACCGCAAAATGATAAAGCACTGTTTCATCCTGCTGATTAAATCAGTGCAGGGATGTCCTCATCTAGACAGTCGTTTTAAAAATTAGCAAAAAAAGCACTGTGGCTGGCCAAATAATGGAATGTTTCATCTCATGAGAAAACCAATGTTGTGGGTTGAGGTTTGATACTAGGCTGACCTAGGCTTTTATTATTTTGGATTTTTCCATACACAATATGGGAAACAGCCTTGAAGAAGAAAAGCACTTCCTGTGAAGTATTTTATTTTTCCCATGATTTGTGATCATCCCTTTTTAGGGAAAGATAATCACTTTTCAGTTTCAATTTATCTATTTATTTATTTATTTCTTACACTTATAAACTGCCCGATTTTCCCAAAGGGAACTCTGGGCGGTGTACATACATGTCATCCCACAACGACTACCCAAAATACAATCACAAGACAGGACAATCCCCGACACAGTAAACAATGAGCATAGCAAATACAAATCAGCATCCACATACAATATAAAACTGCTAAAAGATGCTAAAAACGACAGCAGATAGAAATAGCATGGCTCCCCTAACCAAGATGAAAAGTCCAGTTCATGTCTGGCAAGACAATTGGAAAGATTGGTGCCAGCAAGAAGAGGAGGAAAAAAAGGGGGGAGGGAGGGAAAGAGGCATGTGCTCAGAGAGCCCCAAAACATTGCTTGAAGAGCCAGGTCTTCAAGGCCCTTCTAAATGCCAGCAATGACTCCGTCTGCCTAATCTCAGCTGGCAGCTTGTTCCAATAAGCCGGCCCCATGACCAAGAAGGCCCGGTTCCACGTCGAAGCCCTACGGGCCTCTCTTGGTGTTGGCACTTTGAGAGAGAGGGAGGACGAAGCTCTGGTTGGTCTGGACGAGGTTAATCTCTGGGAGATCCGCTCTGCCAGATAGATAGGTCCCAAGCCATGGAGGGTTTTGTAAACCAAAACCATGACCTTGAAACTTATCCGGGAAGCAATGGGCAGCCAATGCAAGTGGGCCAGGATGGGAGTGATACGGGCATACCTGCTCACACCAACCACCAACCTGGCCACTGCATTCTGCACCCGCTGCAGATGCCGTATAAGGGTCAAGGGCAACCCCATGTAGAGGGCGTTTCAAGGTTTCATGAATGATAGTGGTGGAGAGTACTTCTTGACAGGGAGAATGGAAGACGTATCTTTCCTCTGTGACAATCTATATGTGATTGCAGATTTAGGCATCAAGGAACCAGAGAGTTCCTAAAA
This sequence comes from Phrynocephalus guinanensis, assembly GCA_037367245.1. Taxonomy (NCBI): domain Eukaryota; kingdom Metazoa; phylum Chordata; class Lepidosauria; order Squamata; family Agamidae; genus Phrynocephalus; species Phrynocephalus guinanensis. Next base: position 56,481,852 of record CM074735.1, on the reverse strand, counting down.
TATCTCCTTGATGAACCAGATGTAGACTGCCTTATTCTGGACTATCAGGCAGGCTCCTCTCTGTCTTAACAGTTTCCTTCTGGTTAGCTCGGTTATCCCCTAGTCTGACTGGCTGGATTCCCCCCATCAACTTTCAAATGATGTCTAGCAAAAACCACTGGGAAGATGACAGAAAGAAGGTTCCTCTCTTAATCAAACATACTAATCACTCAAATCTTTGCACTCTATAGGAATTATAAGTAAGCTCTACTCAAATGTCTACTAGTTCTGTGCAACACAAAATTTCAAAGGTGATTAACAAACAAATAACCTGCCCTGTGTGAAATTTTAGAAAGAAGAAATCTGCATTGGAGTAAAATAGTTTTCTCATCCTCTTTTTTATTCAAGGATGGAGTGTTGAATTTTGAGAGGGAACCAAGGGGAAGAAGGCATGAAGATTCCCACATATGATTTCCATGTGTTTGGTATGTTCATTCCGCTGATTTGGCATTATGTGTATAATATTGGTTTGTTATTTATTATTTACTTTTATCTTTTGAAATAGCACTTTATATAAACTTTATAAATCAAGTTTTCTTTCAAAAAATATGTTACCAACATGCACCTAAAACTAAAAATTATAGTTCCCTGTTGAGGTTGTGAGGCTGGTACCAACCAAATGCCATCAGTGGAACACCAACAGCCTCTAAATTCTATTTTCTAAGAAGAAACTATTCACAATCTAGCCACTTTTTATTTTCTCAGTGTCTGCAACACTGTTCTGTACTCCATGGAGATCCTTTTGAGGTTCTCTCACCAGAAGGACTGTACATTCTCTGCTACAACAGTTCATGGAGAAATAAGATTATGTGCTTCCTCGTTCCACTCCAATTCCACCACTAAATGTGAACTTCTACTTCAGATTAAATATGTCACAGCCAATGTCAGATATTTGGACAACTTCAGAGCCAAATAACCCAAGGCAATCTGCTCTGATCTTACCATGCCTTCAGAGTGAGACCATACCATCTGGGAATTTAATAAATACTCTGTCCTGCATTGATCTTTCTTGATTCTTTCCTCTTTGCCCTTTCTATCACCGCCTGAAAAAGAATTACCCCATAATATTACACATTTTCTACTAATATACACTTCTTCACTGCTTTTATGTACTTCACTGTTTATGAGTTTGTATGCTTTCGTTAGTACTTTGATTCAATAGAATAATATGTCTTCCAATATAATTAATTGTAAGTTGTACATTTAATCAATTGTTCATGCAGTCTGTTAAACTTACTCCCAAAGTGTAATATAAGCATACCTAGCATTAGAGGAGGGAAAGGAGGTGGAAATAACAGAGAAGTACTGTGTAACGGTTTTAGTTGCAAATGCTTATGTTTCATCATTAACTGAGTTATATTAAGGCCCATCCCTTACTTAGTAGCAAGGCTTACTATAAGTAAGACCCATGCATTACTATAATCACTATAATTTAATGATTTTTGGAAAGAGTTTCATAGAACAAGTAGGCCTCAAAAAGTATTTGAATGGAGTAAGGAAGGTGCCATCCCACAGTTGTGCAAGGAGGAAATTCCCGATAGGGGGGAAGCATGGGGAGAAAGGAGGTGTCCATTTCAGTAGCATTAACACTCCAGATTATGGAGGGTGGTGATGCTGCAAGAGGACTCAGTGATCCCTTCTAATGCTGTGTTCTATGATGATGATGATGATGATGATGATGATGATGATGAAGAGCAGCCAAGAATATATCAGGGCTAAACAAAAGGAAATAATGGGAGCATTTTCTGGAATTAACAACAGGCAGGAAGCCAATGCAGATATTCAAGAAAACAGTTCACATGATCAGACTCAGGGAAGAGATAGAAGTGAAAGATCCCACAGTGAAAGGCTGGAGAGTAGGGTTTTTTTTAAAAAAAGTAGTTGCTGAACTCTTCATTTTTGTTGATTCAGAGCAGTCTGACAAGGACATGAAATGTTCAAACACCTTAAGATTCCTCACCGCCACAGTACGTACCTTGAACAGAAAAGCTTCCAGAAAAGGACTGCAGATGCTGAACAATTTATCATAAAACAAAAACAAAAAAAATGCTGCTTGGTGTGAAACGAATGCAGAATTGAAGACCAGTGTGCTAAAATGGCAGTTTCTCCTAAACAATAACAGGTCTGGGTGAGATATTTATCAAAGGCATGGCACTTCTGGAAAATATAATAAAATCTTGCTTCCTTCTACACAATATATTTGTAATCTAGGCCCTTGGCAGTTCTATTTACATCCCCCTTCCTCACTGCCATTCTATGAATCAGGCAGTCCATAAAGTTATCTGTTTAGCCTTGTACTAAATAAAGAACATAGGGCAGTGTTGGTGAACCTCTGGCACGGGTGCCAAAGATGGATCTTGGGGCCCTTTGTGTGGGCACCCAACATCGTCCCTTCAGGTTAAATTGCTCTATTGGCACTTTGAGAAAAAATAGTGGGTTTTGAATCGTAGTTTGGGCACTCATTCTCTAAAACGGCCACCATCACTGACATAGGGAGTCATCCCAAGCCAGTTCCCAGGGAGGCTGTGTGTGTGTGTGTGTGTGTGTGTGTGTGTGTGTGTGTGTGTGTGTGTGTGTGTGTGTGTGTGTGTGTGTGTTTCATGCCTGTGTATATTTGCATAGGGAAGGGTGATGGGTCTGTGACCATTAAGGAATTATTCTTTATAATGTGCTATGATTATACAAACACTACCCAAAGTATTATATTGCTTGCAAAACCTGAACAGCCTCACATTCTATACACTTGCTGTATACAAGCCTTGTAAAAAATCTTTAATGCCTGGTTGAATTGTGCCAAAAGCAGATATGTAGGGAGGAATCCAAGAGTGGAAAGAATCACTCATCTTTTGAGAAATTTCCAAACTGTGTTGTTCTCATGCTTGGGTGAAGATTAATAAATGAATTGCGGTCCTACCAATGTTCTTGTCATATATTATTTGTACATTGTGTATGATGAATGATGACTCTTCCAATGAGTGAAATGTAATGTCACTGCCCTGAGATTGTTGCTGCTTTATTTTTGGTGACATGTTTTGAGCAGACAGTATTTGAGGGAAATGTGACATTAAACAAATTACTAAAATGACTGAATGGACTAAGTACCTGTGGCGAATGCCGAAAATATTTCCAGATGCAGAGTGCATGAGAAAGGCAATATTGTATCCCCTCATGGAAGTAGTACCATTTCCTCAGTTTTGTTCCCTGACGTGGAGGCGGTAACCTGTGGTCTTTGCTCCACATGCCACTTGGCCTGGTCTCATGCATCCTTTCACCTAATTTCAAAGGCACTCTATACCTTATTAGATCACATACCTGTCTCTCAGTCACAGCCACTTGTGCCATTTGTCGATACGGAAATCCTATGGTTTTGCTTTCTTCCACCTTCAAACACTGCAAATCTTGATTAATTCTGATCAGAAGTGAACCAAAATGAAATTTTCATCCATCCCCAGGGGGTAGACAAATATGTCCATTTTGTTTTCTCCCACATTCAAACTAAAGTTGCATACTTGAGGAACTGTGCCTAAATTCAGCTCCATCATTTTCTTGCCAGCTTATTTTTGAAGAAGTAGCCACATCCTGCATGTTTTAAAAACAAAATAAATAAATCTGTATTTTGTTTGACTCTCCAATTTTAGGTCTAGAAGAACGAGTTCTTAAGCAAGATTTCACATTGATTGGAGGTAAATGAGAGAAAGAACTAAAACCCGACAGTTCAACTTGTTGATACTAGGCTGCTCAAGTTATGCCTCTTTCTTCTCCAGGTTGTATCATGAAGTACATCTTATTTTGTGCAATGTTGCTGCTAGAGTTGCTGCTAGAGATGGGCATGAACCAAAAAAAATTGCAATTCATTTCAGTTCTGTTAGTTTTCCATCAGGTTAGGGTTCGTTAATTACGAAATGAATTTTTAGAAAAGAATTTATTTTGTAATTTGTTTTAGTTCGGGTTCATTTCTTTTCTTTTTTTACCCCACTGGTGGGGTTTATTTATCTATTTTTTTAATCCTGCCAGATTATTTTTAATTTATTTTTATTATTATTTTATTTTTATTTTCTACTGCTGACCATGTCGCCTGCCTACCAGCTGTAGCGCAGGCAGGTCAGCTTTTTTTCTACTTTTGCCAGCCCATGGGCCAGTTCCGTAGCCCGCGGGCCAGTTTGACAACCCACAGGTCGGGTTTGGTTCTTCGCGGGCCAGTTCTGGGGCCTGCACGCTGGATCTTTTTTTAATTATTGTAATTTTATTGTATTTTTAAAACTGCCTACCATGTGGCCGCCTACCAGTTGTAGCACGGCCAGCCGGCTTTTTTTTTCCTGGATGCCCCCTCCCTGCAGCCAGGAGGATCCCCCAGACAAGGAAGGACCATCCAGGAGCAGCAGCAGCACCAGGTAGGAGACATCGGCAAATGAAATGAATCATAATGAAATGGAAATTTCCGTTTCATTTTGTTTCATTTCTCTTAGAGGGGGCAGTTCATTATTCATTTTGTTACATAATGAAATGAATAACGAATAATGAAACGAACCAAAAGTTCATTTCGTGCCCATCTCTAGTTGCTGCTGCTAATTGTAGTGCCTTTACTTTCCTACAGTGCATTATTGAAAGTAATGAGAGTAATGCATTTGCTTTCAAATACTTTCCGACAATGCATTATTGAGAATAAGGAGAGTAATGCATTTGCTTTCAAATAATTTCAACACAGGAATCAAATCTCTACACACCTATTTATATTGTATACAAGTAATACAGTGGAAGCTGCATTATACGAGTCAGACATAAAGGTTGGAAACAATACTTTATTGGGCCACAATTCCTAGAATTCTATAGCCAGAAGTGTTTTGGGAATTGTTTCCACATTGTGGTCAAACCATTGTTCAGTCTAGCTCAGTATTGTCTACTCTCACTAATGGAGCAACTACATTGACAAAGGCTGTGGGAAATACTCCAAGATCGGAATGGTCATTGGCAGTATTTTCCAATGAAAATCAATCCAGAGATTTTTACCCCAATCCATCATGTGTGTTTTTTCCTTCCATTACTGGAACTTCTACTTTTTTCTTTCATTCTTTTTTCTCTTTCTTTTCTTTCTTTCTTTCTTTCTTTCTTTCTTTCTTTCTTTCTTTCTTTCTTTCTTTCTTTCTTTCTTTCTTTCTCTTTTTAGGGAATAAAGTGCATTTGCGTTGGCTCAGGTGGTGTGATCTCTTGAGCTGATGTGGAGGAATGTGTAGTCTTTGTATATGAAGCTAGGCCAGCTGGCTACAGAAGCAAAGAGAGAAGCAGGGCAGCAGGAAAACTGGCTGCCTTTTGAATCCTCTCCTCTTTGTTGCACCTGGGCCCTGAGTTCCCTCCCTCCTTTCCTTCTTGAATAAATGAAGAGGAAAATAAAGAGAGCAAGGAATCTGAAGAGAGGTTGGAGGAAGTTTTCAATCAGCCTTGTTTCCAACTTGTTAGTTAGGTCTGCTTTGGCGATTTCTAGGAGGCAAGTATTAAGTACACACTGTTTTCTCTCCTCTTGAGCAGGGGGACAGGGCCTCATACTTCTTTCCTCAATTGGGCTATTTTTGGCATCACCTCCTCCCTCTTTAATGCTGATCCCACCTTTGCAGCAGACCCACCTTGACCTCATCTTTGTACCAGGAAAAGAGTGCTCTTGAGGCAGGGCTGGGCGCTCTGTCTGGGAACTGCTGAATCTGGCCCCTGGCCCTGCAAAGCATTACGCTCATTCAGTTCAAGGGTCCCACTGGTGAAGCAGAAATGGTAGCAGGCACAAGGTCTCCTCTTCACCTTGCAGATCCTTCTGTGATTTCTCCTTTTCTTCACAGGGTGCTGTGAAGAGTAATCCAGAAAAATAACTTTTGTCAAGTCTAGATGGTGCTGCTTTGTGAGCTGCACGTAAGCAGAATGCCTGCTGTATACCTCACAAGGCAATGCAGAGCCCCACCAAAAAGTGATCACAAAAAGTAACCTTGCAATGAAGGTGGGGAAAATGATTTAGGATTAATCCACTCAGTTTATTTATCTCGCAGTTTGGAGGACTATTACATTTGCTTTCTATTTGACCTGTGCTGCATCTGGGATGTATAATCTAAAGATTAGCTATGGTACAAGGATCACTTTGTCCATCAAAGAGAATAGGAACACCTCAACACCCTTGCTCTGGAGAAAGCCAAATTACTTCACAGGGATTCTTGCAGAATAAGGGTCTTACTGCTTGGTACCTAAAATGCTGTACTGGGAAGGACATGATAATTGTTTGGCAGTATGTGTAAGTGTTCTGTCCCCAGAAAATTGAATTAACACAAAGATTGCAAGCAAAGGATTCAGACCACCTCTTATTTATTTTGCAGCTATGTTTATGAACTAGCCAAAGAGCCCAATGGCTTTTACAACAGTGTCCTAATAAAAACAACACCCTATACTCTCTTTACCCCTCAGTTTCTCAAGCTAATTGCACTTGTTTCCATCCCAATGTTCAATTAATGTATTTTATTTCATTTCTTTGCATATTTTTTCCCTGGCATCAATTTTTAGATCTTACCCCAGCACGTCACACGCTGCTCCCCCCTCCTTCTCAGAGCTTTTCCGGCTTTTAAAAATGTTCAGTTTTCCACACGAGTGCCTCCCATAATTATATACGTATATAGTTTATCCCTAGGGGACAGTGGATTTTCATGTTTGCTTGTTCTTGAATTTGTTCTTTTCGATTTTCCCAATTATTTTTCTTGTTTTGAATGCATTTTTCTTGTATCTGTGCATTTATTACTTTTTTCCTATTCATTCTTTGTCTACCATAGCAGTAAACGTTTTAATCGCAAAAATTCTTCCAGCTTCTAATTTTCCAAAATACATAAATAAAAAAGGAAGATGTGGGAATAAAAACAAATATGGTCAGTGATTAAGGAGAATAAAATATATACCTGTAGAAGCTTAATAGTCAAGCAATATGTTTAAACCAAGAAGTGAATCCAACTGTTCCTTCCAAATACAGTAAATATATTGCATCTGCGGGCCTTACCTAAATGGGCCTGGAGATTGTTTCAGGGTCATATAGTTGGAGTGTTCCTGGTGGCTGTGGCAGAGCAGCCCAGTTGGACAAAAACATATCATGCCCATGAAATGTGTGTGTGTGTGTGTGTGTGTGTGTGTGTGTGTGTGTGTGTGTGTGTGTCCATCCCTGAGTTCTACCAAAGCTAATCGTCCCTTGATTAGCCATAATACAATGATATCTGAGAATGACATGGCCACAATAATGTTGATAATAGTCTAGAAACTTGCAGATTTTATTCCAAGGTTTTCATCCATTCATTCTCCAGTAGAACAGAAAATCTTGGTTGAACGGATTTCTCTGTGTCACTTCATCACCGTCAATCCAAATCTGCCCCAGAGGACCGGGATCACATTCAGGGCAAGGAGGAAAAGTGAAAGTCCCATAAAATAATCAAAGTCTTCTTCCTTTAGGTTAAATGAACTTTTTAAGTCAAATCTAAGCCCTATAAACAAAGTGTCCATTATATAAAGAGAAATCTCAGTGCAAGATTTACTTTCTGTTAAATATCAGATTCTTATACATCTAAGTTAGTTGGTCTGATGTTGGCTTGTAGAGGTGGGCATGAATCAGAAAACCCATGGTTCGGGTTCGTCTGGTTCAGGCCCACCCTTGGTTCAGTTCGGTTTGGGTTCGTGAAAATTTTAAAAAAACTTGTATGAACCCGAACCAATCTGAACTGGCTCGGGGTCTTACCGGTGCCACTGGCGGCTCCTTGGTGGCAGTGCCTCCGGCAGATCCTGGCCCTGGCATGAGGACAGAGCCTCTTTTTCAAGCACCCACCAAGTGGCCCCTGAGGCCAGGTGCACACTTCTTTTATTTTTCCCCTTTATTTTAGAGCACTGATCCAGCCACCCCTGGGGCCTGGTTGGTGCTCCTTATTTATTTATTTATTTATTTATTTATTTATTTATTTATTTATTTAAAGCACTGACCGCGCGGCCTCTGAGGCCAGGTCGGTGCTGGCTCTATTTTTTTATATATATATTTTTAATTTTAGGGTGCCAACTCAGCCACCCCTGGGACTGGGTCGGCACTCCTCTTTTAAAAAAATATTTTATTTTATTTTATTATTTATTTATTTTACTCTGACCACATGGACCGTGCTACAGCTGTCACATCTAAGTTGGCTTTTTTCTTATTTTTTTGCTGGCTGCCGGTCAGTTCTGCAGCCCGCGGCTGGGTCTGGTGCCCACGGGCCAGTACCGGGACCACATGCCAGATCGGGTGTTTTTTGTTTGCTTTTTGTGGCCTGCATGACGGACTGGGATTTTTAAATGTTTTTTTTTTAAAGCACTGATTGTGCAGCCCCTGGGGCCGGGTTGGTGCTGGTTTTATTTTTAATATGTTTTCTTTATTTTATGGTGCCAACATGGCCACCCCTGGGGCCGGATCGGTGCTCCTTCATTTTGTGCCCAACTCTATTGGCTAGATGACGACAATTTAGTTGACAAATCCTGTTTCCAGCAGCATCGTAAGTTCCATCAATTTTCTGCTGTTCCAAACCCATGTCATGTTAGCCAAATAGCTACAATGAATAAGGTTTAAGAGGCCCTGGAAAAGTTAAGACTTTGTAGCAGTTTATACATATTACAACGTTTACGATGATTGCAGTGATTCATTAGCTATGTCTAATGGCATAATTGGACTATAAAGACAGTAGAGTGGGTGCTGAAAAAATATACAGCAGCCCACAGTAGATAGTCTATAGCATAAAAAGAGCATGGCATTAACCATGTCACAAATCAATAGCGTGAACTAGAGATGGGCATGACTTGGCGGAATTCCCGTTTCCGTTTCCGTTACTCAGTTCCGTTATGCAACGGAAGCGGTAACGGGAATTACTCCGCCAGAACTCGAACTCGAACCGACTAAAGAATAATTGGGTCTGATTTGCCGTGGTCGTTCCTGGCATTGCGGCGATCCCGCGATGCCAAGCAGCACAGAAAAAAAGTTTTTAAAAGTTAAAAAAAACACCTGATTCCCGGCCAAAAAGCAGGCGGAAATATGCCTGCCTGAGTGAGGGCTCAGGGCACCTACCAGAGGGGTGGTTGACCCCCCCCCCTCTCCTGTCCTGGGCTGCTCTGGTGGTGGGGGAAATCCTCGTCGTAGTCGCTCGCAAAGCACCGGACTCGTCGCTGGCCGCCGCAATTCAAGCGGAAGCAGCACAGAAAAAAGTTTTAAACTCCCCCCCCCCGCATTCCAGGGCCAAAAAGCAGGCGAAAATATACCTGCAGTGCAGAGTGCACCTACCAGGGGGGTGGTTTCTGGAGGGGGCCCCGGCCTCCCCCCCTCTCCTGTCCTGGGCAGCCGGACTCGAGTCGCCAATGCCATGCGGTGCGGGCGGGGGATCCAAAATGGGGTGGTGACCGCAATTTTTTTTTTTGAAATCGTGGTCCAAAAACACACAAGCACCACACAGAAACATGCGAAAATTGCTATTTTAAAACTGCCAGAATTTTTACAGTAGCAGTGGGTTTTTCTTGCAACAAAATGTCTCCTCTTTCCTCTCTCCATTTATTTTATTTTATTTTATTTTATTTTTTATTTTTTTACACCTGCACAATGATGGGCTGGCCATGGGAGTGACCAATGCCCATGCAAATTTTTGGAGCCATTCCACCAATCGCATGGCCACTTGGCCAGGTTGACCACAGAGACTTCTGGGATGTGCCAACCGGACATAAAAAGCCCACTAACCGTAGCCCGAACCCGAACCCTAACCCTAAGCCTAACCCATACGCCAGTACACTGTCCTTCTAAGTGGGTCGGAGAGGCCCCCAGAGGTGCACCCCAATACTCACCCTAACCTCACCCGTAACTAGCCTAACCCTAGCCCTTGCGCTAACCCTGTTGCCTAAGCCAGATCTGTACTTGCATTGCACTATAGCAAGTACAATTCCCTTCTTAATGAGACACAGTGGGTGCAGAGAGTCTGCCAGTCCGCCACTTGTGGCTCTGGGTGACTCCTGCAGGCTTGGCTCAGCCGGCAGCATGTGTGACATCATGCAAAGCATGCCCCCGAGGCCTGACTGATGCAGGGAAGGCACCCCAAAAAGAGGGGTGCCTCTGCCAGTCTGCTGTGTCTCTCCGTGCAACTGGGTATGCAATCATAGCCATATGGCTATGCATGCATGCCCTTTTGCAGCAGGTGAGGAGAGGAGACCCCCATGTATGAGGGGTCTCCAGGAGCCTGCTTTCCCTAGCGGGTGAGGATAGGAGGCACCCACCCCCCAAAAAAGAGGTGCCTCCAGGAGCCCGCTACCCCCCAAACCAGTTTAATGACAGACGAAAAAACGAAAAACGAAATGACAAATTTTTGCGAAGTTTCACGAAAAACGGAAACGAGCCGACAGGCCGCCTCCGACACACGACAACTTGAAAATGTCATTTTCCCTAGTCGTGCCCATCTCTAGTGTGAACACAGGCTCCACAACTAGGAAACCAAGTGGAGAAATGGGAATGAAATCACAGATATTTCAGAAAAAATCATGACATCACAATGTGTCTCACTGGCCGAAATCCTGTTGTTTAATGTAGTAAGTTTTGCTAAAGGAGGCCCACTGAAACCATGAAGATTGGATGAGTCAACTACTATTTAAATTTAATTGATTCAAATGGACTTCCTCTAGCTGCAACTAAATAGAACTCAACGGAACTTTTTCAACAGTCAAGTCACTAAATCCTCACTGATTCAAGGGGCCTTCTCTAGCTGTGACTTATTATGTGAAGCCACAAGATTTCAGTCATGGATTAGCAACTCGGTAAAAGTAGAATTCACTTACTTTTAGTTCGAATACATTTTTATTATGTATCAAGCTCACCAGTTCATTCTGTGTGCATGCATGGGTATCAAAATTGGGCACACACTTTATGTAATCAAAAATAATGTCCAACCGATCGCCCTGGGTAAGCAGGGTGATTTATAAATAAATCAATGAACAGTAACTATAATACTGCATTATAACAGTGTCATAAAGGTACTTTTCTCTTTGTCGTTTAGCTTGTAGCTTTGCATTGGGGTTCATGGTACTCTATAATGAGCTGAAATTCAGAAGCCATTTTATTTCCCTTGTATGACTAGCTTGTGTGCAAGTGCCAGCATTTCAATCCTCACCACATGGTCACCGTCTAGTTAGGCACTAGTCTTCCACTATTTGAAAGAATGCCTTTTTGCTCTTGTACCATCTGCTGCGGGGTGGTATTTGGGTTTGTTTCCCTTCTTAAGAAGACTGTGCCATTTGGACATTTATTTTCCTGGCTGTTTTGGTCTAGAGAGCCATGTCTCAGCTTCATTTTTTATTTTCACTTAGGGAACAGTCTGAGCCAACCAAATCTTTCTTATCTACTGTATCAATTTCATTTTGTCAAGGTCCTGAAGGCTTAAGAATGTTGATCCCACTTTGGCAAAATATCAGTGCCATTTTGTCCCTTGTCAGTGGTCAACTCACAGCTTGTTTGGCAATATGTTGGTACATACATCCTGTCACACATACTTTTAAGTAAAATTTCCAGGTTTTGCATATAAAAGGGTAGTCAGATTCTGGATAATGTTTAATCTGCAACGGAAACTATTTAAAAACCAGCATTAACAACAATGTCAACCAGGCCTCTATGGTCACCTTACACAAAGCCAACCCTGATATGTATATTTTTTTATTTATTTAAGTGCCCTAAAAATAAACAAAAATATTAAGCCTAAACATAGTGACCTACTTTAAGTTTTTAATCTCAACTGAACAGGACCCACTGAATCAATGGGATTGTACAGAAGTGTTGGCTGATTAAATGATTTGGATCTAGTTGAGCCTTACAAATGGATTTATATATATGAGTATGTTCCACATCATTTCTTTTCCAGTAACGTATCAGAGATGTCTAGCAATCTTGTATCTGCTGAAATGTAGTAACCAGCAATCTTGTATCTGCTGAAATGGGGCTAAGTCTCAGCAAACTCAACAGACTTTTAAAAACAACAAAAAAAAACCACAAAGAAAGTTGATTGTTGGTCTTTAAGGTATAATATTGATTCTTTTAACTTCATCTTAATGTTATGTAATGATATAATAATAGTTTTAAGGCAATTTGCACAAGTTTTCAAAACCTACACGGCTGTGTTGTACTTTTAAGAAATAGAAGCATTGGATGGGTTGCTTGCCTCTTCTAATAATCAACTAGTTATTTTGCTGTGTGTTTAATGCTCTGCTTTACTTCTTAAAGGGAAAGTACACTAGATATAGGGAGACTTCTGTAATGCTGCTGTGCACAAAACAGCAGAAAAGAAGCACTGTTCCCCTTTCACTCTGAATGAAAATCCTCATTAAATTCCAGACCATGAAAGTGACATGTTAATTTACAGTAGTGGTATTAACACCATTACTTGTGTGTTAAACTGGAGTACAAGCCAATTGGTGCATTTAGAGAGCAATGTGTTTCTTCCAATTTCTATTGAGATATATTACAAGATTAAACTAGCCTATACCAATGAATACGAGAAATTTAGCAAATATTCTTCACATTCCTACTAAGAAAACTTTCCCTTTGCCAGACCCCACAGCTTTGAGTCTGTGAGACAGATTTGCCCCAAAGGCAGCCCCTATCTTATCCAGCAGTCCCAAAGTCCTAACCATCAAAAGTTGCCATAAAGGCACATCTGAATGAACATTGCATACCATCCCTATTTGTCTGTTAACATATCCTTGTGAAAACATGAACAATTTCATATTTTAAAAGAGAACCTCTTATGCTATGTGTATCTGCCCTTCCATGTTCAGTACAGAGTAGGCAATCAGGCCAACATGTTGACGTCTCAGGATGCTGAGAAGTGACACACACTTACCCCATAACCCTGTGTCTGTGCTCCAGACTCTCGTGCTACTTGCAATTAGCTACCATACTCTCTGTCCAACCAGCCCAAATAGACTCTAGCTGCCCCTGCCACATGGACCTTGAGGCTCTACTCTTCTTTATGTTATTTTACTGCTCCCAAAAAGGAGAAAGCTCTACTATGTGCTCCTTTGGTGTCTTAATTTATCTGCTATTAACTTTCCCCGAAATTTGTACTTGTCCAAAATGTATAAATGATACCCAATTTGACATTGGTATTTTCTGATGAGTTCTTTCCCCCCTCTTCTTTTCCTTCTCTCCCACCCCATGTCTCTCAATATTATATATACTGCAAAGACCATCTGTGAATAAAGTATCCAGAAGTTCAATTTTACTTACGGTCTGTTTGAAAGTATTATCTAGGATCTCTCCTCTTCCCCTGTGCTATGAGAGAGAAACAGCAACCTGGATAGTAGGCAGCCAAATTCAAGATGGTAGATGAATCTTGCTCCTGCTATGATTCATTTCTACATTTGACTTGAAGAAGGCAATTCTTTTCCTGTTTTAAAGTAATGAGTCTAATATTTGGAAGAAGGGCCAAGACAGAAGTCAAGTCAAGTCAAGTCAAGTCAAGTCAATCAATCAATCAATCAATCAATCAATCAATCAATCAATCAATCAATCAATCAATCAATCAATCAATCAGCAACTCAATATTGATTTTCACTTAATCTTCCCACCCCATCTTTATTTCTTCTGTATTGGCCAACTGTTTATTTATTTTATTAGATCTCTATAGTGATGCTGCTGCTGCAAGGCTACTCTGGGTGGTTTATAACTGTTGAATCCATGCAAAAAGACTATAAGAGTAAATAAAAATCAACAGTACTATATAAACATCAAAATTAAAGGAAAGGAATGTAAAATAATATAAACAAATAAACAATTAATTAAAAAGCAAAAGCCAGAACAATCTTAAGAACAAGATGTATCACTGGGGCTGTGTCCCAGTCTCATGGATAGCCTACTTGAACAACCATGTTTTTAATATTCTCACTGAGGGATTGAAGAAACGTTCAGGGGGTACGGTGTTCCAAAGGTAGGGGATGATCACTAAGAAGGCCCAGTCCTTAATACTTACTTTTTGGACCTACCTATGAGTTAAAGCCCTGAATTTCCCTTCCTGGTGAGATTGGTTAACACAGTTAGTTCTTGGTTGGAGAAGGCACAGTTCTCATTGGAAAAAGAACTGTTGACACAAATAACATGGTATTTGTACTGAGATCATTGTATAATATACATATTGACAAGCCTGGGACAACTAAATTGATAGTGTCTCAGATAAAATGGAGCCGTTTTCTAGTGCCTCCATCAGAGAATAAAGGTATATAATGTTTGAACATGTTCAGCTCTTTCATTGCATGCTCATAGTTCTTTAATAATAAGAGGAACAATGTGAAGGGTTTTTGCTTCCCGGATAGAAATTACCCCAACCAACAGCATTTACCATTCATTGCAATCGAAACAGTTTAGTTTTCTTAATAGAATTGTCCTGCATTCTACAACTGTGAAAATAGAAGTAAAAGATAAAAATGCAGTGGTACCTCAACTTACAAAATCAATCTGTTCCCAATGCATTTTCTTAAGTCAAAATTTTCATTAGTATAAACATAGAAATGCATTCCAAGTGGCAAATCACACCCACGAATGAAAAAAACCACATTAACAGGCAAGCAAATGACAGAAGCTCAGCTCCCTACCTTTCAACCGCTTAAGAAATCCTTCCAAATTTTTCAAAAAGTCCCAATACAGTGCCAAATATATCCAAAATGAGCAGTTTGAAAAGGTCATTTTAAAAAAGAAGCTCACGTTCTCAACTTTCCTGTTCAAAATGGCTCCTTTTTCTTCCTAATTGCAGCACTGGAGTCAGGTGGCCACAAGATGGCAGTATTGCTATTACAAACAAGGAGGAACCATTTTGAAAAGGAATCTTTCCTTTTCTTTTCCCTTTCATAACTCAAAAAAGCAGGCTTATTTTTGTAAGTTGAATTTTTCCTATACCCATGAATTTCTATTCATAAGTCAATTTTTTTGTAAGTTGGTGGGATCTGTAAGTCAACGTAACACAGTACAGAGAATTTTTTAAGCATGACCACTATACAGGAATTCTGAAAGTTGTAGTTCAAAAAGAATAGTTATCCAAGCAGTGGAACTGATAAATCGGGTGACTTCACCACACACCCCTTACACCTAAACCACCAGGAGATGTATCTAGTTATGCATAGTCATTGTTGGATCAAGAGCGGTATCCTCGCAGAGGTACAAATACTAGGTACATTAAAAATAACGGTGTCTCCTCATGGAGAAGTTCACAGTGGGAACGCTTTGCATCCTGACCCATAGCAGAATGGCACCAAAATTCCAAGGAGAAAGGCGGGGTAAAAATACTCTAAAATATATAAATATAAATAAATCCTTAACACACAATGTCCGAACCAGTATGCTCACTTAATTGAGAGTGCAAATGCACATTGCATTCATGCAAGGCATTCTCTTCATTTTTCCTTATTGTACTAGTATTGGGTCCTCTTGCAGCTTGCCAAATATGCTGATAGAGAGATGGCTTCAAATGCCAGCTGAAACTTTTATAGGTGGCTTTTAAGGTATGAACAGATTATGTAACACTGATAGACTCCAACAACATATTATGCCTTCTTATTACAACACAGACAGAAGTGGGCTAGTAATGGGTTGCAGGTCTTTCTGCTTTAACAGCTACATATAGTGTCCTATGGTTTTGAGTCATTTTGACATACTTTCCTGCTGCTGTCATGAATAATTTCATTTCCATTACTCACACGAGTAAGAATTACTTACACGAGGAGAGGCCTGCAGCCTCCTAGGGCTCATCATCAAACCTTTAATTGAAATGAAAAAACATATGCTTTTTGTAAGTACAGCTTCACCACATCAAAATGACATGACAGCCATTTGGCGGCCTTGTTTTTCTCCCAGTCGTTACAATGGAATTTGAATGTATATAAACATTCTGTTGCACAAAACATATTTCACATTTCTGAAATAATGAAATGGTAAGGAAAAAACATGAACACCATGTCTCCAGATGTCAAAATTAAAATCCCAGGAATATTCCATAACTAACATTTTCCTTGACAAATTGGTCATCGTAGCTAGTTTTTCAACCAGTACAGTATGTTGGCTGCGATCTTGTGTCCCAAGCTAGAAAAAGAAAAAATTTAAATGTGTTTTTAAACAGTATGGTGGGCTGTACAAATTCCATTGACATTCCATTGACTTTTTAGCCCTTTCCTCCTCCCCCCCATGCATAGAAATATTCTAAAATTTCTGTGTGATCTAGAAGAACATTAGCATACTTCCAGAGCACAGGCCCTTGAAATTGTGCAGCTGGCATTATTAACCAATGTTTTGGGATACAGTCTGTCTGCATCCTTTAAAAAACACGTTTCAGATCTAGCAACACTTCCTTGAAGGACTGGCAGGCACATTTCAAATGGAATAAAACAGGATTTCACAGTTACTTATGTGTGTAGAATCCAGCTTCCTGCATTCCCCATCAGTCTCTAGGGGTTAATGGCTACTTCAGGTGACTCTCTTACACCCTGCTATTTTTCTTGTTTATAGCCCTAGCAGAGCCTCTCAGTCCTTTGAGCATGAGTAGTTCAGGTAGGCCTGTTTAAACAAAACAAATGATCTAGCATTCAGAAACAGAGGATATGGCAGGAAGCAAAGGATTCAGCATTGCAAGGAGGCGAATATGGAAGTCAGCTCTCTTCATGTACATAAATAGTTCATGTTTTAAAACCAGGCGCTGTACCTGACATCAGGTTTTGCCTGCTCTAATGACCGCAACATACTCTACAGAGCAGAGGAAAAGGAGAATGTTTGAATTGTTGCGCGGGAGCCCAGAAATATTTTGCAATGAGGGATGAGGCATGCTGAAATCGTTAACAGCTCCTCCATCCAATCCTCTTGCTGTGCAAAAAAGTAACACAGAACAAAAGAAGGGCTTTGCTGCCTTTTTGTTGTCTCCCTCCCTGTACTCATCAGTCCAAAAAAATTTTTTTTCAGGGTGTAAGAATAAAATGAAGAAATTAAGCCAAAAGGGGAAAGGGGGAGGATGATGACAATGCCAGTCCTCTAATTTGACACATAGTAGGAATCCATTTCAAAAATAAAATTGGTAGGATTTGCAAGCTTTGAAGGGTGAGCATTTAAATCCAGTTGTTTCAGCAAATCGGTGTAAGGGGAGAAATAGCACTGAAGAAAATTGTAACAGTCCTGACGTCACCTCACAGTGCAACAAGTTTGTTAGTATCGAGCTCTTTGGGAAAACAGTGATCTTCAGTGCGAATAGGTAAGGATGTAATTGCAGTCAGGATGACAAAAGCTCTGGAAATTAATTACAGTGAAAATGGTAGAAGGAATTGGGCATGTTCCTAGACATGAAAAGCCGAGATGCAACTAGATTACCATCCTTAATTATTGCAAGGGCTGTCAGGTGGAAGATGGAGCAAATATGACTTCTGGGACTCCGCAAGATAGGACCAGATGCAATGGACTCAAGTCACAGCAAAGGGGATTTCAAATAAACATCATTTCCTGCTAGTAAGAAGAACTGTTCAACAGTGGGATGAACTTCCTCAGAAGATGGCAGACTCATCTTCAATGGACATTTTAAAGCAGAGATTAAATGGCCATCTGAGAGGCACTGGCTGTGATTTTCCGGTGTCCCCCTTGAGGCTTGGATATGATGGTCTTCCAGCTCTATAATTCAGCAATATATGCTCAGTGATCCCTGCGTTGCATGTAGGAGGTTCCACTTCCCAGGCATTTTTGCAGGGATGTAATGTGTGGGCAGTTTTCTACATGAAGTGACTGGAAGTGGTGATTTGGAGATTTTGGCTGAAAGAGGCACTGGAAAACTGTACCCGCAGGCTGTGGAACCATCTGGTGCCAATGGATTGAAGGGGGATTGCCAAAACAGACCCCTCACTTTCCACTGGGTGGAATTCCCTCCTGAGCTTCCATACCATTCATGTATGCAGCTAGCCTATCTATTCATGGAATTCTAGCCAACGTAATCTACTCTTGCTTGTAATTTTATGTTATTGCCATTACAATAAATACAAAATCAATTTGTAAAGCAAATACCCTAACTTGACATGTTTGCATTTCATCTGCCTAGAGTAGAGAGAGAAAAGAATTCAAACTCTGCAGGGCTGTTTTCATAAAATTGCCCTCCCCTTCCTTTTTGATCCCATTATTTTGTGAATCCTTCTGGAAAACTCTCATTTGCTCTTAGAATGAGAGAAGAACCTGAGGGAGGGGACATTTTGACTAAGATCTATATGGATTTTTTAAAAGACTTCTGGAGATAGAGAGAAAATCACACTCCTTCCTTCTTCTCTTTCATGGGAAGCATGTTATGGCATGATTCATAAACGTTGCAGTATCCAGTCCCTGAAAAGTATTCTCTCCATTATGTAAAAGAGACCTGACACATTTATGTGTAGAAATGCTGGAGGATTTGCCTCACTATTCATCAAGACAAGGTCTTGTGTTCTAGGAATATAGTAATCACCTAGCACAATGGTTTTAAAATATATACACAAACTGCCTGAAATCAGTGTATATATGCCCATAGCCAAACATAACAATCTTTGGCATCTGTGGCAGGTGGAAGATGACAGATGTGATGT
This sequence comes from Phrynocephalus guinanensis, assembly GCA_037367245.1. Taxonomy (NCBI): domain Eukaryota; kingdom Metazoa; phylum Chordata; class Lepidosauria; order Squamata; family Agamidae; genus Phrynocephalus; species Phrynocephalus guinanensis. Next base: position 56,463,198 of record CM074735.1, on the reverse strand, counting down.
GAATACGTTAAGTGCCATCGTCCTCTCAGCCTCTTAAGGGAATTGGCTGGGGGACTGGGAGTGGGATGCAGCCGAGACATTTCAGCAGGGTTTTAAAAATTGAAATCAGCAATTAAAATCCTTCCTTGATTCCTAGCTACTGAAAATCACAACCACCCCATTGACAAACCATGTCAGTGGAATTAATGTTATTAATTCATTGATCCAAAGTTATATTGCAAACAGAATGACATCTGAAAGGTAGAGGATTTCTTCCCCGAGGCCCTTCTTCTACGTGCATGTTCTGACTCCATGAGGCATTAGTAACCAACACATACCAACAAGAGCCACCTGATGAAGTGAGATCTAATGCCATGCTGTTAAATCAATTCCAACTTAGTAACGCTTTCCAGGTTTTTCAAGATAGAGGACACTCTGAAGTGGTTTGCTATTTCCTTCTTTTAAGGGGCACTCTAAGCCTTTATGCCCTCCCCAAGGTGACACAGTCTGGCACTTCTTCCAGAAAGCAGAGTGAGGAACTGAATTCCCAGCCTTTAGCTGAGTATCCAACTCACTGTTGGAGGAATTTCAAAGGTGGTTATTTCCTTTTTTCAGTGGAGAGGAAAGTGCAGAGAAGGATCTGCCTAGTGTCACCTTTCCCTTGGAAAAGAACAGAGGAACAATCTAGCCCACTCAACACCATAGCACTGTGGATCATGAGAGGACAATGTCTGGGGGAGGACACACTTGGAATCCTCAGCAGGCTGAAGGCAGCCAAATAGTGAGGATTGACAGTCCATGGGGTCGTGCAGTCATCTACCAGCCACTGCCATGCTGTTGTAAGGACAGTGTGACAGTGGCACTGGACTTGCCCATGTAAAGTGGTTGGTGTGGTCCTGGGAGACCTCTGGGTCCCAAACGTATTCTGCAGTACAGCAGCATCCCCACTTTGCAGTTCAGCTGGTTAATAGTTCATGTGTAATTAATAAAGTGTGGCCCAAGTTTCACCCCATCACCAGTGTCTTGCCTCTTTATTCTGGACGGGGAGGACCAAGCAACATGACAACTGGAGGATAGTTATTTATTTATTTATTTATTTATTTATTTATTTATTTATTTATTTATTTATATACTGCCCATCTTCCAATAGAACAAGCAGAGTAATGCTGCTGCTGCTTGTTTGTTGCAGTATTTGGTAGTTATCATGCTGGTATGTCTATATGATGATGGGCCCAAAGGCTGCTGTTATAGGTTTACTCATTTTGTATCCAGTGTAAAATCTATTACAATGTATTTCCACCATGAACACCATGGAGGATGCAAACGCTGTTCAGAGCATCCATAGTTTTGAGTGATTATAACGACTGTAACATTGGTTAGTCAGGTGAGATGATCAGCCTACATTTCCAGATGTGCATAGGACAATCAACTGTTTGTATTACATTAAAAGGCCTGAAGAGATTTTACTTACCAAAGAAAGGGAGGGAGAAAGAGGAGAAGGAAGAGGAATTAATTTTGAAATATCAGTTAAATAAACCAAAATATTTTAAGAGAGCAAAATAATAATTGTCTAAAGAAGTATTAGGATGACAATGTAATTCCTAGGAGTTCAGAGGACTGTTTATGATCTGCCAGGTTAACAATCTACATTTTAAAAGACCCTAGATACACATATACATGATCTCTATTTCAAAAGCTCTGTAAAAGGGTATTTGCTCAAAGGCCCATAACAATCTATGCAATCCTGTGGGGAGCTTCTCATATCAACAGCTTGCCATGTGGAGCAGACAGCCATTATGTGTTTTGTCCACAGGTTGCTATTGTGCTTACCGTTGAGTTTCTAGCTTGGGCCTATGGCACATTACAGAAAGGATTGTGGTGCATTCCATGTATCAGAGCTGCTTGAAAGCCTTTACAATCAGGGAGGCTATAAAACAGAATAAATCATAATTTTTTAGTACAGAATGAGGGAAAGAGTGAAATTATCCCTTATTTTTAATGTCACTTTTTAGCCCCCAGTGGACAGGTAAAAGTTTGCTTTGCAGTTTTGGCAAATTTTCCAAGGAAAAAGAGATATGTTGTGGAAAAACTTAGCAAAGTTTACCTGTAACAGGAACTCTGGTTTTGCACATCCATGAGAAGTAATGACAAGTAATGTATCTCTTAATGTAAGAATGCAATGAATTACAATTTTTCAATAACAGCAACAAATTAATTGTTGATGCTCACAAATAACTACCAAAACAGATAAATGCATAAGCTTACATTTGGAATTCTGAAAGTGTCTCTGACGTTTTGTGGTGCCTTTCCTTATGAATAAAATCAGTCCTGTTCACAGACATTGAAACAAATCTTGAAGATCCTTTGCAATGAAGTCTGAACACAACAGAAATCTTTATTCATCCTACAACCAGAGTAAATCCAGCTTGTTTGCATTTACTTCCTCTGAAATACCTGCTGTGAGCATTTTGCTCTTCAATATTGCAGCTCTTAACCACTCTCATGCTGTACTATTAATATATTAACGGCAGTAATATATTTATATTTCATAATGAAACACATTCGTATAGTAAGATGCTTAACTGAAGTTCGATTTGGATGCCTGCATTGAAAAGGATGTTGGACTCAATGGCCATATAGGTCCTTTCCAACTCCATTATTCAGATTAATACTGAGAAATATGAGTCAGATAATTATGTTTTTTCCACCCTCCATTTGAAACAACATTTGTTTCTAAAAGTGTTCCTTTAAAAATATCTTTAGTGAAGGATGCATAAACCTCATTTTTAAGGCTTATTTCTGAATTGTTATATATTCAAAGTAGTTGGTAATTGTTTCCCTGAAAAGTATTCTGTTTCATTGGTCTCCAGACCAACGCATGATAGACTCTATGGAGCAGTTGTTTTGAAACCGATATATTAAAAACTAGTACAGTGGAAATGCCTCATAATGCTTCTAAAACCCCAGTAGGCATTTTTCCCCATCAGTATGGCTTTTTACAATGATACTCCCCCTCACACACACATCTTATTTCAACCAGGACATTTTCCTAACAAGCATAGAAAGCACATCTCAGTTCTATGCATGTCTATGCTGGAATGTGTGGCTGTATGTAGCCAGCCTACAAGACACAGCAGAATTCCATGGAAGACATGACTCTCTTTTCCTCCTAGAACTAAGGATAACTGAAAAAGTTTGCAGTCTCTGCAGGCAACATCTGTCCTGTGAGCTTGGTATATCCCATGACTTCTTTAGAATGTTGATAATCCAGCCCACAGTATTTCCTCTTGTTTTTCTCCCCTCTGGGAAGCCAGGGATCTGCCTGACTCTACTTTCATAGTAGACCAGATAGATCAGATATATAAAAAAGGATCAAACTGAAGAAAGGTTTAAGTTCCGTTTATTATCTGATTTCATATGAGGTTTCCTCATTTGTTTTGCATATCTTTTCATGACTTTTCTCCTGATATTTAGGAATCACCATCACACGAAAAACGATTTAGCAATGAAAGCCGTCTTTACTCCTCTTCGAAACATGAAAGTTGAGAGGCAAGTAGAAGATGCTACTCCCGTAAACCTACATATAACCAAAGCAAAAGCAGAAAGGTCACCTTCTTCTCTAGCCAGTCCTTCATCCCAGAGGAGGACAACCATTGTTTTCATTGGTGTTAAGTAGCAATTCTGGTGTTCTGGGCTTTGTTGTTAAGCTGAAGTCATAAAACACAGGCATACAGAGGGAGAGAATGGAAGAATGGGGAACAAACTATTGGTCTGAGATTGTGGGTGGCTATAATGCGGCTGTGCTCAGCCCTCCTATTTTGTCTTTCCTGCTACCTAAGGAGAAGAGGCTGAAGAGAGTAGCACATATCAGGGAAGGTGAGATCATGTCCTTCCACCAGTAACATTTTGTGCAGTCTACATGGTGGCATCCCAAGATAAAGACCCAGCCATCTCACCTTAGTAACAGCTCTTTTATCTGATGTCAGAACTGACCACAGGTGGAAAGGTTGCGGAAATTAAGCTGAGAACTACATGTGGCCCCAGGGCCAAAGGATGCCCAGGAATGCATTAAAATGCCTACATAAGGGACCATACAATGCGATCCTTTATAAAAAGACATACATTTTATATGCCTTGAATTTGGTATATGATAGAAAATGCATTTGGATACCAGTTCCAGGCAAGGCAATTTGCTAAAGCTTGCTGTCTTTTCATGAGTCAAGCCTTTGGCATTTGCAGCCAACTAAGAGGCAGATCTATGCCCTGCTCTGTTCACTCTTTCAACAACAAAAAAGCTACCCTAGGACTCTACCCCATGAACGCTAAAGTCCACTTCTTACTGATAAACTGCCTCCAAAAATTGTGCCACTACAAGCAACTAGCTTAAAAAAACCAATGTGACCACGCCTCCTTTAGCAAGCTTTCCAAGTACCAGCCCCAGAGATGGGAATAATTTGCCTCGGTTTGGATGCGGCTTTTTAACCAAAGTGGGGACTCGAAAATCTGCTTATGCTTTGAGTAGGCTGGCAACAGCAATGGAACAATGAGGCTGTGTGTGTGTGTGTGTGTGTGTGTGTGTGTGTGTGTGTGTGTGTGTGTGTGTGTGTGTGTGTGTGTGTGTGTGTGTGTGTGTGCGTGCCTGCCTGCATGCCTGCCATGGGCGCGCAGACAGAGAGAAAGAAAGAGGGAGAGAGGAGCTGAGAGCAGAGACCAGAAAAACACCCCACTGGAAGTTCCTCTTTTCTCTGTTGAGCGTGGCGGGGGAGAGAGAGAAGGGGGAGAGGGGAGAGCTTGACGCTCCCCCAGCTACCATCAGAATTAGCTCATTATTCAATATAACCTGCACAGGCAAACAAACCCTGAGAAAGAGAGAGGGAGATTTCCTCCAATACCCACTCTGGTTCTTTTATCTCTCACACTCCCCTCTTCCCACACCCACTTCCCAGCTGCTTTGATGCGGCTTCTAGTCGTGGGGGCACATCAGTGTTGGTTAAGAAAACAGCTTTCGTGAGGAAACAAAAACTGCCTTTTCTAACCATGTGACCATTGCCGTAGCGAAACCACCTTTTATTTTTAAGTCGTTTCTTCCGGCTGTGGGATAGGGGCCCTTTCACACACCTCACTACTGTTTAGAGGCACAGAGTCTCTTTTAGGCCAAAAGAAAACGAAATCTATTAGTATCAATAGGTAACTTTCATTCTCTACCCCAAGACTTTCCAGGGGACTTCCTTCCGCATTAAAAATAACATTTAACTTAGATAGTAAAGCATCATGTTCTTACAAGAAAGGAGACCTCTGTAAGTATTTAAATTCTTCTTCTCAAATATGCTTTCAGTGAAACAGAAACTGAACAATAAATCACTTTACCTGTCTATACACAAACAACTGATTTAGTGTTATCAGTGGTACAGATGGTAGATAATAACACTCTAGGTGTTAAGACATTTTAGTACACTAATTTAAAATAGTTGCAAAATAATGTAAGCATATGGAACCAGAGGCACACTTGCGGAATCAAAGCCAAGACTGAACTGATAGGGATGGGGAAAGGACAGGGGCAGCCATCTCACAAGCATGCTTAAAACAGGGGTACTTCAAGGACCAGTTGCAGGGGAGTGGTATCAGGAGATAGATATCTAGTCTCGTGCGCTCCCAGATGCATTTGGTGGGCCCACTGTGAGATACAAGAAGCTGGACTAGATAGGCCTTTGGCCTGATCCAGCATGGCTCTTCTTATGTTATTATGTTCTTATGTTCAAGTCACACCTGCATTTCAGGAAGAGAGCTTGATTTGGAACATTATCCTAAAACCCATGCCCTTCCTGGTCTGGAATGAGATGCAGGTCAAAATTGGAAGTGCAGGTTTGTTGTTTTGGACTAAAACTCCCAGAATTTTCCTTGTAGCATGGCTAATCATTTTTTTAAAAAGAGAGAAAGGTCACTGTAGATTTCATCATATGTACCGTATTAGAGTATATTGATGAGAACAATCCGATACATATTGGAATACAGTATATGTCTCTGAATTAGCATTGGTGGAAAATATTGATAGGACAAGGAATTAACACATCTTGGCATTCAGAATAGAGCTACTGCAAACAGTGCTACAAAATCTAAGTATTGTGTCAGAACCTGAAGGTGTAATCAAACATACCTAGGTAATTTTAGACTCTAACATTCACAATCTTATATCTTTTATAACACACAATTTATAACTCTAGTTATGAAATACAAAATTAATATTTATCATCTCTGGCCATTTTTTTTAAAAAAACTTCATTCTGAAAACCTGGAGCAAAAACAACAGCAGCAGCAACAACAAAAAGTTTACCAACTCAAACTTTTGTCATCTTCTATTTTTCAAGGAACTATTCTGAGTATACTCGTTGTTAAACCATATCACTTTACATTCCAGAGACACAAAAGTATATTTGTCCTGCTGAGATACTAAACAGTGACTTGTGAATAAGCACCAGTTTGTTGCAGAAGACAATAATGTCTTCAGCCAGCTGAACATAAAAATGTTGGAAGCCTGAACAACACCCAAAAGTGATATTTTTTGAAGCATTGGTCTTTAGTCTAAAAAAATAATCCTGCACATATGTCTTTCTTTCTACATTAGACTTGATGCTTCATCAAAGTTCATTGATTTAAAGGAGATGTTTCATGTGATGTTAATCAGTACCATCATTACTTATGATGAATGATAGTACAGATATAAGTAACATAAGCGGGAATAAGGACTCTTCCTCAACTACAATATTCAGATATGATATTGGTATGTATCGTATTGCATTTTGTGAATTTCAATCAAAAGGTCAACTTATACACACTTAGCAGAGTGCCCCTATAAGACAAAAACAGAAGGTCTGCTAAAACTCCAAGGAAGTTGTACCACTGCTCATATTAAGGAACCACAGTGTGGTGGTGGAATAAGTGTTTAATTTTTAGAAGAACATAAGTTTCTCCCAGGAGAAGATGACTAGGGACATCTTGATGAAGGCACAGAGATAAGCTTCTTTGATGGGAACTCCTGATGAAGGATTATCATTTTCTGTGGACTACTTCCCGCTCTGCATCTGTACAGTAACTGTGTATGATCTTTCAAAGAAAAGAAAAAATAAGTCAGTCTATCTTCTGGCATAAATATGTCCAAACATCTGAGCAGCAGCAGTGAGTTTCATATGAGCCACTTCTGATCTGTCTGTAGTACACTTCACATGTCAGATGCTGTGGTCAGGGGGCTGTGATGGGGAAATACATTCGGGGGAAAGTCTACAGTATAACTTTTTACAAAATGTTTTTGAGTGTGTGTTTTTTCCTTGGCTGTCAAGACTTCTCCTCCCATGTAACCAAAACTGTTTCAAAATCCTCCACTGGATTTTGCTCCGGGTAGATTTATAAGCTTGGTGAATACAGAAAACGGCTTTTGAAATAAATGATATTTTTAAACCTAACTCAAATAAGAGAACTTGCCAAGCAGATTTTTTTCCAAGTTCTCATAGCTCTACATTATGTGAGTCTCTTCTTGGATCAGGTTCCCAGCTTGAATTCCAAATGACCTGGAAGCCATCCTAAACTAATGTGGATGCAGGCATTTCAAAGCTCCAACTCCACTGATAGTGACAAGGATGAGACAGGAGGACTAAAGAAGACAAATAGGAATTCAAATATAGGCCAACTGCGGTGTTTTCCAATTGTTTGAATAATCCAAAAGGCTCCCAAGTTCCTACTACCAAATTTGGTGAGTCTCTTCAAATCTTACAAGTATCTTAGGTAGCACAAGTAAGTGGCATTTTACAAGCAAGTGGATGTCATACTGTATATAAGACTAGTTGCTATGTGCATACATCTTTATAGAAAGCCAACAGGCTTCTAAATATCTTGATTCAGCCTTTGTCTACAGTGCCAAGTATTTTATAAAGATAGAGCAGAGTCTGTTTTTCTTTTCCAACTAGACAGTACAGTATAAATTTCAGTGAGAGCTTTGTCACTTTGGTAATCAGCATTGGGCAGTCTGTGTTTCCCAGAGCAATATCCCCATCAACTTCAAAGCAAGCCAAGAATAAGATGGTAATTTCATGGCCAAACAAATGCTCAAAATAAATAAATATACAAGAGATTAACACCGCAGTTATAAGCATCTTGGCTCAAAAGTAAGTCCCCTTGCAATTAATTCACCAGCAAAAAGTGCATTTAAGGTTGCATTTATTTTGGAATAAGTCCCATCATAGGAATTATGGAGTTGGGAGGGGTCTATAATGCCATCAAGCCCAACCTGATGCTAAAAAAAAATCATGTTTGGAGCTAGTGTATACTCCTAGTAAGCATTCTGAACAGTAGCCAGGTATGCATTTGGAGAGTTAGCCTAGATGCCCTAAGCACATCCGATCTCGCCTGATTTCAGAAGCTAAGCAGGGTCGGTCCTGGTTAGTACTTGGATGGGAGACCTCCAAGGAATACCAGGTGCTGTAGGCGCCTGGAGTAGGAACTGGCAAACCACTCCAGTATTCCTGCCAAGAAAACTCCATGGACATGGAGTCACCAAGAGTCGGTCACAACTGTAACGACACAACACATACTTGCTGTGTCCACTCCAAAAGATGTCTTATTTGGCTGGGGTGACACACACACTACTAACATCCTGAGTGACTTACTATAAATGGCCTCTCTTCAGCTTGAAGAGATGTGACCAGTGGGGTGTCCCAGGGTTCTGTTCTGGGCCCAGATGATACCAAATTGGGAGGGGTTGGTAATTCCCTAGAGGATAGAATGACAATCCAAAATGACCTTGACAATTAGAGTGCTGGGCCAAAGGTAACAGAATGGGTTTCAACAGAGGGAAATGTAGGGTGCAGCATGTAGGTAAAAAGAATTAATTACACAGATATAGGATGGGAGATACCTGGCTGTACCTGTGAAAGGGATCTGGGAATCTTGGTGGTCCACAAATTGAACATAAGTCAGCAGTGTGATGCAATGGCCAGGAAAGCCAATGCAATTCTTGGGTGCATCAACAGAACCATAGTGTCTAGATCAAGGGAAGTGATAGTACCACTCTATTCTGCTCTGGTCAGACCCCACCTGGAGTACTATGTCCAGTTCTGTATGCCTCAATTTAAAAAGGATGTTGACAACCTTGAGCAGGTGCAGAGGAGGGCAACCAGGATGGTTGAAGGTCTGGAAGAAATGTCTTATGAGGAACAGCTTAGGGAACTGGGAATGTTTAGCCTTACAAAAAGAAGGCTGAGAGGGGATGTGATAGCTATGTTTAAATATTTGAAAGGATGACACATTGAAGAAGGGACTGGTTTGTTTTCCATGGCTCCACAGACTAGAACTCGTGAGTTGTGGCAATGATTTCAAACTACAGGAAAAGAGATTGAATTTAAAAATTAGAAAGAATTTCCCGTTGGTTAGAGCTGTTTGGCAGTGGAATATGCTGCCACGGAGTGTGGTGGAGTCTCATTCTTTGGAGTTTTTTAAGCAGAGGCTGGATGGCCATCTGTCGGAAATACTGTGATGGGGTTCCTGCATGGCAGGGGGTTGGACTGGATGGCCCTTGAGGTCTCTTCCAACTCTTTGATTCTATGATTCTATGATTCTGTGATTCTATGAATTCACTCTACATCCCAGATTGCCTTCTATGTATATTAAATGTTAAAATAGGTTGGAGCCTAAAGAGCTTTGTGCTATCTTCTCACAGAGAACAAGGAACCAAGAGTGGCACTGCTGAATGCAAAGCCTTCTCTTCTGCTCTTACTCAGTCATGTACTAGCCTTATCATTGGTCTTACTCAGTCATGTACTAGTCAGTTCGAGGGGGCTTAATCCAAGATGGTTGAAAAAAATGAGGACATTCACGATTCTCAGTCATTTTTCAAAGGGACCAGAAGTACAGTATTTGCACACTTGGTAATATGGCAAATTCTACCTACTGACCCTGCAGTATATTATTATACAGTTTTTAAAAATGAAACAGACAGCAGCTGTTATTTGTGGTAAAGGGCTCCATGTTGTGTGGGTGGCTTAAAAAGTGAAGGGTCAGATAGATTTCTGAGAGCTGAGAGGACCTGGAAAATTTCCAAAGGGCTGTCTTGATTTTAAATAAATGTACATTTCAGAAACTGAAGTAAGATTTTGTAACTGGGAGTAGAGGTGGAGGACAAGAGCTGGGAGTGATAGTCATATATTTTTGACCAACTATAAACCCACACCCTGTCACTCCTTTTATTATTGTGTCAAAGGCAAACAATATTTTATTTGTAAAGAGCCATGAGGCTTTGGTCATGTGGATGTTTGAGAAGAAGGGGAAAGGGGGAAATAAGATCACATTTACTGGTGGTGCTGTGAGTTTTGCAATGTATGCTTTGATTATAAGGCAATTGTTACAAGCGTTACTTGGGTGATGTGACTGACACCTCAGTCTGCCAATAGGCTTTGGCAAAAATGGGTGACTTACCCCAGCACTTTCATGTTATCTGTCTGGCAGACATGCTTGATGTTTAAATCAGTTACGTAGACGTTTAAAACCTTTTCCAATGCCAGTGCATTGCCTTTTAAGCCTTTAGGTTTTTATTCTTGCCATGACTCATATGTTCAGGCTTCACATTAACTCGGTGGTAGAGGTCTATAATAAATCATTCCGTGTCTCTGTCAAGTGAATTGTTGTTGTTGTCTTTGGTGAATTAGGACCCCCTTTCCTGCTCTCTAATAGCCTAATAAAGGATGGTGCCAGAATAGACCACACTGTAACCCATGGTGTGTGGGTAGGAGGGAGGGTTGAATATGGAAATATCATGAAATGGCAATTCTCCTAAATAAATAGCACATCAGTTTACTTAAAGCTAATCATAAATGGAACAAATTGGACCCATGTGCCTAAGAGAAACCTGAGCAGAATGCAGGAGTTAAAAGAACCCCATTGTTTTCTAAACTGACCCTGGGCATGTGTCAGGTTACATCTGTTTGAGTGAATCTAATGCCAGGTCTATATTTTTAATTATAAATATATAAAACATTTTTAATAAGATGACATTCTGGTCTTACTAAGTCTTTAAAAAAGTTGGCTGTGGGAGGAGTGGGTAGAATGGTATTCCATGTGCACCAGAGACAATGCCAGCGTATAATGATTGAACGTTTTCCTGTAATAAATTGGAAAAAAATCTGGTTGGTAAGAATACGTCCAAATCACTTGGCATCAGAAAGGTAATTTGTTACCCAGCTTCCTCTTTAAAACTGTTTCCAAGTTCTGTGGAACTTAGTTAGTACAGTCTGTAATGTTTTAAAGGAGAGGGAGTAGAACAGAATCGAAAAACCTGGTTTTAATTTTTGTTTTAGCTTTTTTTTTTTAAGTGCAACACAACGTATGGCTCCAACCTAAAGGTTTCCCAGCCAAAAAAGAAAAGAAAAGTGAGCGCATAGGGGTGGGGTGGGTGCTTAGGACAAAAGCCAGATCTATAGGCACCTTCTTTGTACCTATCCAAAACTCAAGCCTGCTTAATTATGATTAATTGCCACATGGATAATCAGATACAGTTTCAAAAGGTTGGAGATGACAGCCCAAGGACACCAGGGGAAGAAAGGAGGGTTGCCTTTGATACAAGGGAGCAGACGAAGGGGAGGGAGGGGGTGAACACAAGCCAAGCTCCTTCCTCAGCCCCGTAACCTTTTCTTATTTTAACAATTCCAAACAGAATTAATGCCATCAGTATATTGTCCTTCCTCCGGGGAATTAAACTTCAACTGTACAATTTCTGCAGCTGTCAGTTTTTTCAGACCTCCTGTCAATAATGCAATGTTGGGGTGCCCTTCTTCTTGAATGAAAGCAGTTTCAAGTTTCTGCTTTATGTCTGTGCTTTCTGGGTGGTGTGACATGATGAGAATGTACCAAAAAGGAAAGCGGTGAACAGTTGGGGGGGGGCAGGCGCGGGGGAGAGAATAGCAGTTAAAAAGCTTCTACTCTTGACTTAACTGGATCAAATGTAATAGACTTCAGTCTTTTCTCCTTATTTCCTTTGCTTGACTTAGAAAACACGGTGAAAAGTGCCGGAGATTTTGTCTTGCCAGCTCTTTCCTCCATTTAAAATCCCTTTGGCTAAGTCAAGGATCACAGTATGTCATTTCCAGCCTAACAGAAGTGCTGGGCCTCGTTCAGCTCCTATTACGAGGAGGCAAATCCCTCGATTCCAGGCGCCAGCGTTTCTGCTTTTTTGGCTCTTTTCCCAGTATTGTTTCCTTCATTACATTCCAGAGTGCCTCTCAGCCAGTTAATGTTTGCACTGGGAGGTCCAAATATCCAGCAATCAGCTCTGAACTTCTCTCTCTCTCTCTCTCTCTCTCTCTCTCTCTCTCTCTCTCTCTCTCTCTCTCTCTCTCTCTCTCTCTCTCTCTCTCTCTCTCTCTCTCTCTTTTGTTGAGAATTGCAGGTTTCAAATACAGTCACTGGCTTTAAAGAGAAATGTACAGGTGAACACACCAAAAGCTCTAATTTTCATTTTATTCAAAAACAGTCATATTTGCTTCAGCTTCGCCACATGCCCTCATAAAAATGGTTGTAGAAAATGTCTGTTTTTGTTGAGGTTTTACTTTTCTCTCTCCCTCTCTCTCCTGGAGTAATAATTGTTTTCCAAAGCCCCCACTCACTCAGCCACCCACCAGCACCACACCGTTCCCTACTACCACCACCATCTCTCCCCCCCCCCAAATGGTACAAATACATTTTAGACTAGCATTGTGCTAGCACTGTTTATTGCATGTGGTTGCGCTTATTGATAGGCTTTCAACATATGTTCTTTCATTTGGAAATCTATTGCGCCAAAAGCAGATAAGCTAAGCTGAACAGGGTTACAGTTCAGAGTGTTTAAAGGCCAGCTTGTGTTTTTTGTGGGTCTTTGTACTGAAATCACTTGCTTTAGAACAAGTCCTTGGTGGAAATAATGCCAAGGAAAACAATACATGGATTTGGTCAGTGTTAAAGGTTTAATATAATAATGTTTGGGAGGTATGTATCCTGTTTTGCCCTGGGCAGCATGTAGGTATAGCAGGGGGCACTTCAGTCATTAGCCATCTGAAATCCACTTGCTGTAATCCTCTTGCCCAATTCATAGATTTACAGCTCTGTAATATAACCAACAGTCCACGTAAGCTTTTGGAGGGCAGTAGGGAGAGCAGGAATGCATGGACATGCCCTTCTCATTTCAGTATTCTGTGGTTCTCTGGTTCTCTGTTTTTTGTTTGTTGAGGAATTCCTGTTCCATAGGGGTTTCCCCCAAAGATCATCTGGAGTTCAGTCTGGAGTTCTTCCAGATTTATGTTGCAAGGGGTACCATTTTATCTGCTTAGGATGTATTGCTTTTGATAGACAAACTGGATCACAAGATAATGATAATAATAGTAAAATAACAATCAGATAACTAAAATTCGAACAAATGACATGTTTCTGTGCATATTAGTTGTGTCCGATGCTAGAGGCAGTTCTCATCACCATATTCAAACTGAAGAGCCAGTGTTGTGCAAATCCATGGCCATGTGGCTGGCATGGCTGCAAGGAAACAGTTTTACCTTCCCACTTTTTATGGCGGTACCTATTTATCTACTTGCATTTACATGCTTTCCTACTGCTACATTGGCAGGAGCTGGGGTTCTCATTGGGAGCTCGCTTCGCTGCATGGCACCCGGGGTTCGAACTGCTGAGCTGCTGACTTTGCAGTCAACAGTTTTCAGAGCCTTAGTCCACTGAGCCACCATGCCCCATATCTGTGCGTATTAGAAACCTTTAGATCAGTACTATACTTGTGAAATAGATTAATTAGTTACAGGTGGTATTCAACCATGATTATTTTAAGATAAGCAAAAAAATGAGAATTTGTTGGATTACGTGTGTGCTGTTATATTTTTAGGGCTCAATCCTTGTTTTGGTCCAGAGTCCTTAATTTTCTCCCTGCCTGTAGTGACCTTTCTCACCACTTTACTCATAAACATGTCCAAATCCACTTATAAATTAAAACACAATCCGCAGGAAAAAAAGTGGCATGCCATTGAAACCCTCCTCCCCCCAGTCATAAATTGTCCCAATTGATATCTGATTGCATTTGTTTGACACGGAACAACCTACACCTGTTTTTGTTTCTTCTGCTCTGATTGGGATGTGCAGATGGGCTTTTAATTTCAGAAGTGGTCTGCTTCTGAAATGAAACATGGGAGCCCAGCTGGTGTTCAAAACTGGAGGAATGAAACCAGCCAATCCCATACCTTGCTCTGGGGTCGCTTGGGGCTAAATTCTAATGAGGAAGAAGCCTCCAACATCATCTTTCCTTTTCCCTGGTGCTCTCCAATCAGAGAGGGAAGTGGGATGATGCATTTCCCTGCACAGCTCCTGATTGACCAGTGCCAGGGATAAGGAACAATGATGTTGAAGGCTTCTTCCTTGTTGGGGTTTAGCCCAGCATGACCCCAGAGCAAGGTAAAGGATTGCTGATTTCATTATTCAGGTTCCGAATGCCAGCTGGGCTCCCGCATTTTGTTTCAGTAGCTGACCACTTCCAAAATGAAAAGCCCATCTCTATTGGGATGATGATGGAAAAACACTTTGTGTTTTACTTGCCATGGACAGATCACTATCTGGTGAGGTTTGGACTCAATGCAATCAGAGACTGTTTAGCACTGGATCCTTGTGTCCAAGGGCCACCCATGCCTCTCCCAGGTCTTTGAAGGTCCACACCTATTCCTGTACACCACTTCCCTCAAATATTTTCTCATGTTTTATGTTTATTTTTTTAAAAAATATTTAAATGAGGTGGGACATCTAGGAGTGCTGGTAAAAATGTGGCAGAACTGCCTCTCACAGAATCTTAAGAGCACAATATGAGGGGGGGGTGGGCGGGGGGGAGAGATGACAGAAACAAATATGCAAAGTTTGAGGTGCCTAGATCCCTAGTGTTGCTGAAAGCCATAAGAGGCCATGAGCAGCCCAGTGGATGCACTCTGCTTGCTGTTGTCTGACCTCAGGAAGCATCTGCATGAGATTCATTATCTACCTCTATTTCAATTTGGTTTCAAGTCCTAGTTTTGACACCTTTTTGCTTGGTGGCTGGGAAGTAATGATGTGGAGTATGTTCCTATTAATTCTATGCCATTTTCAGAAATTTTGAATGAAATTGCTGGGAGATGTGATCCAGGATATGGATGATTAATGCTATATAATATACAGATGACAAGGGAGCATGCACTGTGGAAGACATTATTTCCAAGACCGATCTAGTGATTCATTCTCAAATCCAGTTATATTCATGGATGTCCTACACATGTAAGAACATGGATAGCCACTGTTTTTAGCTCAGAGGAAGATTTTTCTTACTCACTGTCACCTGCCATGGATTATTAAAACACATCAAACAACCACACTAGCACATTGTAAGCGTGAGGAACATTTTCCAATTAATAAGCTCCTTCCCAACCTTTTCTGCATATTAAAATACATAGCAGAATACCCCAACAACAACCTCCTGCAGCGCTGATTCAGAAAACCAAGAAAGCATGGTAGAAACTCCTACCACTTGGTACTCAATGGCACTTATAGCAAGCTTCACAATCCAATGAAAGGAAAAGTTTAAAAGCCCTTAGAAGTGAAAGCAAGTATTTTGTGGGTAAATTCAATTCAGGCCAGTACTTTAAGAAGGTTACCAGAATATTAGGCGAAGGGCATCACAATTATGTGAAGAAGTCTGGAGAGAAAAGATTACATTGTTCTGACAACAACATTTTTGAAACATTTAGGCCTTTCATATCGTTAATTTAAAGTGTGAGATTAAATATTTTATGCAAATATTAGACAACAGCAGAGAGCTCTTCAACTTAGGATTTGAAACAAATTGAAAGCATGCAAGACATATTCATTTCTTAAGCAGTTTAGTTTTAAAATCTGCATTGTCTCTTTTAGGATTAACTGACAGTAACTCTTTGTGTTCAAATGGATTTAACTTCAGCATGGTTTGTTTTCCAGATATCATTGTCCCCCAGTCCTCCAGCATAAAGTAGAATGCAAAGGGACAGATCAAGCAAAAATATATCTCCACATCATAAACACCAAATTCTGTTTAAATTTCATTACTAAATAGGATTTTGGCTTCATGTTCCATGCCTAATCTTGTGCTATAAAAGATGTATAAAAACCTCTTGATAAATTATAACACACTTTTGTGGAAGTTGCATATATTGATTAAAACATCAAGCATTTACATGCAAACCAATAATGAATTACTTCTCGAGGAAGATAAAACTTTGTGAT
The DNA here is from genome assembly GCA_037367245.1 of Phrynocephalus guinanensis. Taxonomy (NCBI): domain Eukaryota; kingdom Metazoa; phylum Chordata; class Lepidosauria; order Squamata; family Agamidae; genus Phrynocephalus; species Phrynocephalus guinanensis. Next base: position 56,446,932 of record CM074735.1, on the reverse strand, counting down.
ATTTAAAATTACAGACTTGAAAGTAAGTAAAATTACCGTTAATTATGCAGAAGGGAGCAACACCTTAGCAGTAAACAAGATAAGCACCTCAAACAGCACTAATAATTTTAATTAACGTTTCCTAGTTTCCTTTCACCTCCCTTCAAGGTCATCTACTGCCTTCTTGTATGACAATATTACTGAGCTGTGTTAAAAATTTGCAGGCTTTCGTTAACTGTTGTGATAAATCCCCCACATTGTGTTCCTGCACATATTGATTTAATTTTTAAAATACCACTGAATCATACATGGACATACAGTAATCCAGGCAACTGTAAAACTCCTTGCTGGGAAAGTCATTATATAAATTCAGGAAGTTCAAATGGTTAATCTGGGCCTGATCATTCTGACCCTAATTCATAGTCCCATTAGTGTATCTGTTCCCTTTCCTAACTCCCTCAATCCTAGCTAACCAAGATGTTCCCTATGGTCCACAGCTTCAAATCTTTACTTCTGGCTTCTGCAGTTTGGAAGAAGACTCGAAGAAGACTCAAAGAAGACTTGAAGAAGAAGAAGAAGAAGAAGAAGAAGAAGAAGAAGAAGAAGAAGAAGAAGAAGAAGAAGAAGAAGAAGAAGAAGAAGAAGTTTAGAAAAATTATGTATATTTTAAATTTGAGGGGCTCCATGAAAGTGAAACCTAGACCAAATGGCCCTCCTGTGTCCACCATGACAGTCTATGCTTTCAGGTTGAGAGTTGGATGTAACTGCTCTGTGGATATAATTATTCTGTGTAGCATCACTTTTCACAGTAAAAATATAGTGTGTTTCAATTTTTACCTCAGACTTGCCCATAGATTTCCAGAGCCCCAGAATAAAACGTACCCTCTAGAAATATGTTGTGGCTCATTCCATAATAGACCATAGGAGAGTGCCCCATAACTTCCTTTAAGTTTAAATAAGGTTCACAGCACAAAAAGTTGTCTTAAGGGTTGGTTAATGAGAACAGGATCAAGAGAAATACATATACAGTAAAAGAAGTAGCACCTCATAACTCTATAGGACATGTGATGGTGGTGCACTGTTTCATACAAGTATCTAATTAAGATTTATCATTTTATTGGACTGCTTGCCCTGACTTTTTAAAGATGAAGAGTGTAGTAAGAAAATGTCACTTGTGCAGCAGTACTGTTGTTGTGAAATTCCCGAGGGAGGTTAAGTAAGTTCCTGCTTTATCCTCTTATGCAGATAGATGCTGGCTGAAGGTGCCATTGCTCCACTCAGCTTTTCACTGTTAATGCCAGTCTTGTGGTTGTATTGGTTTCCTTTGGGTTTACTGCAGTGTAGTTTGATGTTTGATGTGGGGGTTAGAGTCTTTTATTTAATTCTTTTCATTACTTTTATTTATGTATACCTCAAGAAATCCTAGAGTGGAGGGCCAGTCTTAATAAAAATGCTAGAATAAATAAATAAATAAGTGTTATATCAATGTGTTTGTTCTATGCCCCACATTTAATAGACCAGGTCACTTGGAATATAATGTGTAGTGAAAGAATCTCATTAGGCTAAAATGAATGTAAAATATGTCAATTTGATCCAAATGAGAACTGTAGTAAAACCATGTTTGATGTTCATGTGCAATAAATCTTTAACATTTGTCTGTAAAGTATTAGAGAACCCATGGGGAAATGTGTATTTGTGATAGCTTGCACATTTTCAATGATTTTCCTCTAATCTTTTGTTGACATTTAAAGCACATGGAAAAAAAGAATGCAACATCTTCAAAATCCAAATTATGAAGTGCTTCTCCACAGTAAACAAAGTGTGTTCTGATCCTCTGTTTATCGCACTTGGGGAGTACAAAGGCAGAAATCATTAAAATACTTAATCTTGCACACAAAGAGATAACTCTTGTTTTTAGCCCAAGACTAGTTTGTCAAAACCAGCCAAAGAACAACTATCTACAACACTATCTACAACAATCAGTTCAATCAGAAAATTGGTCAGTGACCATTATATTCAACCTACTCCTTGTGTTCAGAATGTGTTTCCTTTTAATTACTGTTTTATTTTTGTTTCCTCTGCTATTTTGTTCATTCATAATACTTTTTACGGTTCAGGGGATGAAAATGATTATAGTGATTCCTTCTGAGAGTAATCCTACAATTTTTAAACCTTTCTAGCTCACTGAGTGAGCCCATTTCTGCTCCAATCCATAGGATGCTGACTGATACCAAGTAATGCTGAGGTAAATGTGATGCCATATTTCTAATTCCGTTGAGGAAGTTTGGAGAATGTCAGGTGAAATGTCAAATGCAATGAACAATATGGTGTGGTCTAATCTACTCAGTGTGATAGACATGAGTTTTTGTTGAACTTAAAGTTCTATGAAATTGCAACATTGCATCTGACTCCTAATTATTAGAATTTACTCTTTTAAATGAATCATACTCTTATGAAATTTCCAGAACTGTGATCACAACACAATGTTCAGTTAAAAAAATAAATGCTAAAGGGGGGGTTTCATAAGAAAAACCCTCAGAGATGTTGCTGGTTTAAATATCAGCATATTGTTTATGGCAGTGTGGTACATTCTCTCTGATTCTTTAACACAAAATAATTTGTGCCCAAATTGAGTGTGAATGTTCTCTACAAAGTCTGCATAGCTTCATTGAAGATTTGCTGTAATATATCCCCCCCAATGTTTCTTCAAATGGAAGCCATTCTTGGAGTAATGTGTTGGCCCTTCTAATTATTGTTGTATGGATTTAGTTGTCAACAAATCTGGTGTTTTCAAGACAGTTTTCCTTAGACTGAAGTCTGTCAAACAAACCCACAATGTATTTCACGCTTGCCCTTCCACTCCCCTTATGAAGAAAAACAAAACACTATGAGTGAAATTGTATCAGGAGCTGGAAAATCTTGACCTGATTTGAAGTATTTCCTAGTAGTCCCCCACTCCATTCAAAACTTGATTTCATCACATGACAAGCTGAAGAGTGTATTAACTGCAATGCCTGTCAGCAAAGACTTACTACTCCTACTTTGTTCCTTCTATTTTTGAGTCATATGGAAGGATCTCTGTTATCCTGTACAGGTTTTTCCTTGGCCTTTTCTCCCCTTTCTTCCACACAAACCATGAACAACAACTAAACATTTAAATCTAGCTTTAGCTTAGGGCCTTTTTACACGACCCCTAAGATCCGCTGGTCCCTTAAATTCGGACCAGAGATCTTGAGGGTTTGTCGCTCTCCCTGTGTTCCCACCCCCTCCGCACTTCCTTGTTCTGTCTGCGTGAGGGGAGGGAGAGAAAAAGGGAGAAAAGAATGCACTCTTACCTCCGGAGTGCCGGTGGAAGTTGCTCCGACCCCCTGTCACTTCCTGGTTCCTCTTAAAGGGGCAGGAGGCAAAAAAAAAGAAGCGAGGAGAGCCCGGCACTCTCCAAATCAAATTTTTTCACTCTCCCAGAGCAGGTACTTGAAAGGCACGCTGGGTCACGCTTAGGTGGGTGGGGTCGCACTTAATTTTCTGTTAGCTCCGGAGCTGGTGGTGAAACAATTTTAAGCTCCGGAGCTGGGAGCCATTTGCAGTGGAGCTTAGGGGTCGTGTATAAATGCCCTCTGACACACTGGTGTGTTTGTTTTTAGACCTCTGTTTTGCAGTGACACATAATGGTCTCCAGCATGCTCTTATTCTCCACACAGAAAATTCTGCTTCTTACCTTCCATTGTAATTTTAATTATTGCTTAACTTGGTTCTTTTCATGAGTCAATGCCTTTTGTTTTAATTATGCATCTTCCTCCAAAAGATGTGGTCTTAGCACATTGTGTGGATTGCATTGGTTAATCCATAGGAAATAATTAATCAAAAGCAAGATGATTAGATAGATAGATAGATAGATAGATAGATAGATAGATAGATAGATAGATAGATAGATAGATAGATAGATAGATAGATAGATAGATAGATAGATAGATAGTCATTCTGACAATACCTATGACAATGCCACAATGTCTATGCAACAAGATAGGTGAACCATGTCCTATGATGGAGATGGGCTGCAAGTTTGCCTTGGGATTGATTTCTGTTTTCAATAATGCTGAAATGTGTACTGCATCTAATTGTGGAAGATACTCCATTTCCTACTGAAGGAATGTTAGAATGGGAGAAACTTTTCATAATGTCTTTTAAATCCCCTCCCCCCAATTCAGCTTACCATATTTTTCTATGTATATGATGCTAACTTCTTCCTAAAATCAAGAGACGAAAAATTAAGGGGCGTCATATACACAGAAGTAAGCCTTTCCAGCGGTGGGGGGTGAGGTAGGGGGGAAGCCAAACTGACCTTGCTTCTGTGTTCTGAAGACTCCTCTCTGCTTTGCTTTTGCAAGGACTAGAGCTTTCATTTTTGGAGGGAAATGCTTGGAAGTGGAGCAACCCATTAAGAAGCTCATTTTCAGGCAAAAAATAAGGGTCTGATCATACAAGAACAAAGCAGAGAGGAGAGCAATCAAGGGGTCCTGTAAAGAAAAGAAAACAAACAGCAGGAGGTGGGAAACAGCAGGGTGTGGGATGGAGGAGAAATGAAACAGCCAGCCTGAAAATGAAATTCTTAATGGGTTATTCCACCCCAAACATTTTTCTGCAAAAAAAAAAAAAGTGTCGGTCTTGCAAAAACAAAGCAGAGAGGAGTCTTCATAACACAGAAAGTAAAGGAAAACACAATGGGGTGGGGCAGGACAGGGCGGAGGATGGTTCAAAGAGTATATATTAATAATTCAAAGTGATTGTTTTGACATATAAAGCCCTAAACGACTTAGGACCTAGATACCTGAAGGACCGCCTCCTTCCATACAAACCTACCCGGCGATTAAGATCAAGCCAGGGGGGCCTTTTGAAAGAGCCATCCCTCAAGGAGGTGAGAGGGATGGCTTGTAGACAAAGGGCCTTCTCGGCAGCTGCTCCCAAGTTATGGAATGCCCTCCCTATTGAGATCCGCCTGGCGCCAACACTGATTACATTTCGGCGCTAGGTAAAAACCTTCCTGTTCCAGAAGGTTTTTAATTGATATAATATAGATTGTGGGTCCGCTGATGACAATTTTAGGATGATGATTTTAAAGAAGGCTTTTATTACTGTTTGATGATTTACTGATATTTTATTTATAACTATTTTAAATTGTTTTAATTCTTTGATTGTAAGCCGCCCAGAGATCTTTGGGTAGTGGGTGGCATATAAGTTGAATAAATAAATAAAATAAATAAATAAAATAAATTTTCTTAATTTGTGGTCTCAAAAGTGAGGGGGCATCTAATATACAGCAGTGTCTTATAGATGGAAAAATACAATATTTAGTGCAGCTCCAGACAATCTGTTTGGGATTTTATGTCTGGTATCCCAACTTCTTCTGATCTACGCATAATATTTCTTCTGAAATGTGATCTTCTGGGCTCCACTAGTCTTAGAGTTGCAGTACAAATGAGGCAAAACCGCATACTTTTCTCCAGAAGGTTGGGAGGGGCATCCAAGCTCAGATTTTCCCATCTGAGCAGGGACGGCGTGTCCATTAAGGCAAAGTAGGCAGTTGCCTAGGGAGCCAAAATGGAGAGGGGGTGCTGTCCACCACCGTCCATCCCCCTGCCACCCATCACCGTCCGCCCGCCGCCCCCCACTCCCATCACCACCCACCACCCATGCCCGTCGCCGTCCCACGCCATCTGCCACCCGCTGCCGCCCCGCCCGCCCCCCTGCCGCCCCCTGCCCCTGCCTCTGCCTCGCCCCCCCGCCCCCACCCCCACCCCTCGCCTAGGGTGCAAAAAACCCTAGCGCCTGCTCTGCATCTGAGATTAGGGTATATCTTTTGAAACAGCTAGATAGTGTGGCAGCAATAAATCAGTTTTATTGTTCAAAAAAGAGGTGATCAGCGTAGTATTTTTAATTTTAAGAGATTTCCCCTTCAATCATACAGATAATTAGAAAAATATTAAGGCATTCAGCCATTTTTTAGGTCATAGCAAACAATTCATAACTGACAGTTGTTATCTATGATATATACAGTACATAATTTGTTTCAGTTGTTTTTGTTGAGTTCAGGACTAAATAACCTGGTTTATCTCCTGCCCATTATTATCTCTAGACTTTTAGCTACTGCATTAAAAAAGAAATTTGTAAGTTCGCTTGTCTCTCTCCAGCACTCATACACAAAGATGTTTCCCACAACAATCAACTTGAATCAAGTCCCCTGTTGGTTCCTATTGGAACCAACTATCATGTTGGGCCCATTGCAGGTTGTGTGTGTGTGTGGGGGGGGACAACTAAGTGCTGCAGAATACTCTAAAATGATGCAGTTGTGGGGATGGGGTGCTGGCTTGTAAAGAGTTTGATATAGGATAGGTGATGTGTAGCTGGAGTTGCACACGGCACGCATATCTTATGCAAGGCGTATGCACCCGACACGCAGGGAATATGCACACGACTCTTAAGGGTGTGCACACAGCACGCTAGCTATGCACCCAGCACAGTAAGAAAACTAGGCGGGAAAATGTACTGCTTTGATTGGCTAATATATGCCTGCCATGTTAATGTAACAGTTTGTGTTCTAAAAAGAATAAAAGAGCCAGTGTTAGGTGCAGCTGGCAAGTTCCTTTCTATGCACCATAACCTCAGACTGCAGTCCTGTTTATTCCAGTGCACTCCCTTCGCACCACATCCTGATTGTCGAACTGGACCTGGAGCTGGACCTCCCTGGTTCTGACAAGTGGTGCCCCGTGTGAGGCAAATCAGAAAGCTGAATTGTTCGTCACTCATCTGCACCCATTTCGGGTCCCAGGCGCGCCGATCATCTGTTTTTCAGATCCCCGGGTGAGTGACCCCATACCTTGCATCTAAAATGGGCTCGTCTTTGTCAGCGCCCCAACAGAAATTTGCTAATGATCTCCACTACCTCCTTACTAAAAATGGGCATAAAGTACTCACTGAGGAGATCTCTCAATTAATAAAGGACATTGGTTATTTTTGCCCATGGTATCCAGAACAAGGCAGTTATGACTTGGCTTTGTGGGACAAAATTGGCTCCTGTTTCCATGGTCACCCAAAGGTTTCTGTGGCTACGTTATATACATGGTGCAAAATTAGAAGTTGTTTAACAAAAATGACCCCACAAAATATATTAATAAGCCAATCTCAAGTAACCCCGAATCTGCCATACTTAATGCCACCATCTCCATTGCTAACTGCTAATATTGTAGTTCCTACGGCTCCTCCACCTACTTACCAAGAGTATAGTAAACCAATGGAGCTGAAAGAAACTTCTGATCCTCCTGATTTACAACAAAAATTGCCACCAGAGGATACACCCACAGCCAAAGCCATCCAGGAACTGTCCTTGGAAGATGTAGGTGCATTTCCTGTCATACGAGGGGTCCCAGCAGCTGGTGGCAATCCTGCAATCCCTGATAGATATGAGGCTCTGAACTTTAAGTATGTTAAAGACCTCAAAAAGGCAGTAACAGAATATGGCCCCACTGCTCCCTATTGCTTTGGGATCCTTGAATCTTTATCTACTATGAGATTGGTTCCAGCAGACTGGAAATTGATCCTCCGAACTATTTTGAATCCTGCAGATGCTATGCTTGTTAGGCAGGAATGGATGGATCTAGCCCGGAGTCGGGCACGGGTCAATCTGAATGCTAATCCAGTGGTTAATATTACTTATGAAATGCTGGTGGGAGATGGCCAAAACTGGGCGACAGCTGCTCAACAAGCGGCACTTACGGATGCAGCCCTTGTGCAGGTGGCAGAATTATTTATAAAGGCTTGGAGATGTATCCCCTCTAGTGCTACAGGCCAACTGGGAGCTACCTTCGCCACCATTCATCAAGGGCCCAAGGAGGATTATCATGAGTTTGTTAACCGCTTGGTGGTGGCCTTACAGAGGCAGGTGGACAGTCAACCTGCTAGGGATATGTTGGTACGACAACTAGCCTTTGAAAATGCGAATCAGGACTGTCGCCAGGTTCTTGCAAGCATTTACAGTCAGCCCAGGACTGGGATTGTCGATTTCCTTAAAGCATGTCAGAATGTGGGTTCTGCTTCTCACAAGGCAGCACTAATGGCCGCTGCTGTCATGAATGTTAGACCTCCGGCAAACCCTATAATGAACCCAGCAGCTGGAAATAAATGTTTCGGGTGTGGCCAGGAAGGACATTACCGTAGTCAATGCCGGTCAGCGGCATCTCTGGCAAAGCGCCCATCAACAAAATGCCCCCACTGTCAAAAGGGGTATCATTGGGCTTTCCAATGCAGGTCTAATCCGAATAACCAAGGACATAATCCCCAGGGTTTGCACCAACAGCCGTCGGGAAACCGACCAGCGGGCCTGGCCCAGGCCCCGGCCAAACAATAGGGCAAGTAGAGGGGAGTCATGTCGGGGACTTGGACAACATGCTGCATTATAAGAGTCAAGCCCCCGAACGGACTGATTCGTCCAACATAGTTTATCTCTATGCAGCAGAAAAAGTGCATTTGACTGTTCCCTTTATGCCCGTTGGCATACCCACAACATACGATACTGGCATCCCTAACGGAACAGTAGGTTTGATTCTGTCACACAAAGCAAGCATGACTGATGGTCTTATGGTAGCTCCTGGGGTCGTCACTAGTGATACAAATTTGCTGCTTTTTCTGTACTGCTGGACAACGGGACATTACCCTGTGCGAAAGGGTGCGTGCATTGCACAACTTCTGCTTTTGCCTGTGGCCTCTGACTTCAATGGATTTTGTGAAAATCCCTCTGGAACACACATAAATGCTTTGTTGTCCATTACATCTGGGCGGCCGAAGTTGACCGTGGTGATGCGATCCATCCCAACTGAGGGACTACTGGATACAGGGGCTGACTCCACGGTGATAGCCCGAAAGGACTGGCCCAAGGAATGGCCCACTCGGAAAGCAGCAGAGGTCTTCGGGGTTGGTGGTTTTACTGCAGCCGAGGTATCTGTCCATCCCATAATTTTTGAAACACCAGAGGGGCCAATATCAATACATCCCTTGATCATGGACATTCCTGTTACCTTATGGGGGCGTGACCTGCTTTCGCAGTGCAAAACAACAATTCAGACAAATTTATGCTAAGGGCCTCCCCTGCAGCGCCAGCATGCGCTTTGCCACTTTCATGGTTACCCGGGCCGCCTGTCTGGGTGAACCAATGGCCGCTGCCCAAAGAAAAGCTCCGAGCAGCGGAGGCCCTCATAAAGGAGCAATTAACTTTAGGCCACATAGAGCCCAGCACTAGCCCTTGGAATACTCCCATATTTGTCATTAAGAAGAAATCAGGGAAATGGCGCCTCCTGCAGGACCTAAGAAAAATTAATGAAAGGATGGACACCATGGGGTCACTACAGCAAGGAATGCCAAACCCTAATTTAATCCCCAGAGAATATGAAGTGGCCGTGATAGACCTAAAGGACTGTTTCTTTTCCATCCCACTGGATCCCAAGGACAGGCCTATGTTTGCATTTACCTTACCAGTATATAATAACGAGAGACCAGCAGCCAGATTCCAATGGGCCGTTCTTCCACAAGGAATGAAGAACTCCCCGATGTTGTGTCAATATTTTGTGGACACAGCGCTGCAGCCCTTTCGAGACACCTTTCCAGAAGTGACTGTTTTCCATTACATGGATGATATTCTTGTGGCAGCGCAAAAAATCACTAAGGAACATCTACTATCCCTGGAAAAAAATGCTTCAGCAACGGGGACTGATCATCGCACCGGAGAAGGTTCAAAAAACGTCTCCTTACACTTATTTGGGACACCGTCTTCTTCAATCTTCGTCAGCACCGGTAATCCCTGAGCTTCGAATCCCATACTCCTTTACTTTAGTGGAGCTTCAACAGATGTTAGGACATTTGAATTGGGCTCGACCATTTTTGCCTCTTACCACTGAAGAGCTGTCACCCTTGTTCTCTGCACTTGCTGGACACACTTCTCCAGCAGATGTTATTCCTTTAACTCCCCGAATGAAGGAAGTTTTGCAACTCATCAACGAGAAGTTTGCAACTCTAGCAGTAGATAGAATTCCATTGGGGGGGTTACTGGGATTGCATTGTGCTGTATTTTGTACTAATCAGTTGCCTACAGGAATTTTGTATTGTTCAGGACAAAAGGGTCACATTTATATTTTAGAATGGTTGCATATCCCTCATACACCACCTCGTAGTGTGTATCCTGTTCCGGATGCAGTGGCGGATGTCATTAGCAAAGCCCGGCTTCGAGCTGTAACGTTGACTGGATATGATGTATTAACAATCTATTTGCCTTTTAAGCAGGATCAAGCAGAACACTTGTTGCAGGTTTCGATGCCGTTTCAGATCGCGTGTGCTGACTTTGCAGGAAAATTTGTGTTCAATCTTCCTAAAGATCCAAGGCTAACATTTTTGTCTTCTTTCCCATACAGTTTACACACTTGTTTCTCAGATAAGCCCCGCTCAGAGGCGGTTGCTTTGTTCACTGATGGTTCTAAGCGCCGTGGGGTGCTCACATGGATGGATATTTCAGGGGAATGGAAATGTAAATTCACGGAATTGCAACTTTCAGCTCAAAGGTCCGAGCTGGCTGCGGTAATACTGGCGTTCTGTACCTTTTCTCATGAGCAGTTCAATCTTATTGTAGACACACAGTATGTATACCGTCTTTTATGCAATTTGCAGCATGCTTACCTGTCACCGGTTCTTGATGGAGATCTCTTTTCCCTGTTTTTGGACTTAAAGACTCTTGTCTTGCATAGAACTTTGCCATGTTTTATCAGTCATCTTAGGTCCCATAGTAACATGCCTGGGGCGCTCATGGAAGGAAACCGTAGGGCAGATGCGTCCTTGCGTCTGAATCATACTGATACTGCCTGTTGTTTTTCCCTATTTGATGACCCTATTCAAAGCCATGGCACATTTCATCAGCCCGCTAAAGTTCTTCATAGGCAATTTGGTATTCCCTTGTCCCAGGCTAGGGATATTGTGTCGACTTGTGCCTCATGTTCAGTTTCACCTTTGAATGTGCCCTATGATGCTGTGAACCCTAGAGGTACCAAATCAAATCAGATCTGGCAAATGGACGTTACGCAGGTACCTGCCTTGTCCCCATTTAGTAAACTTCACGTAACAGTTGACACCTATTCTGGCTACATTTGGGCTACGCCAATGAAGGGAGAGACTACCCGTCATGCAATTCAACATTGCCTTCGGACCTTTGCAGTAATGGGACGGCCTGAGGTGATGAAAACTGACAATAGTCCAGCATATGTATCCCAATCCTTCTCTCGATTTTGTTCCCAATGGGGTGTAAAACTTGTTCATGGGATTCCCTTTAATTCTACAGGGCAAGCTATCGTAGAGAGGGCGCATCTGACCTTCAAGTTGCTTTTAAGAAAACAAACGGAAGGAAGGGGGGTACAGGTGGCGCATGTCCCAGACGCTGTTTCTAAAGTTTTATTTGCTCTTAACCATCTTCTTACTCCTCATAATAAGATGCACACTCCTGTTGAGCTCCATTTTCAGGCAGAACGAGAACTGGAACGTCCACTGGTAACCTACCGCAGACCGCCAGATCCACAGTGGAAAGGCCCGGTCCCCCTCATCACCTGGGGAAGAGGGTACGCTGCGGTTTCAGTGGACGATCGCGCTGTGTGGATTCCTGCTCGGTGTGTCCGGCCATGGAGGGCGACGATAGCAGCTCCTAAAGATGAAATTTCTGTTCCTGTTTCTTTTGATGATCTCCCCTTCCCTCAAGGGGGTGCCGATGGAAGCGTTGCACCATAGTTTAGAACAAAATGCTTGATTGGCAGGTGTACTGAATATTACTAAGTTCTGTATTGTTGTTATCTGCAATGCTTTCCTTTTCTGATTGCTTCATACTAAGACTGTATACTTTTGCCTCTCATGCTTACTGGAATGAGCTGTCGCCAGATCTATGTGTTACAGGATATATGAAAAATTGATCTGATCAATTAGTTTAGTTGGTTTGGTTGATTGCATTAATTGTTTAATTGACTGAATTAATTTAATTAAATAAATAAAAAAGGAGGACATGTGGGGATGGGGTGCTGGCTTGTAAAGAGTTTGATATAGGATAGGTGATGTGTAGCTGGAGTTGCACACGGCACGCATATCTTATGCAAGGCGTATGCACCCGACACGCAGGGAATATGCACACGACTCTTAAGGGTGTGCACACAGCACGCTAGCTATGCACCCAGCACAGTAAGAAAACTAGGCGGGAAAATGTACTGCTTTGATTGGCTAATATATGCCTGCCATGTTAATGTAACAGTTTGTGTTCTAAAAAGAATAAAAGAGCCAGTGTTAGGTGCAGCTGGCAAGTTCCTTTCTATGCACCATAACCTCAGACTGCAGTCCTGTTTATTCCAGTGCACTCCCTTCGCACCACATCCTGATTGTCGAACTGGACCTGGAGCTGGACCTCCCTGGTTCTGACAGCAGTGACTCTCAAGACTGGGCTTAGCATTTCTAGAATCTGTTGTTGAAGTCACAGGAAATGCACCAGCCAAAGAGTAAACTGTTCTCCTCCTTCAGAAATGTTGTTGTTGTTGTTGTTGTTGTTGTTACCCATGTATTCCTCTGAACTGAGCATTCTGTAGCCTGCAGCCATTCTTTAATCCCTCTATGTACACTAGGAAGAGTCATCACAGCCATACAGTAGAGTCATTATGGATGCAGTTTATAACTTTGAAACTCAAGTTAGGCTCTGCATCAACTTTGGTGGTTCTTTTTCTGTGCAAAATTTGGAAGAGTTTGCACAAAGGGCCTCACACACTTTTTTTGGGTGTGTGTCTAGCAATCCAGCCTGCAGGGGTTGAGATATTGATCTCAGACAGGAAGGTGGGATGATGCATTTCCCTGCATAGATCCTTATTGGCCAGCACTAGGGAGGAGGAACAATGATGTCAGAAGCTTCTTCCTCGTTGGAACTCAGCCCCAAATAGGTGCAGAGCAAGGTAATGGATTGGCTGATCGTGTTTCAGAATCTTCTGAACACCAGCTCAGCTCCTGCATGTTGTTTCAGAACTGGTAGCTTCTGAAACAAATAGCCCATCCATAATGGGAACTAACAATTGATAACATAGTGTCAATGTAATCACACAAGGAGAGATACAAACACAAAGTCTGTGTAGCCATGTATGGTTGATTTATATAAGGGCCTTTTTACATGACCCCTAAGATCCACTGGTCCCTTAAATTCGGACCAGAGACCTTGAGGGTTCGTTGCTGTTCCTCCGTCCCCACCCGCTCCGCACTTCTTTGTTCTGTCTGCGTGGGGGGGGGAGGAAAAAAAAGCCTTAGACAGAGACAAAAGAATAAAAGGCTTACCTCCGGTGCTGGTGGAAGTTGCTCCGACCTCCGTTTACTTCCTGGTTCCTCTTTAAGGGGCGGAGGCAAAAGAAAAACAACAGAAAGAAGCGAGGAGAGCTCAGGCAATCTCCGCATCAAAATTTTTCACCATCAAAGAGCAGGTACAAGAAAACTGCTGTTTGGTCGCGCTAAAGTGGGCAGGGTCGCACTTAATTGACTGCAAACTCCGGAGCTGGTGGGTAAACATTTTTAAAGTCCAGAGCTTGCAGCCATTTGTGGCGGAGCTTAGGGGTCGTGTATAAACACCCTAAAAGACACAATAGGTAGTCCATCATTCAGGGAAAGTTTGCCTGAAGAGAAAGTTCTTTGTCTTTTTTCAGAAAGACAGCAGGGATGGGGCAGTTCTGGCCTCTAGTGGGAGGGAGTTGCAAAGTCTGGGAGCATCAACAGAGAAGGTCCTTTCATGTGTTCCGATGAGTTGTACCTGTGAGGGTGGTGGGATGGAGAGAACATCCTCTCCTGATTACATTAGCACTGAGCCGGATCATACTGTGAGATTCGATCTTTGGGGTAGGTAAGATCCAGATCATATATTGCTTTGTAGTTAAGGTCAGCACTTTGAATTGTTCTCAATAACTGATTGACAGTCAGTAGGAGTTGCTTTAATAGGGGTGTATGAGGCTTTCTGAAGAAATTGTTTTTTCAGACATTAATTATTTCGTCCAATGCTAGGGAGCAAGGTTTACCTCAAAAGCACAGACATGCCCAGCCACGTGTGCCTCTGCCACCCTCTGCTCAGGGCTTTTCCTCCCCCTGCACGTCTCTAGTGACCGTGTTTGTTTTGGTTGTGACGGAACCCATGGGACAGAGTCCCATGCAGTCGGGATGAAAATTAGAGGGAACATTGTTAGGTAGGAAATTCATTTGGTAAGGGAAACCTCATGAATGTTTGGGGTGGAAATTCAGTCAAAGCTGCAGAGATTTTGAAAAACGGAGATTGATCTTAAAAAGGCAGGAGTGGCAGCATCTTTCTCATCCTCTTTTTAAAATAATAAAGAAAGAGGTGCCCAGCTCAGAACACTTACAGTTCTCAATAATGAAGGCTGCCATATTATCCCTTAATGCTATATAATTTGAAATGGCACACCATCAGAATGTGCCACTATTAGATATCATCATGGGCAAGCTTTACTGATCCATCATTCAAATGCATGGAATGAGAGAGATGAAGGTTTCTGTTTTTCTATCCCTACATTAAATAATGTGCATCATGTGCTTAAATAAATGCAAATTAAGATGACTGACAGGGACATTGTGGCTCAGCAGGCTAGAGCACTGAAAACTGTTGGCTACAAAATCTCAGCTCAGCAGTTCGAAACCCGGGTGCCATGCAGTGGAGTGAGATTCCGCTGTTAACCCCAACTCCTGCTAACCTAGCAGTTTGAAAGCATGCAAATGCAAGTAGATAAATAGGTACTTCCATAAAAAGTGTTTCCTTGTAGCCATGCCATCCACGTGGCCATGGATTTGCAAAACACTGGCTCTTTGGCTTGAATATGGAGATGAGCACCGCCCCTGGAGTCGGACATGACTAGCATGCAAGTGCGGGAAGGGGAACCTTTATCTTTATCTTTTTTTAAAGATGACTGACTGCAAAATATTTTTTATAAAGCAATTACAATAATAAAAAGTAAAAGAACTAAATGTTTTATAACTTATGACTTTTAAGATTCCTGACCATTGGTCTTTTCCACCTTTCTTATTTTGTCCTTTTCAAGGCACTTGAGATCAATTTTATATATAATCTTGACAGCTTTAAAAGCATGGATTGGAAATAATTTAGTACTACAATGCTGTAGTTATTTTAGAGTTCCTGAATATTATTATTTTACAAAATGGCTTTTCCTTTCTTTTCATTTTCTATGATCCCTTCCTCTTAGAGATGAAATTCACGTGTTATGCCAAGTTTCCATTCATAGTACCATACACTTAAATATTACATTAGTCAAACAGAGGGCAAGAACACATATCATATTTTTTTAAAAACATGTTATTGTTTACTTTGAGAACTGTTTTGTGAACCTGGCCCAGCTACCCTCCTCACATCATTTCTATTTACTTTTCTTCTTCTTCTTCTAAGTTGTCCTTTGAAAAAAAAATGAGGCTGCAGGTGCAATGGCATCAGAAACACTGTATTGTCATCTGCTTTTTTAAAAAAGAGAACATAAAAATAGACCATAATAGTTTAAAAGTTCCAGTAAAAAAGTAACCTTTATGATGTGTAAAACTATTCAACAGAATTTAGGAGGATGGGAAAAAACTCCTCCTAGATATCTCCTTGCAATTAGGGAAATGCATGACCCTAGAGAAAAACAGATAAAGTAATTTTTATTGGGGGGGGGCAACCTGAAGCAGTAAGATTGCAAACTGCAGATGAATTGAATGCTCTTCTTCGTATAAATAAATAAAGACCTTCATTAGAGATTTCCAAACACTTTCATGTTCGCATGACTTTTGCTTCCATTTAGGAGAGACCTATTACATTCAATTGCTGCTATTAGTGTTGGGCTATACCTTTAACTCGGGGTGGGGGGAGGAGCCTTAGACAAAACTCAGACATATTGTTTTCTCTCGACACCCCCCCCAAACACCTGTGCTTGTTATTTAACAATGCCCAATAAATTTCAGAATATACAGTTTCATCAGAGGAAACTGCACCATACTTTAAAAATGGGCACTTGGGCAGTAATATTATTGCTACCAGAAATGTTTGTCGGAACACATAACACAAGAATGCTTAAGGCACAAAAAGGTTCAGAATATGCGGATTGAAAAAGCATTAGAATGCCAAATCCCCTTCTGTGGAGCTGATCAGCCCCATTTGCCTTCAGTAGTGTTGGTGATTTCAGAAATTTTATTTTATTTTATCTTGGAAGCAGGTTCCTCAACAACCTCAAGGCTTTCTTCAATCACTGGCTTAGTACAAGGAGGTTTGATCACTCTCTTCCTGCTTCTTTATGCGGTTTGGAATATCAATCCACCCACTGAGAAGTTCTCAAGCACAAGGACATTCAGATTTCCTGAAATTTGTTTATATAAGATAATAGTTTCAACAGAAATAAGATAGGAAAACACTGACAATGTTAAAAGAAAAGTATTGGGGGAAATCCCAGAGGAATAGCCCATCAATACCCATCATTACTGATATGTCTGTGAAGATTCTCAGTCATCCAGGTGAGATTATCTGGAAGCTGAGTCATGGCAAGTGGACTTCTTTTTCTTGAGAGCTAAACATTTTGCTGCTCATCCAAACAGCTAACGTAGGAGGGGTAACAGCTCAGGACCAGAATCAGCAGTACACCTCCACTTGAAGGGAAAAGGACACTCATTCAAAGATGAGGATGTACACATATTAGACAGAGAAGATAGGTGGTTTGAGAGAGGGGTCAGGGAAGCCATTCATGTTGGCATCGAAAACCCCTCTCTCAACAGAGGTGGAGGCCTCAGGCACAATCTATCTGTACTTATCAGGCAGTGAGTTCAACAATACCCATACAAATCAAAAGCCTTCACCACCAAGGCAATAGCTAACAAACAATACTTTATGGGTTTCAGCACCTTAGGCCATTGTTCACCTTAAGGCTATTGAGACTGTTGTCTACCTAAGGAGCCTACTTAGGCCATTGTTCATCTTATGCGCCTATTTCAGACCAGGGTGACCTGAGTTCAATGTGGACTATAAGATGGAGGACTAACAGCTAGCTTTTTTCAGACTGAGGAAGCTATTTGGATGAGCAGTGAAACATTTCAATCTCTCAAGAAAAAGAAGCCCATTTGCCATGACTCAGCTTCCAGATATCAGTAGTGATGGCTGCATCTTATATCTTGCCATTAGGGATGGGCACCAAACGAAAAACAAAATGCTGATTCATTGGTTCATTTTGTAACAAAACAAAGCAAAGCAAAGCAAAGCAAAACAAAACAAAACAAAACAAAACGGGGAAGCAGCGTTTAGTTTTTAATGAAACAAACCAGTGGTTTTTTTACTTTTAAATGAACCAATTTGTTTCTCTGTAAAACGGCTCCCCTAGATCCTAGAGGCACCAAATTTGGTGTGAATATTTCTTGGACTCCTCCTTTAAGACCCCCAGGTTTGGAGAGATTTGGGGTTCAGGGAGTTGAGTTATTCAACTTCAAAAGGCATGCCCCAGAAAACCATTTAGATTTGCAATGTTATATGGTTGAAAATAGTAGTCCCAGGCAGCTAGCAGCATGGACATTACCTTGGAGCTTCCTCAAGCTCTCCACTTGAAGCACCCCCAATTTGGAGAGGTTTGAGAATGGAGTTATTGAGCTCCGAAAGGACTGCAGGGGGAACTTAATTTAATGAGTGTCTTCGGCATGCTTTACCATAGAGGGGAAGCTGTACTTTAACCCTATAATAGTAAAGCATGCCAAAGACACTGACTCCTTCCATTAAGCAGCACCCCCCACTCCTTTGGTGCTTAATATCGCTTTTACAGATAAACGAATCGGTTTGTTACTGGTTCAGTTCATACATTTTTTTAAAAAAAAAATCATTTCTAACTAAAAGCAATGAATCATGGCGGAATGAAACAAAATGAAACAAATCTCCATTTTTCCATTTCATGCCCATCTCTACTTACCATTTGTGGAGAAGCAGAAGCAGGAGGAAGCCCGTTTCCCATGGGCTTCCCACGGTGGCCCGTTTCCCACCTTGGAGGGCGTTTCCCTCAGGCCATCGGACTCTGTCCGGGATCTGGGAGTAGTCCTGGACCCGGCGCTCACCATGGAGGCCCAGGTGTCCGCTGTGTCCAGGGCTGCCTTTTTCCACCTTCGTCGAATCGCCCAGATTCGCCCGTACCTGGATGGGGACTCCCTCAGAACAGTGGTCCAGGCGCTGGTGATCTCAAGACTGGACTATTGCAACACGCTCTACATGGGGTTGCCCTTGACTCTCATTCGGCGACTGCAGCGGGTCCAAAATGCGGTGGCCAGACTGGTGGCAGGTGTGCGCCGATTTGAGCACATCACCCCAGTTCTGGCCCGCCTGCACTGGCTACCCGTTGCAGCCCGAATTAGATTCAAGGTCCTGGTTTTGGTTTACAAAACCCTCCATGGTCTAGGACCTGGCTACCTGACAGAGCGGATCGACCAGCAGTCAACTTCGGCCCGTCCGACCAGGTTGTCGTGGGCGCACATGCTGCATGTGGCCATGCCCAGGGAGGCTCGGAAAACTTCCACCCATACCCGAGCCTTCTCTGTGGCTGGCCCGACCTTATGGAATCATCTCCCAGCAGAAGTGCACCTAGCAGAGTCCCTGCCTGCCTTCCAGAAGGCATTGAAAACCTTGCTCTTCCGGGAGGCGTTTGGGTGACCTGAACAATTTTTTCCCCGCCATCTGCATCTCTGGTATTACTGTTCTGCTTGCTTATTTTATTAGTTTAATTTATTTTGCTGTTATTGTAATTTACTGTCCTGTTAATTTGTTGTAAACCGCCCGGAGTTCCCCTCTAGGAAGACGGGCGGTATATAAGCTCCATAATAATAATAATAATAATAATAATAATAATAATAATAATAATAATAATAATAATAATAATAATAATAATAATAATAATGATGATGATGATGATGATGATGATGATGATGATGATGATGATGATGATGATGATGATGCACTAATTTCTTGCTCCTCGTCCTTTCCCTATAAGTATCTGCATGTCCATTGCAGGAAAATAATGCTATATTAGATATGACTTTGGCCTGATCTGGCTGGACTCTTCTCATCATCTTTCCCCTTTGAAGCAACAGCTTTTGTTGATCAACTTCTAATATTATTTGACTCCCAAGTTCTCATTATAATTGTTCCGAGGCTGCAATTTTCAATGAGCTGGTCTAATTTGGGGGTTGGGAATCTGATTCCTGGATGCCATTGCATTATTTTATGTTAGAAGTAGAGATGGGCATGAAATGATTTGTTTTGTTTTGGTTTTTTTATTTCGTTTCACAAATGAACTGGAAATTTTCAGTTTGTTTCCTTTTGTTTTTTGTTCCCCCAATTGTGTGCATCTGTAAAAGGGGTCCCTACCTGAGGCCTCCTGGTGCCCAGCACCACTGCTGCCACTGACAAGCCCCCATGGGGAGGCCTTCCAAGGCTGAGGGAGGAGCATTCCGGCAGGTGGAGATGCTGCTGCCAAGCCCCCGCAGGGAGGCGGCATCGCTCTGCTGCCACCAATCTAGCACAGAGCATCCTCACGGGGGAAACCCACTGATGGAGCCCCATCAGAGACCAGAAGTTGCTGGAGCCCAGAAGGAGGAGGGGGATGGGGTGAGTACAAGCCCCCAGAGGAATGAAACATTTTATTTTCTTTGTTTCTTTCTTGCAAAAATTTGTATGAAACGGAACAAAACAAAATGCAGGCGGGGACAAAATGGAACAAAGTGAAACATCATTTTTCTATTTCGTGCCCATCTCTAGTTAGAAGCTGTTTCAGAGACCTCACATCATGTGAGGCACCTGGGACCAGGAAACAATGTGTGAATACTTTTTAAAAATAACATGGTGTCCCCCCCCCTCCCATAAAACATTCAAAAATTCTGATCCCAGCCATGGCAAATAAAAGGGCTCTTACATCTGCTATATGTGCTCAATGTGGACCCTCATATTTTAATTTTTATCTATAGGTTTTATCTTCCGTTTACTTTTGATATGCCAATTAAACCATAGAGAGAATCTTTGTTCATGCTAGCATCTTAGTCCATCCTTCTCTAGGCCTCACAAAATGCCCCATATTCCCCAAGCTTTCCCTTTGCTCTGACTACCACCCCCTTTGTGTGTGACACTACCCCTCCAAAAAAAGCCAGGAAATTCTATTCTTGTCCTATGCAATATCATTTCCCACTCTTTCCCTTTAAGTCTTTACTAAAATCGACTCACTAGCAACTGCTAAACCTCAGGTCCCTTGTTACCTTTCTAAACACTTTATTACATTTTGCAATATAAAAGTAAAGTGAAAGCTCCTGGACCCAACACGAAGCAAACCTAACTTAAACCATCTTTCAGCAATTACTCCCTTTCTTTTTCATTTAAGCTCTGTATTAATCTCACTTGCATGCTTTTTCTTTGGTTGAGATTGCAAAACATGTCTTATTATGAAACTGGAAAGACTTTATATCTTTGGAAATATATACAATCATATATGCCAAGAATATTTCTGCTTAACCCGAGAAAACCTGGAACTGCCTCGCACTGTACCATAGCTGTCATACTCAAAGAAAATGAATGTACACTTTAGGGTGATCATAGTGAAATATTATATATATGTATATTGGATAGAGTTTACTTACATTTTATATATGCATCTGATTCATTATTTCAAATGCAATATTAATCAGTTCATCGTAAAAGTGTGTTAATATTCCCAATAATGGCACTGGTTACTTTAAATATTAAAAAATGCACATTAAGAATTCCCCTGTCTATATGTGCAATGCATTATTTGCATTACAGATTGTGGACATGACTGGGTGTATGCTTTCCTCTTCTTTATTTTAAATGATCTTACTTCTTGATTGCAAACGCACAGGAAATGCCAAAGAGATTCGTGATAAACTAGGTCCTAACACTCCAAAATTAAAAGCTCCTAATTATCAACTTTAAATAAATCTTTATTGTATGACAGAAATAATTTCTCAGAAATTGTTTCTAATATTCAGAGAATGCTTTTAGGACATACAACATTAACATAATTTTTTCGACTGGGGTTCTCTCAGGACATCTGATGAAGTCTCTACCCTTAATTTTAATTGCATAGGCTGCATTCTTAATTAAAAACTGTACAAATGGATTTTATGCCATGCCAAAAGAAATCTGAGTTCATTAGTTATAAAACCTTTTAAAAATTGATGTAAATATGTGAATTCTTTAAAAGTTTGAACTCGGAGTCTTCATTTCATGTTGAGTGCCTTTTATCTAGAGAATAATGAAGCCAATGTGAATTGATAGTCTATGTTTTTCTTTGCTAGCTTTTTTTCTTCTTCTTCCCTGAAGGAATAGCAAGACTGTTGAAATTGAAGAAGGTATCTTTTTATGTCATTAAACACTTCCTAATAGAATGTTCTTAATTTTAAATTTAAGAGGATATTTTGAAAAAAGTTTTATTGACTTTTGCTACTTGGGTTATATAAATAAAAGTTAACATATCATTTTAAATCCTTTACATTAAAACACAACATTATTATTTAAATTTATAACATATGAGAAAGCACAAGCAGGATTTCTTTCCCCCTCCCTCCCTCCCTCCTATCCATATTTTACATTTTCATTTTCTTAGTAAACTTTCCATGTGTTTAATTTGACCACATGCATTGAATCAGAATTGTTACAAAAGATCAGCATATAACAGGTCACTTGTCACTCTTCCCCATGATGTCTGGCACACTTTGTCACATCTTATTCAAAGAAAGACTCCCCATTAGAGATGGGCACAGAACAACTTTTTTGTTTCATTGTTCATTATTCGGTTCATTACGTAACAAAATGAATAACGACCCTAGGGGGAAATTTATCATAAAACAAAACAAACCAAGAAAAATTGGTTCAGTTAGGTTTGTTTCGTTAATGGGGGGCGGAGATGTCTCCTACCTGGTCCTTCTGGGATGGCTTCTGGGATGGCGACCAGGAAAAAAAGCCGACGGCCGCGCTACAGCTGTACCGCATCCATGTGGTCGCTCGGCACAGTAAAAATAAAGGAGCACTCACCAGGCCCCAAGGGTGGCCTGGTCGGCACCCTAAAATAAAATAATAAAAACCAGTGCCGACCGGGCCCCAGGGGCTGAAAGGGAAAAAACAACAAAAAGTGCTGCGCTACAGCTGTAGTGTGGGGCCTGAACCTGGAAGTGGGGGAATAAACTAAAATGAAATAAAAATAAAAATAAAACGGGGGGGAGTGCCGACCAGGCCCCAAGGGTGGCCTGGTCAGCACCCTAAAATAAAATAAAAATTAAAAAACCCACACCGACCAGGCCCCAGGGGCCACGTGGTGGGCGCTAGGAAAAAAGGGTAATAACAAATAATGCATTAATGAACCAATGAAATGAATTTTTCTGGAAAAAAATAACAAAAAATGAAATGAAATGAAATAGACCTCTCAACGAAATGAAACAAAACAAAACATCATTTTTTTTATTTGTGCCCATCTCTACTCCTGATAAAGGCTAACACATTGGTGCTACATTATGGGCTACAACATTTACTAGCCTCCTTCTTCAGAGTACCTCTGAAGTATAATCTTGTGTTTCTGATAGTCCTTGTTATTGATGTGGAAACTTCTTCATGTTGTACAGATTATTCAGACTCAAGAACAACTCTGCAGCAAGTTTGAGTCCTTCATTCTTTACCTGAGCATCAGGGCAAAAAGATGGCTTCTAATACTAGCTGTCTTCCTCTAAAAGCTGTATTTTCTGGCTTCAGAAAAAAGCACCAAATGTATATCTCACTCACCAATCTATTCAGTTTCTTCTCACTTTAAACAAAAATTACATCTGACTATACTCATATCTGCACAATGGAAGCAATGCAGTTCAAACAAACAACCTAGCAAACTATGGCTGGAATCCTGTTGCATGGCTTACTCATCCCACTGTTGAGTCAATATCCAACAGCTGACGCAGTTACAATTTTCTATCAGTTCTTGGACTGGCACTTGGATTTAGGCTCTTGTTTTTGCTAACTGCCAAGAACTATGGAACCATAAAGATCAAGGGCAGAGGTCTTAGATTTGCCAAACATCTGGCGGACTCCAATCTCTAGCTGGTGGACTAATGTTTGATCACAGCCTGTGAAATCTTGTAATGGGTGAAAAATATTGGGAAAAATATTGGGAAAATGAATGAGTTACATTCATTAAGGCTGAAAATCACCACAGGAGCAAAACAGTATCTAGTAGCCATCCAAGAAAAGGAGATGTGGGATGCATGAAAATAATGTTCAAAACCAAATGTAAAGTGTGCAAGCTTTCAAGACCTCTAGAATTCTTAAAGGAGCTAGATGGTACAAAACCAGGGCAAGAGGGGAAAGTGCAGAAAACTCTTAATATTGACCATATTTTATGCCTTATTTAGACACAGTCTCTGAGAATTACAAGCTAAATGATCCACCAGTAGATGTTGCAGCTGTCAGATTATACCTAACAATACATTCTGAGATAAAGAAGCAAACTATTTTTGAAAATATCCAGAGGCCAGCTGCTCTTTCAGGTATATTTACTTAGATACCCATATTCTAAAGATGTTACATAGATGACAGCCTATTTTTTAAATTCTTATTGTTTACACCTTCAGAGGTCTGCATAATTTGCCTGTTCTACAAAGAGGAACATGACAACAAAGAAAAGCAGTGGTCTCTGTCTGCAAAGAGGGCAGATGTCTTGATGAATACACTTGATCTATGCTCCTATTGTGAACTTATTCCCTTATGATAATATTGCTTTGTGAGTGAAGTCACACTATGTTTACTAAGCAGATCTTTAACCTCTTGCTACTACATATTAGCATATCAGCCTTTATTCTAACTCCGTGGTTTATACAGAAGCATGTCAGTGATTTATTCTTTTGAAAGTTCACAGAAGCATGTACAAACAAGAGTTTTATGAGACAGAATTTTTATTTTATTCTACTTTAGTCCTTCTACTTTGATTTCATCATAATATGACTTTGTTCAAGCTATTCCAGGAAATTCATGTTGGTTTGACAATCTAGCTTGTTTCTGGGATCCATCCTTCATATAGATTTAAGCCAAAAGAATTCAACTGAGGGTTGATAATATCTCAGTTTCATGTTATACCATATGTTTCTTTTTAAATTTTTAAAATTCCCATAATTAGCTTTTGTTTGCACTCCAGATCTGCTTGTGTGCCATATTGTATGTCTGGAAGTTTTTGTTTCATTTAGCTTTTTAGGGTCGATCAGTTCATAATGTGTCACATCTCCTGTAGTCTGGCTCATTTCTACAAATATGAGGTCAAAGGAAATCTTACGTATTCTATTGACACTATACACATAGGTGTTCCATGAATGGAGTAAATGGGCTGTGCTTCTCCAAAAGTCTGGATGTGGTACTACTCTATTGAGCCCTTAACAATATTGATTTAATTCAATATGTAGTTTCCAGCATTGCCTGCTATCTTCTGTTGTTCCTCCATGGCATCTGAAAATAAAGATCTTTTGAAGGGCAGGTATTCACATTTGAAGGCTTAAGAGAGCAGATTTTTCTTGCTGTTGAGGCAAGGTGATATTTTGAGTTCCTATCACCATGCAAACCTGTCCATCAACTGGAACTTTTATATGTACTGAAATTTCTGCTTCCACATGACCACTGAAGACAGTGAAACCCTGTCCTCTTTTCTCCCATGGCCACCATATTTGTATTCTCCTTTCACACAAGGGATCAGCAACAACAGTTCTGCCAGGCTGATTTAAAAATATATGTTAGGCCACTTGTGTACTTCTACTCAATATCAGTGGTAGTTTACTTTTTCCTCTGTAAAGCCCCTCTGTTTATCAGTCTGTGAAGTTGCATGGGCATGCAAAAGATGCCCATGTTTAAAGACCCAGCTAGTTAACATTGGCAGACTGCTTTGAGATATGGGGCTGAAAGAAAGCATGGGTATGGTAGCAGCTGTACTGTTCCATGCTGTGGCCTGCGGAGAACTTGTTAATGATGCAGTAGGTGGCCCTTGTCCTTTTGATTCAGAACTGCATCGTTGTGCCAAAGAAGCTAGGGGGTATTCGTTTCCTAGACGTGTTCCATTTTAAGTGGAAATGCTAAACTGAGGTCCTGACCACAGCTGGTCATTGGATTTGTGAAGCTGTAAGGTAGAGACATTTGGAGAGAAGGTCAAAGAACCAAAAGGAACATTTCCAGGTTACGTGAAGCAGTTTCTATGCTCACTTACCTCTCTTATTGCAGAAGGAAGAGGTATGAGGCTTAATTAGTTAATTATTTTGAGACCTTTTGAGTCAAGATTTCTCAGGAAGGCCAAGCATTTGGCATATTGAGGTCCACACCCTCCCCCCCCCAACCCCTACCAGCAACCTTCTCTCTTTTACACTGAACTGGAAGAACCCATGTTGCTAGGATAGTATGTTTTTGGCCTGTTAAGATAGGAAATATCATTTCCCCAAAAGAGACAAACTATTTGTTTGACCAGCATCCCGTGTGTGTGTGTGTGTGTGTGTGTGTGTGTGTGTGTGTGTCCTGCACTCATGTACAGACACAAAAATGTGCTTTAACTCACTTTAATATAGAAATGGTACCATTTGCTCCTGGACTATAAGAATACATGCAAGTACCACAACCTTGCCTTTATAAAAAAAACAGGGATATCTAATTCTGTGTCACAAATCTTAGGCTGCAAAGGGAAGGATTCCCCCCCCCTTACTTTTAACAATAGAGAGATTAGGTGGGGTAAATAGATTTACAAATATTAAACATCTCTCCAGTGAATGAGGTTTTATGGACACCACAAGCTTGATAGGTTAGGAAGTTCCTTGGGGTTTAGAAAGTGCCTTTTGCCTGAAGGGCTACACAATTCCAGATGTTATACAGATTCCACTTATGTGTCAGGGTGGTTTGTCGTCAGTCTCTTATGCTTTATTTACTTTTCGGTCCAAGGATGAACTCACCTGTTTGGAATGCCACATCAGTCTCTCCTGGAGTTGATAATTTTAAGCCTAGAAACATGCTTGCTTGTAGGTTTCCTGAAATAATCTCTTGTGAGAAAGTTAATCTGGCCCCATAACACCAGCTTCTCTCTAAAACCCTAGGTTTATTTTCTACCACATTGCCTCAGAAAATGGATACAGAAATTACTCCAGTTTAAGTTATATGCTGTAATGATGACCCAGTAATCCTAAACACAGAGGCAGCTCTATGGATAGTCTTCTCTATTATATTTTGGCTGAACACAGTGAGGGGGAGATCAGTAGCAAATTGATTCTTTCCTGGATCATAATGTATTTGAAGCCAGACATTTTAACTTATTTGTGGTCCTATGCATATTTTCCCCTTGTAACTTTTGGCTGTTAACATTTTGTCTTAAGTCTTATCTCTCATATATAACACCGAGATCAGTGCTATCCCAAAAAGTATTGGTTGTATTAAGCTGCCAAACATTTTTCTGTAAATGACCTACATATTAATAAATTAAGTTTGACTATGATATGTTATATCCATAGTATAGTTCACTCTCTATGGAGCATGAAGAAATGGTTTCTTTTTAAGCCTCTCACTCATTGTTAGAGAATTATGGTTGCCACCAATGTGTGGCTCCATTATCTAATGTTCTTCCAAAATTATATATTCATTGTCACACATATTTTTCCCAAGCTAGCTCCCTCTCTGGTTAGATGGACAAGGTCGATGGGAAGCCTCTCCAGATCATCAGTGGAGTGTTGCATATTTGTTTCAGTCTTCATAGGCAAGAATGAGCACCAGCAGCATTGAATGACAAAGCAATATCATACTGCAAACAAACAAAGTGTTCTGCTTATATACCGCCCCATACTACTACAAGTAGTCTCTGGGCGGTTTACAATTTTAATTACAGAGTGCAGGCTACACATTGCCCCCCCCCCAGAAAGCTATGGCAGGACATGATGAGATTATCAGATATTGCACATCCGAACTTGGTTTTTTTTTTATTACAGCCTTTTTGAGGATGGCAAAGGAAATTGGAGTATAATAAGTGGACAGGTTAGGCACCCACTAAAATTGTATACTACTAGACTATCTCCAGCTGAAACGTGAAGGATGGAACTTTTTCCTCTCGTGCCAAGAATCCACAGGCAGGATGGCCATGTCTGAAGAAATGGGTTGTAACCAGTAGAGACTCACTCTGAAATAAATTTGTTATCTTAAAGCAGGGGTGCCCAAACTTTTTGTAAAGAGGTCCAGTTTGGTGGCTGAGGATGTGTCAGGGGCCGGTTGCTCCCCGACCCTCCCACTCCACTGCAAGCCGCACCCACTGACCCATAAGCCTCACCCACTGACCCCTTGCAATCCCACCTGCAGGAAGGAAGGTGGGGACCAAGGGAGGGAGGGAGGAAGGGAGGGAGGAAGGAAGGTGGGGAGCAAAGGAAGCACAGGGAGCCATGACCACCGCAGGGGAATGTGTGGGTGAAGGAGGGAGAGGGAGGGGTGGTTCAGCCAGCCGCAGGCCACTCAGAATGGCCTGACGGGCTGGATTTGGCCCCCGGGCTGGATTTTCGGAAGGCCTGTCTTAAAGGTTCTACAACACTATTGTATTTTCTGTTCTTTTTGTTCTTGTCCCTCAAAATACCTTTTCCCATTTCTGAGACTGGGTAAGTATCACAAGAAGGCAAGTAGAAGAAAGTGTTGTTGTTGTTTTGTCCCCTGCACCAGTTGAAGGGATGTAGTCACATTAAAACTAGGGGGAACATAACTGGTAAATAGCAAAAGATTCCTGAGTGATCATTAAACTGTTAGAAAATGCATGTGATCTCAGCCTGCTGACAAAGACCTTTTACAGTCCCTAATTCTTTGGAATCTAACAAAGAATGAAAAGAACAAAACAAGGCAACACTTCTAGCCTGAAGAAAGTTCCATTTTCTTATTTAGGGTCTCCATTTCCTAGCAAGAATTGGCACCAGAATCAGGCAGCTCAAGTGAACTAGGAAAGTGCGGCCACAAGAGAATTTTAATTTATTGATGGTTCTTGCCCTACTGTACATTGGCTGCTGCTATTTGAGTGTAATGGATGAAGCAGATGTTTGACACTGCAGCACCTCTTCATAACTTCACTCTTCAAAAACAGTTTTACAAGTGCTTGCTCGTATTGGTTCCCATTCAGCACAGGAAACTGAGGTCATTGTGAAACATGAGGCCCAGGCAGGAGTCTGAACTCATGTGCACTGCAGCTGGGCCTACCTTGTCTAAGCACGTTAGCAATTTATGAAACAGCCATAATTTTTAGCTTATGGACAAAGAAATAAAAGTGTTGACACCATTATTGTAACATCTGTGAGGGGGAAAATATGAGTCCACTGCTAAGTGAACAAATGGGGCAAGAGTTATAAAGATTCTTTTATGCTTAATTGTATTCATTACCAGCAATAATTATTTTTAACATCTGCAATTTCTTCAGCTTTGACCTCAGCTTGAAAGGTTAGGATCTTACAATACATTGTGTTCTCTCCCCCCCCCCCCACACCCTGCAATTGACTTTGTTAGCAGCATTCTGTGCAATGAACAGGCAACTGCAAGTTGCCTGTCTGATTAAGTTGCTTTGAGCAATCTCTGCTCGGTTAGATTCATTTGATTTCTTTATGATTATCTTAACATACACTCTTCTTGGAAAGCTCCAGTTTTCCCCCCTTAGTCACTTAATAAGTCATTTTGCAGCTTACTGTAACAAAGATAAAGGTTCATTCATTTATTTCCTCAAACATAGCCCTTTACTCGGAGAAACCAATTAATGCTCTCTTTTATTTATGCCCAATAGCTGGTTTTGCAAAGTACTTGGACTCAAAACTAATGATATATAAATCTCAGCAAGTATTCTAAAGAGCTGCTTAGATATTACAGTTGGGCATAAAATAACTAGTGGCTTCCACAAACTAATGCACCCTTAGGATCAGTTCTTAAGGCAGAACACTTGTTTGTTACATTCATACCCCACATTTTCGGCTGGCAGCTCTAGGTAGCCCACAATTTATTTATTTATTTATTTATTTATTTATTTATTTATTTATTTCATTTTTATACTGCCCATCTTCCAATATGGAAGGCTCTACTTCTTCCTGCTTTGTCCTCACCACGTTCTGATGAGGTAAGTCACTGTCTTTCTAAGAGTGACTGGCCTCGAAACACCCAGTGATCTTCATGGTTTAATGGGATTTGAACGTGGGGTCTTCCTGGCTACTTTACAGAAGAATATAAAAGTGCAGAAAAACTAAAGGGTAACATGCGATGGAACATATAAGCAATTAGATGGTTGCCAGTACCATTATTATAACCAGAGAACTGTGTCATAAATGTGTGATAGCCACACATAGTGTTCTCTTTTCACAAATTGGCTCACAAATTGAATGAGATAGCTTACTGAGGATATTCCAACTACTGCAAGAGTTCACACCTTCAGTGCAAGAGCAAGACAATAAGCACTTCCCAACCTCATGTTTTCTGCCTTTTGCTTAAAATGTTTCAATGCAAAAATGAGTGCTTTTTCATACGTACATATAGCTAGCATCAAATGATAAACAATATGCTGATAGAGCAAAAAGGCACAGTCCATCCAAGGTTCACACAAAAAAGAAACACTGCATTTTCTGACAATTCATAATTTTACCAATGTACACATTTAATAAATATACAGAGAAATGACCTTGAAGATGTACAAAATGTCTCAGGACCCCCAAAATTGAAATTAAATTACATTTTATCCTCTTGTAAAAACATTTTCTCATTTTCCAAGAAATAACTTTGGGATTTACATCCCTTCAAAAAACCTAAATACATGCCAATTTTATTCACAGAGTTCTGTCTCAGTGACCAGGAGACCTAGCAATGAAGAATCCAAATTTAAACAGCAAGGTGGGTATGCATATTAGACAGGAAGTTTCAGAGAGGGTGGCCATGTTAGTCCTTTCAAGAATTGCAGGCAAAAATCAAAGAAAAACAAAACAAAAGATACAAAACATGTAGCACCTTAAAAATTAACTTACATGGATTCATGAGCAGCAGGGGTTTATAATATGTATTGTATGTAGAGATGGTAACGGAATGAATAACAAAGCCCACAGTGATTTGAGAACGAACTGAACCCAACCGAAAAAAATGGTTTGGTTAGGTTCATTTCGTTCTTCCCCGCTGGCGATGTGTGGCTCTCTCCCAAGAGATCTCCACAGCCGGCTGTCATCCCCCTGTGGCAGAGGGCGTTCGAGGGAGGGACAGGCGCGGCTGTCACCCACCTGTGGTGAATGGTCTACAGAGGGACCAGTCTTGTCTTTGCATGTGGAGGTGGGGCTGGGTGTCTCTTTAAAGGGATCTTCCCCACTGCAGATGACAGAGTGCCCGGCGCTGTCATCCACCGTGGGGAAGAAGAGACCCCCGTTTGCACCTCCGCATGTGAAGGCGGAACCGGGGGTCTCCTTAAAGGGATCTTCCTTGCGGCAGATGACAGCATGCCCAGCTGTATTAAACGAAATGAAACGGGGCACAAACGAAATGCCATTTTGGCATTTCTAGCCCATTTCTAATTGTATGTTGTTTTAAACTGTACTGTATTTTATAGTTTTAATAATTTTATTGCTTTATAATTTTATTACATTGTTGTATGCAGCCCAGAGACCTTCTGGGTGGCTAATTTTTTTTAAATAAATAAATAAAATAATTTTTAATGTAAAATTTCGTGGACACGTCCATTTCTTCAGACATACAGTAGCAGAATGAGGTGTGTAATATAATATGTGATGAGATATACATTTCATACCATATGTTCATTGGTGGATAGGGGAGGGGGAAGAGGAAGGAGAGATTATTAGTTGTAGAAGTGGTGGGAGGTTTTGGCCAGGGGTTGTAGACATGTAAAGGATTGTTAATTCGTTAATGTTAGACAGGAAGTGATTGACAGCTTAAGCATAAATGAAAATCCCTGGAAGTCTAATCATGGGGCCCCTGGGAGGGCTCAGATTGACCAGATATATTCCCTTGTTCATGGCAAACTGTCATTTTGTGAGAATAGGCAGTTAGTTTATCAGACACTGTTATTTGCATCATTTTCACTTTCAGTGTGCTGGTCACATTTTGCATTAGACTTCAGAATTCATTCAATTGATGTCTTGAACCTCTTTTGTGGGACTTGAGTAGCATAGTTACATCACAACATTATAGCAAGAGGCTTCCCACAGCTCAATTTTTCCAAACTAAAGGCCTTTTGACAATAAGTCAAATAATCCCTGCCTCACAGCCTGTATTTTGTACTCTCGTTTGTCCACTGGTCTTATTATTCTTCATACTGCATTGGTGACCTCTGTGGTAGTACTGGGCAGAATTGGTCCATAGGCTGGTGTGCCTTCAGGGACTGGTGGGTATGGAAATTATTGCAGGATGCCCTGTTTACCTTGGAGTCTTTTTCCATCCTTATTTTTTCTGCACATATAGGGCTTGATGTCTTGAGCAGACTTCTTCCATGCTTTGGGCAAGAGGCAAATGTCCTTCTCACCTTCTCACATTTCCAGGCAATCATATAGATTCTGGTAGTGTTCCACCTTGGCTGTGGCAATGACCCTCTTGGTTTCTCCTTTGCAATTCCACATGGTTCTATGTATTTTTATCTGTCTTATCTGCTTGCCGTTTCTTAAATACTAGTTCGATGTTGTTCATTAGGCATGAGCCTTTCATTTTGGAATGGGTCCAGTTCCGAAACAAAGCATGGCAGCACAAGTGCTGTTCGGATCTTGGACCCACCCTGCAAAACAAAATCACCCACTGACTTACCTTGCCTTAGCTCATGCAGGGCGCTCCTCCAACCAGGAAGAAGCCTCCGACACATCATTGCTCCTTCTCCCTGGCGCTGGCCAGTCAGACAGGGATGGTAGATGTCCCTGCAAGTTTACCAGCACCAGAAACGTCATGGGTTTGCCCTAAGCATAAATCCATAAATCCAATGGTTCCATGACAGAGGTCAGAGTACCTTGCTATCTGTGTAGCAGGATCATTTTTCAGAAATGATCTGATGGTCAGTGCAGCGTGGACATGTAATTCTGCCACCACCATTTAACTTATTTATTATTAGGACCAAATGTGATATTTCAAATCATGGAGTCTCACAGACTTTTCTTTCAAAATTAAGTATGGTTTATTGTAGAACAAATATTAAAGTTGTACATGCTTTTTGTCATTGACTTAAGATACTAATTTTGATAATGGACACATAACATACTTAAACTACCACATGTCTTTACATCTTTCAGTCCCTATCTCTACATCTTCCAGGCCCTATCGTACACCTTCTAGTCACTATCTGGCTCTCTCAATGTTTGCGCGGGTATATATATATCTGATGACTCCTCCGACAACAACTCCTACTGGAGTAAGCAAACAGGATCCCTGCAACATTCTAAAATAACAAATATTCATAAATCAGGGTGAACGCCACAGTGGGTAGCAGTTGATTCATAAGTGGCTGAACCACTTGTTATGGATCTCCCCATGAATCAGGAACATTGCTGTAACAGCTAGGATCTCCTCTATCCTGAATTTAACATAACTGGTTTTTATACAATTACATCACAATATTTGAATGAGTTAGTCTTGGTGTAATAAATTAAACACAGAGTGAAGTGGGTTACCTGCTCATTGATGGAAATTGTCTTTGTTCTGCCCACCACAGCAAATTTCACCAGATAATTACCACTCATTCTTAGAGCTACATACTCTATGAGTGGGAGGTACAAGTTTAGAAATATGTGAGGTTACTGTTGCTATGGTAACCACTCCCTAAGCATTCTCTTACTTATACCCCATTAGAAACAGCTAAATAAATTTTTAAAAAAACCAAATAAGTAAAGACCAAACCATAAGACAAATGTAAGGATAAGAGGATAAGCCAGGGACCCAAAGTTATTTCGAGAATAAAGTGTAAGTTTCCTGGCATCTAATTTTCATATCCATATCCAAACAGAATTTCAAGCTAAACAAACCTTTGGTCAGTTCATCATGAGGCATTTTTAAAAAGGTGAGGAGGGGGTTAACCAAATTTAGGGGAGAAATGCTCAGTAAAATAGGGCTGAAAGAAGTAATATTGAATATTTAAATATAAGTTCTTGAACATACTGGAAGCTTCATACCTGCCATTTTCCTTTTCTATATGTAGCCCTGATGTCTTTTGGTTTTCAATTTGGCTCTGGCTGCTTGTCACTATGGCTATATGGAACTTCCAAACTCAGAGACATAATGACTGACCACTGTTCACTGAGGATCGACCATAGGATTGTCCTCATCAGGTTGGGAGCCTCCCAAATGCATTTTGTTAGCTTCTAGGAAGCAGGATGCTATACTAAGTAGCCCTTTAAATGGATTAAACCTGATTAATCAATGGCATTCCCAAAAACTTCAGGTTAATTTAGTAGATCAAGGGAGGTGTCAACAATACACTGTGATCCATTTTATTCCTATAACTGAATATTTGGGACATGTCCTTGCTTGCTGGAGAACTTTTGCAGTGTTCACTGAGATCTGGATTACTAGGGCTGTGTACATTTACAGTATGGAAATATGATGATTAGAGATGGGCACAAAACGAACAATTTTTCATTTCTGTTTTTGTTTTTTCATTTCGTTATGCAACGAAACACCAAACGAATTTTGTCTCCAAAATGAAACAAAACGAACAGAAATGCCGGAAATTTTGTCGTGTGTTTCGTTTCCGTTACTGCAATACATTGAACTGCTTTAAATGCTAAAAAAAACCACAAAAAATTGAAAAAATGGTAACGAAACGGTAACAAAACGAACAAAAATGAAAACGAATTTTTTGCAAAAATTCATGGAAAACGGAAACGAACCGAAATGGACACTCCAAACGACAAACGAAACGTCATTTTTTTTATTCGTGCCCCTCTTTAATGATGATGGAAAATTATTTTTTTAAATAAATCTTACACACAAGTTGGTGTTCTCCAAAGCTTTTTAAAAGTGTAATCATAATTGCCAGGAGTCATAGTTAGAATCAGGAATTCATTTTATGGAAAAGGAGGTTAACTTTTTTATTTTTTTATTTTTTTACATTTTGGCAATAATATATCCCCTGACAACTGAAACTTATCTTGTATAGAAAGGAGGCTCTTGCTGGAGACAAAGAAATATTTCTTCGCTCATTTTGGTAGAAGAGGGGATTTCAACCATGATAGAGGAGCCTCGGCTCAAATTAAGAGTTCCAGCAACTATTATTTAGTGTAAAATGAAATGAAAATATATTTCAGCTGTATGTGGCATACTTAGCATGGCACATAATTTGGCCCTTTAAGTACTCATCATAAATTATTACCATTTATCTAATGAAGAAAATCACATTGTCTCTACAACATACACTCAACATAGATTGAAAAGCTGTTCAACAATAAGGAAGGAAGGAAGGAAGGAAGGAAGGAAGGAAGGAAGGAAGGAAGGAAGGAAGGGAGTGTCCATTCCAAAATATGTTTTCAGACGTCAATGCTGAACAATCGGCAGCATTCTAGGAATGCATGTTTACGCCAGAATTCTAAATGTTGTTTCCAAGTATCCTGCAGACCATATATCCCCATCATCCCACTCCCCCAAAATGTCTTAATGTGCTGCAATGTGAAATGTTTTGAAACTCATTCTTGTTTAATTGAACGGTTTGGGAAAACTTGAAAATGAAAACAGAATGGGGGGAAATGGCTCACCCAACTTTTCTAGAAGCACACAGGGTATTTTTAGTGTTGAACATGTGTTGTTGTCCCCTAAGGGACACTAGAGTCATTTCATCACACTGTAGAGAAAGAAAAACTCAACTGACAGCCAAAACATAAATTCCATGTACAGATTAAGCAGTGCCAACTAGTTGAACGGTGTTTAGTGGTTGTATGTTGTGTTTTGCTTCTGAAGGAAAAACTCTAATTGGTTTATTGGCTGGGGATTTATATGGTGCAATCTCCAGATTTCTCATTCCAAGACATGGGCCTGGCAAATGCAAGCTGAAAGCAGAAATGTGGTTTTGCCTGTAGTCATTCGAAGGTTGTCTGATGCCTCCCCAAACGTGTCTTGTGCACAATCCTGGAGGCACATGGAACAATTTGAGCTTTCCACACTGGGACTACTTAGAAACAAATATTTGCAGGGTACATCCCATAACCAAGGCAGATAGTATTTCATACATCTTGAGAAGAAATAGAGAGAAGGAGCTCTTGAATGAGAAGCCTTCTGCACATTCATATCTTACTGTACCTTTAGTGGAAGAGGTGAAAACAGTATCAAAATATTGTTTGTACTATCTAGCCAAAAATTGAAGGCTTTGCTGAATTGATAATCTGCTAATTTGCGCTGAATCCAAATTCTTCCTAAACTTGGGGCATTAGCATATGAAAAGAAATCATTTCTTGTCATCCTTTGTACAAAAGGGCAAAGAATTTCATCCTCTCTCTCCCACTTGCTCTAATGGTCAATCTAAAGTAGAAATGGACACAAAATTAACCACATAGCGAACACACAGAGACAGACAAACAGACAACCCACAAATATCAGACCATTTTCTACCTTGTTTCATGGCACTCCTGGGTACACCAGCTGGGTCCCCACCAGCAAGTGTGGTGGTTACTGGTGGCTGTGGGGGCATGGTAAGTCTCCACGGCCATGTGCCCACCCCCTGTGGAGTGTTTTGTGGGGGTAACTCATCTGGCCTACCCACAAGAACAACAAGTCCTACTCCTGCGCTCGGGCCCTCCACATCATGACTGCTGGTCGCCACTGCCTGTGAAGCATCCAGGCCATTTCTCCTGGCCACCTCTGCTTTAGCAACTCTTGTCACCAAGCCACTTGTTTCTGCTTCCAATGCAGGAACATTGCCAGGTGTGACAACCAACTGCCCTTCTTCTCCCATCGTGGCAGACTCCAGGACTTCCCCTACTGCTTCAACTCTGCATGTCACCACACCTGGCCTAACTGACTCCAAAACATCAAGGCAGGACATTATGTTATCAGTCAACTGCTTTAATTCAGCCAATTTACAAGCCTTTGACTCCCTGCTGGAGCATCTGACTGCAACAGGTGGTACCCCTTTAGCAACTGCTCTCCCCCTCTCCAGCTTATCTAATCTAAACAAAATGGGCCCAAAGTCAGGGCAATCTGCCTCTTTGGAGGAAGAATTTGAAATGCAAGGCCAAGCAGCAGCCTTTATCTTGGTAGGCTGCTTATCCCTCGAACTTCCCTTCCCCTTCTTCAGCTCCATAATGCCCCAACCTTTCAAATAATCAACCAGCAATGAGCAGCAAAAATTACCCAAACTGACCCAAATACCCCAAGGGAACAGGGGTAGGGTTAACCACTGCCATGGGGGAACCACCACCCTGGCAAAAATCCCAAGCTCCCCCTTTATAAGCTTGAAGTCACTGGGGGTGATTGAGTGGGGGTGCGTGGAAAGACAGGCAGTCCTACCCCAAAGACTGGTAGAAATGCCTGGTGGGGGAGGGGGAAGGTGTGTTGGAGGATGAGGAGGTGCTCTAACACAAAGCTGAAATGGGGAGCACTAACACAAAGCTAGAATGGGGGGAGGGTGCTGGCCATAGGGTAGTGCTCCCAAATGGGTAAGCGTGTCTCGTCTAAATATTCCTTCAAACACCCACCTAAGTCTCTCCCTGCCTAGAAAACCACCCACTCCTTCTCCCAAATAAACATCGGGGGTGAGGCTGGCTACACCCTCAATGCTCCTTTCTGCAGTCCCTGCCTCCTATGCTCAGGTGAGCCATGCTGTGGCTTCAAAGGTGAAACTGCCTGTGAGTGCACTGTGAGCTCTTTCCAGGATGATGATCGCTGATGGAGAGGCAGCCCGAACATTGGAAGCTCCCTTTTAAGGTAAGCTCCCCATTGGCCCCATTGGGCCACCATTGAGCCTCTTCGTCCTTGCCTTCCCCAGGCAGAAAGGCAAAATAGCTCCCTCAATGCATTGCAAAATTTGGTACAATATTCTCCTCCTTCTCTACCTCCTGCTTCTCTTGTCCATCAAGAGAAGTAATGAAGTGTAGAGTAGTGTCAAGATACCCTTCCACCTTCATATTTCCTTTTGTCCCCTGCAAAGCTAGAGGGATATTTCAAGGGCCTTTTGAGAGGAATAAATGTTATATGACGTTCATATTTGCAGTAGATGGTCTACCAGCTGTCTTCTCCCCATTTCTTTATAATATAGTCTTGACTAAACCAATGTAGTCCCCAGAAGCATTTCCAAATCTATATTCAAGGTGCAGAGTGGTCAGACTGTTGACTAGGGAGAGGAAAGATGACTTTTTGATTTAAAAAAATGTCCTTACTATGGTAAAAGGGGGAGAAGGAACTAACACAGAAGCCACAGACATTATTGTAAACAATGCATTAACCTCTGTATCCAAATATTCATTCCCATTCTCCCAATCTCTGACAAACACAGCCCCAGCCACTCCTTCAAAGTTCTGATATTCAGCTCTTTGACCCAGCTCTAAGTTACATGAGACAGGGCAGGAGAAGTTGTTGGAAGCAGGAATCCCCAAAAGCTGGAGTACAACTTGGTATAAATCTAGGTTTGAGACTGGACTGCAAAGTCCCAGAACCTGTGGCAGGGTAATGTATGTTCATGAGAGGACCTTTCTTCTCAGAGTGTGCAGATGTTTGACATTCCTCACCATCATCTTTCTAACTCAGACAGTTCCTCATTAGCTAAATGGTCTTTCTATTCAGGTTCTTTCTATTGTAAATATGAAAATATTTGTGCATGGGCAAATTCTACTAAAATTAATTTAAGCTAAAATTGTACCTATTCGCAAACACTTTTAATGACAGACTAAGATATGTGAACTTTTGTGAGACTTCTCTGACACTATGCTGCTCATTTAATAATATACACCATTGCCTTTTCAGGTAGGTTGTGAAAATAATGGTGCGAAGAAGAGAAAACATCATCTCTGACAACAGAGATCCTCCAGCTGAGAGGACTTCATGAATTATCTAGCTTTGTTGCCAATCCAGGCTTCTTCATGGAGAGTAGCACCTACTTCTAGTAGCAGTTATCATTCATAGCATAAGACTAGCTTTTACAATTGCAATAACAATACCGCTAACATTACAAATGAATGCAGCAATAATTTAGGTCAATTATACTCCATGCCAATGCATTTCTGGACGTTTTAGATAACACAGCCACTTCCACTTTTCAGCAACATTATTTTGATGCATGAAGCTAAAAATGTGTAAGATAGCCTGTGAGAAATTCTGGTAAGGCTCCTTCTTTAACTGAATAACTTACAAACGAGTATTTTGAGAACTTTTGTCTACTTAATGCTGAATATATAAGTGCTCCACTTCTATCTCAGTTCTAGGCTGTTATCAAGTATGATGGTTACTTCACATCCATTCTCATGCTGAGTTGAAGTTCCTTCCGGGTTGAAATTGGTTGTTGTCACGTGATCTAATTCCGGTTCTGCCCCTGTTTGTTTGTACTCACAGGCATGATGAATGGAACCGGCAGGACTGTAACTTCACGTCCTCGATGCGCGTTGTACTGCCACTGTATCCCCGTCCTCCAGCTCCAGCGGCACCATGGCCCCGGCGGGCAACAGCGGCGGGACCCGAAGGGACGAGGGTGGGCAGGTGTGCTGGAGGGAAGAATGTGCGTCCTCCTCTCCTCTGCGGTGCTTTAGCTTTGCAGCGCCTCCCCGGGAAAAGACGTCACCCGCCCGCCCATGCCATCTCCCACTCGCTCTCTCCACAGCCCCCGGGTAAGCCCTGCAGTCCTCACCTCGGCTCCCGGAAGAGGAGGAAGAGAAGGGCGCGGGGGGGGGAGCCAGCCGCATTGTGCCTGCAAGCCCTCTCAGGTATTCAGAGGGGTGTCTGCTGTGAGGCGAGGGGGGCAGACTAGTACATTTCTTCCCTAAGGCAGCAGTACGTTATGGAGGAACCATCAGCATTCCAGCTCCTGTCCCAAGATTCCTAAGCAGAAAGGGGGGAGGGTACCAGAAACAGAGTAATAAGTCCGACCATTCGATAGATCGATAGTTCGCTGTCAAAACCTCAAAAAAAATTTAACGTAATAACATAAGATATTATCTCGCTGCGGATTAAGAGAAACTGCACGTCCCCTCCTTGCGGAACGAGAAGTGAATTGAGGAGATTCCCAAGCTCAAGGAGGGGGATCTCTCACCCCGCTTGGGGCGCAGTTCTGGGGGCATGGTCAGGACAAACTCACTTTTTGACGACATGGACGTGAGGTTCCGTTCCTACGTACCGGTCCACAGCGGGAGCGCGAACAGCAATGAGAAGGACATGAAGTATTGGCCTATGACAGACAAGTGGATCTTCTAGATAAGTATTTTTAAAAAAATAATTCACAGAGACAAACACACATACCCACACAACTTTGGATATCATAATTCCTTTTCTATCAGTTACAAGGTCCAGGCTCCAGTTTACATAGAGATAATTGGCTAACTGAACAGCAGGTAGTCAACCATTGAACTTATTACTAGAGTTGTTCTTTACCTAGAGATCAATGTCAAAATTCCTCTTTGAGGCTAAGCTTTCATAGCCAATACAATATTCCCTGTAGATTTTTGCTTCAACAAAATTCTCACTTCATGTATATCAGCATAGTTCTATTAACTTCCATGGAGACACACCATTTTCTACCATCTGATGCAGTCTCATCTTAAATCTCTTTTCCACTGGATTTGCAACAAGAAATCCTAAGATCCAAAACTCTCTTGTTTTGTCTGATAAAAAGGAGTATATATGTGTTCTGTATTGAATAAAAAGACACATAAATGCTTAGTGAGTTCTGGTGAAGCACTGCCCTATTTTTCCTTCCTTCCTTCCTTCCTCCCTCCCTCCCTCCCTCCCTTCCTTCCTTCCTTCCTTCCTTCTTGTTAGATCTACAATCACTTGGTAAAAACCAATTTTATAGAAATGCAATTTTATGCATAAGACAGTCTTTTGGAAAGCCATAGAGTTACTTTTTAAAAGCCATCTATTTCTCTTATGTTTTACAGCATTTGGTAATTTACTTCATGAATGTCACTTGTTATAGTGTTATTGAAACTAATTCATTATTTTTACTTTTGTTACACCACTTGTTCCTTTCCAATTCTTTTGGCAATAAATTCCACTCAAAATGCCTCCAAAATGTCACTAAAAATAACTACAAAAAGGAACAAAAATGTTATTTGTTATGCTAAAAAAACAAACAAACCCTGCAACAACCCCTCATAATACTCCCATTCATTCTGATAGTTGTGAAATGTAACTTTGCTTCATAATTGTTATGAACAGGTAAGCTCCTAAAGATCTCCATGTTCCTCAGAACTCATTGCTTTCAAGCTCTGTCTGTATCAACTTGTGGATTTTCTGCTGATTGACATCAATAGGATGTAGTTGATACAAAAATTTGCAAAGATATAACTGAGACAAGCAACAAACTGCATTGTGCTGTTAAAATAAGTTTGATTGCCTTTTTGTGCCCCAGCTGGTAGGTGGGGATCACAAGGAAGAAAGAAGGAAGTAGCGGTAAACTGAAGCTTTGAGTTTACTTCTGCCCCCTTACTTCTCCCATGCTCTCCCTTCTCCCTGGGTGGTTTTCTGGACAGGGAGGGCCGTGGACAGTGGGAGCTGGCTCCACTGCCCACAGTGCTCCCTGTCCAAAACACATACACCCTGGGATGAGGGGGTAGCAATGGAGAAAGGAGCAGTCAGGCAGGGAATTTACTTCTGCCTGGCTGCTCATTTCCTCCTACCCCCTGCGTCTCAGCTGGTATTAAGCTGTCAAAATCAGCTGGGAGGAGGTGGGGAGGAGGCTTTTGAATCCCCCATGGCACCAGCAAGAGTGCTGGTGCCATGGGGATTTCATTTCATTTCATTACGTTTTGTCAGTAACACATTAGTTTGAAAGATTTTGTTACTTACCTAACAAAAAATGCGGGGGGACGAAATGGAACGAAACAAAACACAGTTGTTCTGTTTCAGGCCCATCCCTAGAGTTAAGCACTCAGCTTACATCTTGACGTTCTTTCCTATGTTTGATTGTTTGTAATTTCAAGTTATTTCC
Source organism: Phrynocephalus guinanensis (assembly GCA_037367245.1). NCBI lineage: Eukaryota > Metazoa > Chordata > Lepidosauria > Squamata > Agamidae > Phrynocephalus > Phrynocephalus guinanensis. Next base: position 56,405,746 of record CM074735.1, on the reverse strand, counting down.
GATCAAATATGAAGATTTTGCTTTAAAAAGAGGATCAGCATTTTTTTTTCAACCGAGGCTGGAAAGTTACACTTGTTACTTCAATTTCATATTCTCCAAGCCAGCATGGGAAGTGTTTGTGCTAGATGGGGAGCTATGAGAGCTGTAGGCTAGCATTTGCAAGGGCCAAGGCTGGTTGAAGATAGGGTACTTTGGAAAACCCTTATGCCTAGGGTCACCATATGCTGGAGTTGACTTGACAGTACATAGCAAAATCCAAACAAAGTAATCTTTCTGAATGATACCTCTAACGCAATGTGGTTTTATGGGTCACTTGTCTCATTTGGACCAACCTTGATTAGGTTAGCCTGCTAAGAACTTTCCATGGTGTTTTATTTTTGCAATGCATTTAAGATTACTTAATGTAATAGTTTATATGTACTCTACTGGAGTTAGAGCTCCATAGATTGCTTCCTCAAATTATTTTAACCTTTCTAATTTAGAGAGGATTTATTTTATTTTATTTTAGGTAGCTTGCTATTAAAAAGTCCTTTTAGCACATTTCTGCTAGGGAGTCTTATTAATTTGACACACATAAAAATGAAACGTTCCTTCACCTGAGGCAAACTTTTGGCAGGTCAGACACAATCCTTCATGGCAAGCACAGAGAAAAACAAAGAGTGTGAGAGAAAGAGAAAGAGGAGGAAATGGACAGTCCAAGCTGAGGCAGACACAAAGAACTCATTTGTTCAGCATTTATGTCAAGAGCCAGAAGGCATCTCTTTCACCTTTGGCTTTTCATGGGCACCAATATGTAGTGACGATGCCTAAGGGAATGGCATTTACAGGGCAGAAGGCAAAAAGGATGCCAGAACCTTTTCAAGAGCACCATCTTGTAAAACTGGGACAGGTTGCAGTCAGCTCCTTCCAGTCTTTCTAAACAAGCTGCAACACTCCAATAACAGCATCATTAACCTCAGTGGATCAACCTATGGGTGAAAGCTTTGAGAGATGAAGGCTTAACATGGCAGTGATTTCAGCTCTGTTCACAGTCACCAACATCATTAATGCTAGGATGCTTTATCAGTTCTTGGAATAAGAGAAACACAGGCAGAATCCTCATACAGAATCATACCACTGGTCGGTCTAGTCCAGGCATGTCCAAACTTCGGCCCTCATGATGTTTTGGACCACAACTCCCAGAATTCCAGGCCTGTGTTTTCAATGGCAAAGGACTGTGAGAATTGTGGTCCAAAACATCTGGAGGGCCAAAGTTTGGGCATGCCTGGTCTAGTCCAACACTGCCAACTCTGGCTGGCAGCAGCTTACCAGGTCTCAGGCTGGATTCTTTCTTGGATCAATTAGTAATCTCCATCAAATGCTAATCAGGTCCAAAACTCCTTAGCATCCAAAAGAAGATATTGTTCCTCAATATCTTTTGCCCTTTCTCCCCTCTAATGAACAACACAAAAAGCAAAGTGTGCTGCTTGTGATGATGCCAAAATGGCCGCACTGCCACCACCAGGTTACTGGACACTTATACTGTATGTTAAAGAGGGAGTCAGTCACCAAGTTCTATTTAGAGATGGGCACGACTAGGGAAAATGACGTTTTCGAGTTGTTGTGTGTCGGAGGCAGTCCGTTTCGGCTCGTTTCCTTTTTTTGTGAAATTTCACAAAAATTAGTCTGTTCGTTTTTTTGTTTTTTCGTTGTCGTTAGTACTGGTTTGGGGGGGTAGCGGGCTCCTGGAGGGAGCTGCAGGAGTCAGCCAGAGCCACAAGTGATGGACTGGCAGACTCTTTGCACCCGCTGTGTCTCACGTACTTGCATGTAGTGCAATGCAAGTAGATCTGGCTTAGGGTTAAGACGGGTTAGCGCAAGGGCTAGGGTTAGGCTAGTTACGGGTGAGGTTAGGGTGAGTATTGGGGTGCACCTCTTGGTGCCTCTCTGACCCACTGAGAAGGACAGTGTACTGGCGTATGGGTTAGGCTTAGGCTTAGGGTTCGGGTTTGGGCTACAATTAGTGGGCTGTTTATGCCCGATTGGCACATCCCAGAAGTCTCTGTGGTCAACCTGGCCAAGTGGCCATGCGATTGGTGGAAAATTTGCATGGTCCACTCCCAATGTGCAGGTGTAAAAAAATAAAATAAAATAAAATAAAATAAAATAAAATCAACAGAGACTTTTTTTTGCAAGAAAAACCCACTGCTGCTACTGTAAAAATTCAAGCATTTAAAATAGCTAATTTTCGCATGTTTCTGTGGTGCTTTGGTGGGGTTTTGGGCAACGATTTCAAAAAAAATATTGTGGTCGCCATTTTGGATCCCCCGCACTGCATGGCAAATGGATGCGCCCTCCCAGCCTGGTACAGTCAGCAAAACCTGGCCATGCGATTGGTGGAATGGCTCCAAAACTTTGCATGGTCCACTCCATTGGGCGAGCCCATCATTGCGAATGCGCAGGTGTAAAAAAATAAAATAAAATAAAATAAAATAAAATCAACGGAGACTTTTTTGCAAGAAAAACCCACTGCTGCTACTGTAAAAATTCAAGCATTTAAAATAGCTAATTTTCGCATGTTTCTGTGGTGCTTTGGTGGGGTTTTGGGCAACGATTTCAAAAAAAATATTGCGGACGCCATTTTGGATCACCCGCACTGCATGGCAAATGGATGCGCCCTCCCAGCCTGGTACCAGCAGCGCAGCAGTAGCAATAGCCAAGGAGAGGGGGGCGGGGAACCCCCCCCAAATAAAACACCCTTCTGGCCTGGTAGGTGTCCTCAGACAGTTTTCGCCTACTTTTAGGGTCAGGAATCGGTTTTTTTTAAACTTTTAAAAACTTTTTTTCTGTGCCGCTTGGCATTGCGCGATCGCCGCGATGCAAGTAACGAGCACGACAAATCAGACCAAATTGTTCATTCGTCGGTTCGAGCTCGAATTCTGGCAGAGTAATTCCCGTTACCGTTTCCGTAGAGTAACGGATACGAGTAACGGAAACGGAAACGGGAATACCGCTAAGTCGTGCCCATCTCTAGTTCTATTGTTTAAAAATAAAAACAAGAAAAGTCTATTGTAAAATACAATCAGATGTTCAGAGTTCTCATTATAGCATTAGCCAACATAATCACATGCTTTAATAAAATGTCATTAATACAGTTTCTCATTAATAACACAGTGTCTTATATTAACCAAATCCTAGCTAGTTAGTGGGCTAGACACCAGACCAACTGACATTCAGCTGTCCCACAGCTAACTGATTACACCTACCTACTCACAACAGGGATCCATATCACTGCTGGTGAACATTTGGCACTCCAGATGTTTGGGACCACATCTTCCATGGTCCTTTGTCATTGGCAATACAGGCTTGGAACCATTTCCCTTTTTATTACACTGCTTATACACACCCTAGAGCACTTAAAGCACTCTGGAGGCTACACATTGTGTGTGCCCCGCCACCCAACAAGCTGAGTACTCATTTTACTGACCTCATAGGAATGCAAGGTGAGTGAACCTTGAGCCTTCTACCAGGAACTGACCCCCATGTTGAGACCACAATTTTTGTAATTTAAAAAGACGATGAGCGAGAGTCCAAGGCAGATGGAAGCCCATCAAACAGCCGCAAAGCCGGGAATCAAATAACAAATTGTAACGAACCAACAAAATAAATATCCCCCAAACCTTGTTAAAATGAAATGAAATGAAACAAAATGAAAAATGAAACAAAACGAAATGTATCACCATTTTTTTTAGTTTGTGCCCATCTCTAATTATAGCTGCAGTACAGCAGATTAACCACTGTGCCATAACAGCCCATAGTCCTTGGGCCTTCCTATGGAATATGCTTAATCTTCTTACTGAATTTCAGCTTAATTACATTCCTTCCATGTGAACTGTTTAAACTGATGTGATGCATTTTAGACAAAAAAGATGTTTTCTTACATTTGACTATCATAGGAAATAAAACTGTTTATTCTAGTGTTCCTTTATGCATTCACCCAACACAAATATAATGGGTGAAGAGTACAGAAGAATTACTATAAAGAATAACTTTAATATTAACAATGAAAATACTGAAACTGTCAAAGGTTTTATATACCTTGTTCACTGAAAAATCAAAACAGAGATTACAATCTGGAAATGAGATGAATACTAAAACTTGGAAGAGCAGCTTTGAAGGAACAAGAAAAAGGTCCAATAGTGAAAAGATGTAAAAGGAGATAAAGATGAACACAATATATACTGTGGCATTACCAGTTACTATGTACAATGTGAAAGCTGGACAGTGAAGAAAGCTGGGAGGAAAAATTATTATTTTGAAATATGTAATTAAAAGTTGAAATCTGCTGGAGGAGAATCTGAACTACCAGAAAGATGAACAAGTGGGTCCAATAGGAAATCAAGCCTGAACTCTCACTGGAAGCTAAAATTTGAGGTTCCTCTAGTTCAAGCATATCATAAAACAAGATTCACTTAAAAATAATAATGACAAAAAATATTGAAGGTAGTAGTAAGAGCAGAAGACTAGAGGTGGGCACGAAACAACCAATTTTTCGTTACCGTTCTCCGTTATTCGTTCTGTTGCGTAATGGTACGAATAACAACCATTGCGACGGGACAGGCTCGAACCGAACAGAACCAAGAAAATTTTCTTTGGTTCTGTTCATTTCCGTTACTGGCATCACGCCGCTCGCACAATGAAAAATGGAGCAGCAGAGGGTGGCGAGAGGGGCCTGGGCCTGGCGGAGCCTCTTTGACCCCTCCCAGCTGGAGCTGATGTGAGACTTTGCCGGTCTCGCGAGAAGAGGCGGGATTTGAGCCCTTATGAGGCCTGGGCTCTGGGATCTCGGCCTCTTCGTCAGCACTCGGCAGGCTTTGGAGGGGAGGATGTTAGAGCTTGACTGCGCCCGGCACCATCTTGGCCATGTGGTGAAGCGGCAATGGTGCAGCCGGCTCGGAAGCTGGAGCGGAGGGCATCGTTGGAGCACGGGGGGAGTGCAGTGGCACCCCCCTACAGGTTTACTGGGTCTAGGCCCGGGGGTGCGGGGCAGTGGTCTGCTGGGGCGGTGACTCCCAGGGTGGAGTGGTTCCTGGGGAGAAGGGCCCAGTTAGGGTGGCACTGCGCGGGGCTCCGGGGGTAGCGACCCAACAGGGGTGGTGGATGGAGTGGCGGATCGGTCCTTGGGGAGGGGGCCCAAGGGAGGGAGGCACTCGGTGATGCTCCGGAGGTGGCGGCCTGTTGGGTGGTGACCAGAGCAGCGCCCAGCTCCAGGAGGGCTCCCCACAGCCACGGGAACGCTCTCCCAGCCCACATGCTGCCGGCTCTGGTGGCGCCCGCCCTGGGAGGGCTCCCTGTGGCCACAGCTTGCTGCACCCAAAAAATGAGGAAACGGAAACGAAGCAGTCCCTTGGGCCCCAAAAAACAGAAATGGAATGGAACAGGCCCCAGGGCCTGAATAACGAACATGAAACGCCATTTTGGCGTTTCGTGCCCATCTCTACAGAAGACCTAACAAAAGACAGTTGACTGAACACAGGAAGCTGTAGTTTTTAATTTGTAAGACCTGAATTAGGGTGTCAATGGCAGGTTTTAGAGTTCTTTAATTCATATTGTTTCCAATAAGTCAGAACCAACGTGATGGTACATAACAACAAAGGACAGAACAACCTTAATTGGCAAAGAACTATACCCATGTTTGGTTGGGTAGGGAATTGTAATTAAAGGTTCTGAGGGAATTAATAAGTAAAAAGTACAAACATTGATAATTCCCTGAAGAGTGTCCATTAACAAACCGTAGGTAGGGGGTAATGCTATTAGAGAGATGAACTTATTAACACATGCAGTTGCTGGAATGCCTTTATTCATGTCCTAATCGTAAAACATTTATTTATTTATTTATTTATTTATTTATTTATTTATTTGGATCTTTATGCCATCTATCTAGTGGCAAGCCACTATTCTGGGCAGCTGTAAAAAAACAAAATAAAACAGAGAAATATACAACCCAAGTTGTTTTTAATAAAACGTACAAACAAATCCCACACTAAAACCACCTACCTCACAGAAATCCCTAGATTTCAAGAACAACTGGATCAAGCATTAGACCGTAGGTTAAACTCCAGAGAGTCAACGTGAAATTACCTTGTGAATAAATTAAAAAGGGATAAGGTTTCCAAAGGCCTGAAACAAGAGCCAGGTTTTAACTTGCTTCCTAAAGATTAGGAGGGAGGGGGAAAGACACACCTGTACCAGAAAGGTGTTCTAATGCACCTTTTGCACCAAAATATGGCGCGGGAGCAATTTGCCTGCCTGTCTGGGCAAAGTGAGAGTAAAGGGAGACTGGGGATGATGGCCAGGATGGTTCAGGTGAGGGACACTTATATAAGCGAACTTGCCCAAATCGCCGGTCTCTTCACTGCAGGCACTGATCCTGCCTGGCCACCCTTTATAAAGAATGAGATTAGCTAGTCGCAATGGGATTGGATGAAAATTTTTGGCCTGCCCCTTTATTGGCTATTATAGGAGCAGGTGTGTTTTCGCCCATCCAGTTCTTAATGTGTCTTTTCTTTAGCTTGTGGTGTTGATTATGGTCACACATGGCAGGTAGTGGAGGAAGATAGGAGAAAATAGGGTTGTTCGGGGACTCCAAGGGAGTGTAAGCCAGCCGACCTCTCAGATCTTGAAGGCCTTGAGGACTCATCTCTGAGAGGTGGGAGAAGGTGGGGGTCCCACGAGCGGCAATTGCCCAGAGCTGGGAGGCAGAGCTGCCTGGGGCAGTCATTGCTTGGTGTTGACACTCAGTTATTATTTACTGAACTCCCCTTATGGTCTGGGTCTGGGGCAAGGCTGGCTCCAGATTCAGATTATGCTTCCACCCTACTGCAAGCTCACTTTTAAATGGGCATTGAATTGTTATATGTTAACAAATTGTGGCCCATGTTTTTACCCATTTATATGTGTCTCGCCTCGTTTCTCTGGGATGGTTGGGAAAAGTGAGGCAGCCACTATTAGGAAGGCCCAGTTTCTAGCTGACAGCTTCCAGGCCTCCTTTGGAGTGGCCACCTACTCAATCAAATATTATTTAACTATGCAGGGTGGAAACATACCCTCAAATTTTTGTCTCTGCTGTGCAGGGCTCTCTATTCTATATGGGCATGCACCTACCCCCACAGGTTTTCTCATAACCAGAACAAAAACAGTTGCAATGGATGTGCAGGGGTGGGAAATCCCTGCATGGAGGAGGCCTGAGACATGCTGCCCCCATGCATGCGTATCTTAGAGAGAAACTTGCTGGGTGGTCTATAATTAATAACATAATTTCCATGCTTCCATGTTTAGCCGTTTCATAGTGGAATCTACGCTCCTCTTTACAGGGAGGATCAGGCTAGCAGCTGTACTGCCTGCTGGTAATCTTGGAATGTTTAGTTTCAAGAGCTATGACAGACACTTGGGAGAGGACCTTTCTTCTTTGATTTGCTGTGTGCACACCTGATCTCTACTGTCTGTCTATGGCTCACATCAACTTCTGTTGGCATATGCCCTCCATATCTCGTTTAATACTATGGACCACAGTGAATCTGTGACTGAATAAAGATGGGAAGGAATGATGTCTCTAGGTGAGATTGATGAGACTATCTCTGAGAGTTGTCTTTTTCATGGCAAAAAGACATCGTGGAGCTCTACTAATTACAACACTGAATTGAAGAAGAAAAAACAGTGTGCCACAAACAAAGCATTTATTCCATACATCAAAGGAGGCATGGACCACATGACAAACTGTTGAAAAAGCACAACCTATAAAAAGAATTCAGACCCAACACAAAAATACAACAAATGTTACAGTCAGCAAAGGGCAAAAGGAACCCCCTCACCACTGCAGGTTTATACCAGATACCTTTTAGCTGTGGCCAGGTATATATTGGGACCACAAAGCACAGCATTCAGACCAGAATTAAAGAGCATGAAGGAAACTTCCAAACAGCCCAGAAAACCCACAACAACCATCAAACTTAACTAAAGTTGATATTTGTCTCTTATACCTGTGGCTAAATAGATTTCTGGGCATCAGGGGTGGGGTGGGGGGTCATATAACTATTCCATCCTAGGTCAGAACATGGACCATGCATCATGGTCTGAATGATGGTGGCCCCTCATAATTCTAAGCACTACGTCTTCAATACCTGGAGTGAAGAATCAGCCAGCAGCAGTGAGGCTGCCCAGTTATTAGATCCATATCCTGTGATGTATCAAGACTCTATTCAGTATGAGAAAGATGTGACCAGTCAGAACTGGATATGGAACAACTGGCTGGTTTAAAATTGGGAAAGGAGTACGACAAGGCTGTATACTGTCACCTTATCTGCAGAGTACATCATGCGAAAGGCAGGTCTGGATGAATCACAAGCCGGAATTAAGATTGCCGGAAGAAATATCAACAACCTCAGATACGCAGATGATACTACTCTGATAGCAGAAAGTGAGGAGGAATTAAAGAACCTCTTAATGAGGGTGAAAGAGGAGAGTGAAAAAAATGGGCTGAAGCACAACATCAAAAAAACGAAGATCATGGCCACCAGTCCCCTCACCTCCTGGCAAATAGAAGGGGAAGAAATTGAGGTAATGACAGAGTTCATTTTCTTGGGCTCCTTGATCACTGCAGATGGCGACTGCAGCAACAAAATAAAAAGACCCCTGCTTCTTGGGAGGAAAACAATGGCAAACCTAGATAGCATCCTAAAGAGCAGAGACATCACTTTGCCAACTAAGGTCAGGATAGTCAAAGCTATGTTTTTTCCAGTAGTGATGTATGGAAGTGAAAGCTGGGCTATAAAGAAGGCTGATCGCTGCAGAATTGATGCTTTTGAGCTGTGGTGCTGGACGAGAGTCTTGAGAGTCCCCTGGAGTGCAAGGAGATCAAACCTATCCATCCTGTAAGAAATCAATCCCAAATGTTCACTGGAAGGACAGATATTGAAGCTGAGGCTCCAGTACTTTGGCCACCTCATGAGGAGAGAGGAGTCCTTGGAAAAGTCCCTGATGTTGGGAAAGATTGAAGGAAAATGGAAAAGAGGACGGCAGAGAATGAAATGGTTGGACGGTGTCATCGATGCAACCAATATGGATTTGACAAAACTCCGGGAAGCAGTGGAGGATAGGAAGGCCTGGCGAGCTCTGGTCCATAGGGTCACGAAGAGTCGGACATGACTGAACGACTGAACAACAACTCTCCCTCCTGTCCATATTGCCTTGATCCCAGTATGAATTGCTGGGAGGAGGTTGCTGCTGCTGTTGTCAACAATCTGTCTGATCAAGTTTTGGCACCCTCCTCTCAAATGCATGCTAAACAATCAGCACATATTGGAGCTATTTTCATTGGTAAACTTCATCTGCCACACTGCGTAGCAAAAGGGCTAGATCGGAAAGCACACTGATGTTGCTTAAATGACATTAATGAATAATTGCTTAAATGGTGGTGATGTTTTATGTATATTAATGTTTTTAGAAATAATAATAATTCAAGCAAAGAATGGCTTTGTTACCGAATAAAGTTTCAAATTTTATGATAGATGGAAACATATTTCACATATTAGCATTTAAAAACCTGTACAAGTGCATCATAAGCAAGGAGTATAATAAGTAATCATTACTAATCTGTGTTCTTTCTCATTCACCATCTCACTCTTACACACAATTTTTTAAAGTTTATGCTAATTTCCCTAAAACGTCTGGAATTTTGCTTTCTATCTGTGTAGACAGGAGAAAAAACACCAGAAAAATATCTTTCAGCTGAACTATTCTTAAATAAATGAATATCATTTTTCATATAAATTTGTTTGGGAAAACTTGAAACTGCAGCAGAACTTATCGATTTCATTATTTGTATTAAGTTTGGGAGATCCTACAGCTGTTTGCTGTCAACGTTTAAATCTGCAGTCTGCGTCATAGTTAATATGCATTTCACCTGGTGGCAGCAATGTTTGAGCATGTGAGCATGTGTGTGTGTGATACTGTAACATATGTTGCTATGAAGCATAATAGTATCAGAGGGGTAACACAATTAGCAGTTCTGTTTCCCTGAGTGCCATATATATGGTCCAAGTTTAAAGTTTTTCCTGGGCGGCTTCCAAGAAGCTTTGTTTCTGGTTTTCTTAACTGTTTTGGAATTTTGAATCAATGAACCAGATTGCCTTCCATAAGTGTCAAGCACAGAATAAAATTGCATCACATCATTTTTCATTGTGGCCAGATGAGGTCTGAGCGAAGAAACAAGGAACAGGAAAGCAGGAACATCTGAAAAATTGACTATGCAAGCTGGAATGTGATTCACCGGTAAGGGGGCAGTGTTCCCTTTTCCCAGAAAAGGCAGCTCGTAGACCGAACTGGGTCTTAGCCTGTTACCCCAAGGGCCCCAATGTCAAGGAACAGTGATAGAACACCACTCGTTTATGCAACATCTGTAACACATATAGCAAATTATTAATAGCTCAATCTGCCAATCTGCCACTGTGCATTCTGACATTGTGGGGACCAAGAGGATGGAAGTTCTGTAGCACAGATGTGAAAATAGCAGTCACCACATGGAAATAAAATTCAGACACTTTTGAGTTTTTCTAGTCAGCATATCTACAGTCCAGTAGGCCTGTTTCTTCCAAGCAGTTTTCAATTAACAATCAAAAAGTTAATTGAATTGTCTGCTGCTGCAGTATTTATGCCACGTTTATGATTTGAAAGTGCACAACCTTTGCACATATGATAGATTATGTTTGCATAAAGAATAATATTATTAACAATATCCACCCACACCCACCCAAGTACAAAAGAAAATAAACACAGTGGCTGAAAACCAGGCTGAAAGTCTTCTCAATTAGCCAGGTTTAGCAGTTGTAATCTATAGCAACCTTATCCAAGCATCAATAAGATTCTGGCAGATAGCTATCAAACAAAAGACCCTGTGAAATGTTTTTGTAAAATATCATGTGAGAAATCAAATATGTTAACTTGAAACATTTATTAATGCACATGACAAGCAGAAGAAGAATTTTATATATCAGCTATCAAAAAATCAGCTGACATACCAAATCGACAAGAGCTGTTGGAGAAAACTAAGATAGATAGATGATCAGAACTGTTGAAAGACTTACAAAAGGCAAGAGATAGCTGGAAACTAGATAGTTCCAATAGTATAATAGATATGTCAAGCTGCTAATAACAAAATAATGGGACTATTAAAAATATGCCAATTGAGCTCGTCCTCTTTTTTTTTTTTACCTTCAGAACCCCCTATTGATCCTCTTATGTGTTGATTTTAAAAAAAGATTAGAGCTGCATTATGACTAGTCACAATATGCCTGACCAGGAGCAGATGAGATTCTCCTGCGTTCTGTAAAGTGCAGTGTATCCTCACAAGGAGGCAGCCAGAGGAGGAGATGGGCAGTATGGGATTTATATGGGGACAGGAAATGGATTGATGCAACCTCTTCTGAAGTTACAGTAGATTAAAAGCTCCAAGAAGAAAAACAGCAAAATTGTGTCCTTTGGCTTTTACAGGCAACCTACAGTACCCTCTGTAGCCTTGATTTAGTAGCACTGTCTACAGAATCAAGACTCCATAGATATGGATCAGTATGAAGTTTGATGTCACTCTTCTTTTATGAGTGGAAATAAATAATTCGCTCTTGCTCATTTTTCATTGAGCATTTATGTTCTTGGCTCTTCATACATCTAAATACTATACACATGTCCTGAAACACCTGCAGATATTTCAGGGTCCCCTCCCCTTCTATGCTTTATTTTGAAGTAAAATTATGTGACTGTTTTCTATTAAAGGGGAAAATAGGAGACATAAAGAAAATATTTTTCTTTTCAAACATCAAGTCTTTCCGGCAAGGTAGAAAGTTATTACTAAAAAGTAGAGATGGGCAGTAAACAGAAAAATGGCATTTCGGTTTTTCGTTTGTCGCTGAGAGGTCTGTTTCAGTTCGTTTCCGTTTGTCGTGAAATTTTTGAAAAATTTCATTACCGTTTTTGTTTTTTCGTTTGTCATTTCTACCCGCTTTTTGCGCGATTTTTAAAGCATTTCCGTGCGCAGGCATCCCCCAACACCCCAGACCAGAAGGAAAACACTAAAAAAAATGGATGCTGGCAGAGACACAGTATAGACTAGGTATGCAGGGAGGCTGCAAAGGCAGCGGCAGGCGTTGCCCAGGGTGCAAGGCAGCCACAGAGTGACTGCACTGCGGGGCAAGGGAGGGTAGTCACTGAGAGGTATGCAGCACGCACGCACACAGGGAGGCTGCAGGACTGAAGCTAGAGTCGCAGCAGAGACAGTAATCCCACCCTAACTCCCACCAGAGACGGCAAGGAGGACGGGGGCTGCCAGAGCTTTTTATGCCCTCTGTGGCTGCCAGACCTGCCCGCCCAGTATGCATCCTGGGCATGCTATTGGTTGAACATGATCCCATCACATGGCTTGCCTCCATTTTGTGGCTGGTGGCAACATCCATTTTAAAGGGAAAAGAAAAATACATCGTGATGGGAGAAGACAAAAACAAATGTTTTAAGGACCCCAACCCCCCTGGTAGGTATTATTAGACAATATAATTATCGCTGCATTTTTATGGATGTCCAGGGCGTTTTTTAACATTTAAAACAGCTCATTTCATTGCACGTCGCCATTAAGGGAAACGAAACATAACAACCTCAATTTTTGTGGTTCTGTTTGTTTTGTTTCATTTTCATCACAATTTTTCGTTTGTTGTTTTGTTGCGTAACGGAAACGACAAATGGTAACGGAAACGAAAAAATGTTCATTCCATGCCCATCTCTACTAAAAAGTATTTCCAAAATATTTCCACCTACCTAAGTTTTCCATTTCAGAAGGGAATTTTGTGTTTGATATGACCTGATGTGCAAATGCTAACAATGAGGTATGACAATGCATCTTGTGCAATGACCGCTATGAATATATCTGGCACTAAAGTGCGTTGATCACTATTTCAGTTTTGATCGTGCTGTGCTTTCTTCAAGAAAGATTTTATCAATATGCTAGTTTAGTGAAATGTGTTTTCCCGAGGCTGTATGCCACACAGCTCAGCATCGTATTTAGAGGACGTCATATGCGGCCCTATAACACTCAGCAGCAAATCCGTCTCTTCTGTAGCTTGCCAGCATAGTAATTATCCTAAAAATGTGATGTCTACCACATATCTATTCTATTTTGTATTATTTTATTTGATTTTTATACCGCCCATCTAGCTGCAAGGATAATTCATGGAAGTAGCCTTGTGACCACATAGAACTCCAATATAGGCTAGAGTGGTTAAATTGTCAGCAGTCTTGTTTGAAATCCTAATATCATCTCTGTCGTCCTGCTGTGTCCATTGTGACCATTCCTCCAAAGGAACTGCTTCATCTGTAAATAAGAAGCTGCCAGATTCCTTGCTCATCCAGCTATTTACCTTCCACTTTCACTGCCAGGTTCAGCCTGGGATGAGGTGGTTGCCTGAGGCAAACAGCAGACATGCTGAAAGGCAGCAAATTGCTTGTGATTTTGTTATTGTTTTGCCAGTTGTGGAATTTCTTGCCTCATGTGGCAACATAACTTGAGTGGTTTGGGGGATTAATGTGCACCCAGCTTGTAGATACCATTTGGGCTGTCTTCTTGATTCTCCTTCAAATACAAAAACGTACATGCTTTCACTTGCTAGTAGGGCCTCTCTAGGACTTTTGCCTGTGTCTTTCCAAGGAGACCTGAGGCCTTTTACATGCAAGCATGTATGATCTTCTCCCTAATATGTGCCACAATGTTGATGTTTCCCATCTAATATTTTGAAGGCAACAATATTTATTGTTTGAAATGGAAAAGGAGGTGTTTGGGATTTTTAGAATTCTAGGACTTTCTGAGTAGAATACTGCAGTCAGACTTTAGCTGAGATAAAGATAAGGATGCCCCCTCAGTCTGCCTGCTTGCTGGGAAAAACTCTAATGCACCATGGGGGTATACCCATTAAACTCTATAGGTAGCTCTGTACTACCCTCTGGTGCACTGGGACAATAAAATGCACAGCAAGCAAGGAGACCAAGGGGACATTCTCTCTTCTCCATCCAATAGATACAGAATGAAACTGACAATGGTGGTAGAAAGATGTCTGTGTTGCCTTCTGGCCTCTCCTCTCACAGTCCCAGACGTCAGACTGGGGGATTCGAGAATTCTGAAAATCTCATCCTTAATATACAAGATTTGGACAAAGTGCAGCCTTCCACGGTATTGTCCACCAGCAGCATACAGCATCCCTCATCACTGGCTGTGCTGTTTAGGATGTATGAGGCACTTTGCTTGTCCCAGGCACTGTATCATTGTCATCTGTGTTTGAATTGTGCCTGATAGCTGATTGGGGGCCAGTGGAGTTCCTTTAATAGGGGTGTAATGTGGTCTCTATAACCAGCCCCAGTCAGCAATCTGGCTGCTGCATTTTGGACCCGTTGAATTTTCCTGAGGCTTTTCATTGGGAGTTCTACATAGAGTGCATTACAGTAGCCCAGTTGGGACGTCACTAGGGCATGAGTTACTGTGGCCAGAGCTGGTTTCTCCAGGAATGGGCATAAATGGTGTACTAGCTTTAACCATGCAAATGCGCTCCTGGCCACAGCCATGACCTAGGCATCCCGACTCAAGGATGAGTCCAGGAGCACCCCCAAGCTGTGCATCTCTCTCTCTCTCTTTTCAATTGGAGGATGCTCCCATCAAGTGTAGGTTGCATCCCTATCCCTTGTTCTTTTCCTTTTCCTTTTCCTTTTCCAAGCTGGCTTGGGTATTTCCCAAGGAGAAAGGCGGGGTAAACATACATAAAATAAAATAATTATCCCCTGTTTCCAAGGCAAGAACACTGCAGATCAAAATTGCTTCAAGTACCATAAGGTAAAGAGTACTGAATATTGACACATATTCAATTTTTGCTCCAATAATTGGCCAGACCTGCCTGTATTTCTGTCAAATGCTGGTGAACTCTAATGACATGCATTATTCAAGTTTGTTGAAGAAGCCAGTCCTTCATTGATTTGGAGAAGTTCTGGGCAAGCGTTCACAATTATTGAGAATTTCTTACTCTTAATTCTGACAGCGAATAATTTACACCTCACAGCAACTGCTGGCAATGCTATCGCACATGTGCTCCATTTCATTCTAATGCTCGAATGGTGATAATACTCCATTGTTTTCAAAGCAATGAAATATGTTATAGAAATAATTCCGTGTATAATGCCTGCACCTTTACTTTATGAAACACAGCCTTGCAGGATTAGATGAAAGTATGGCTTATTTGGAGTTTATATCTGCATTCTAAAACACAATGAAACACATCTTGAAATGAAATCTTCAGAGCATGTAACATATGTAAGCAGCATACTCTCATGGTGGGAGGTCAGGATTGCCATTGCTGAAGCAAAACATTTTCATCTCAAACACAGGAAATCATCAAATTATCTGCTGGATTAAAAAAAAACAGTTGAAACTAGAAAATTTTTGGAAGCTAAGGCCTTAAGAGATGGACTCCATGAGTAGTAATGATGTGGCCAAGTCACAAATTGTCCTTGTTCCCAATATCTTCATCATGTAACCCCATCTTTCTTGAACTTTCAAACACAGATGAAAAGGATAGGTGGTCTGGGACAAGCAAAGTTAAATTCTGGGACCATATTAGTTTGGAAAGCATCTGAGGCTTTACTCAATCTCTTTCATTTCTCTGGGAGTTCATTCTTAGCTCTTTGTTGCTTAAAAAGGAAACATCAATGAGAGACCCATTATCAAAGTACAGGCATAAGTTGGCCAGTTGAATATATCAGCTGATCTTGTATAACAGTGGCCCCACAAAATGTTTGGGGTCATGTTCCATTATAGGGGGGAAACATATATACTCCACCCTCCTCCTCCTTTTTTAAACAAAAGAAAACGAAACAAAACATGCATTGCAAAAAGGAAAGGAATTTTTAATTAAAAGGGTTTAAATTAAAGAATGTGCAAATAGCTTTTCTTAAGAAATTATTGTATCAGTAGCTATCACTGAAATTTGCTTAAGGTGAGTGGGGGCATTCTTTCAAAATTTATCAAATTTTCATAGTTTCAGATCCCTCCTTCTCTCAGACTAGAATTTAAATATTATGAGAACCACAAGCCCCCATTGTGGGAACCAATGTTCTGTAAGGAAACTTTATATGTTATATTTACAGCCTGACTGAAGGTGATAAATTGTGGAAGAGAAGTGTTTTAATAGGCTGAATTCATTTTTTGTTCTAAATAGACCCATTGAAATGAAGGGGAGTTATTCCTATTTTCATTTCAATGGATGCTGCTTGTTCATTTCAGTGGGTACTAGTCATGACTGAAAATGCACTTAGGCAATGATGTTGGACTTTATTGTCATAGATCAGACCAGAGGTGCACAAACGAGGTGCACTAATGGATTCCCAGCATGACCAAAGGGTTCTTGAAGTTCCAGAAGTTCCGAAAGTTATCATATATTATATCGTATCATGAAAAGGGCAGCTCTGACCCCCATTCATTGGGGGAAGGGCACATTTGCCGCCCCAGTCCCAGACTTTGGGCGCGAAAGCTTCTCACCCATCCGGGAATTCCTGCCCTGGGACGGGAGTCTATAAGTAGGCTCCCGCCCCCTCCCAGGCCTATCAGTTTGAGATCCTCGGCCCTGCCCTCCCCCCCTTTGGTTGGAGAATGAGATTAGCTGGTTGCCTTTTGGGGCCGGATGGAAATTTTTGGTGGCTACTGAGATTGGCCAGGAGTAGCCACGCATTTTCGCCCATCCCATTCTCCTCACCTCGGGGATGGGCTTTTTCCCCATTGGTCACTAACTTGACGGGTAGTGCAACTGGTAACCGATTTCAGGTAAAGCTCTAATTAGGTAACCCATTCGGCGATATACAGCCCTCGAGTTCAGTCTATCACCATTGGCTATGTCATCAGACAATTATTGTTGGTATATGAATTGAGGCATCTCAAGGGCTGTGCCGGGCTTCCAGATTCGCCTATCCTATCGTGATGCTCAACAGGTGGGCGGCTGCTCAGCTGGGCGCGAATTTACCTGTATATCGAGCTTGTAGGCTGAAGTATTGCATCCCGTCTCATTACCAGTTTGCACTATGGGTCAGGTCCCCTTCACAGGTCCTGACTAACCCAGTTAATATGTTGATAAGTTATAAATAAAGTTGTGGCCCATTGTACCCAAAAGCTGAAGTTGTCTCGCCTCTTTATTTCCGGGCTTGGGGGGGGGCAAACTATTCTGCAGAAACAACACTGAAATAAAAGGAATAACTTCCTGCAAATCCATGCAAATAGCATTTTAGGCACCATGGGTACCGTTTTCAAAATGTTTATATTAGCTATATTTCATTTCTGAAAGCAACATAAATGTCTGTTCCTTCATCATAAACAGGAAATCTTTTAGCACCCATTATATCAGCCACCCATATTGCCATGATTTAGTTTTGGACTTAGTTTTTTCAAATTATTTTTTAAAAGAATTTGGCTCAGTGACTTCTTTGTCAACTTACTGTGATCAGGAAAAAAAACTAATTGGTGCAAATTAAATTGGTATGAAGTGTTGTTTGCATGCTGGAAAATCTCCAGGTTTAGCACATATCTGGCATCATTTTACTGAACTCCAATATGTTGTGTGATTCTATTCTGTTCCCAATATCTTATTCTATCACTAGCCTAATAAACAATTATTATGTATAATTATATAGCATTTCAATATGGAAAACACTGTGTTATGACTCAGAAGTAGAGATGGGCACGACTTAGCGGTATTCCCGTTTCCGTTTCCGTTACTCGTATCCGTTACTCTACGGAAACGGAAACGGGAATTACTCCACCAGAATTCGAGCTCGAACCGACGAACCAATTTGGTCTGATTTGTCGTGCTCGTTACTTGCATTGCGGCGATCTGGTTGCCAAGCGGGAATAAAAGTTTTTAAAAGTTAAAAAAAAACCCGATTGGTGGCCCTAAAAGATAGGCGAAAACTGTCTGAGGGCACCTACCAGGCAGAAGGGTGTTTTATTTGGGGGGGGGGTTTCCCCGCCCCCCTCTCCTTGGCTATTGCTACTGCTGCCTGCTGGTACCTCTGGGATGGGCGCAACCATTTGCCATGCAGTGCGGGGGATCCAAAATGGCGACCGCAATATATTTTTTGAAATCGTTGCCCAAAACCCCACCAAAGCACCACAGAAACATGCAAAAATTAGCTATTTTAAATGCTTGAATTTTTACAGTAGCAGCATTGGGTTTTCCTTGCAAAAAAAAGTCTCCGTTGATTTTATTTTATTTTTATTTTTTTACACCTGCACATTTGCAATGATGGGCTCGCCCATGGGAGTAGACCATGCAAATTTTCCACCAATCGCATGGCCACTTGGCCAGGTTGACCACAGAGACTTCTGGATGTGCCAATCGGGCATAAACAGCCCACTAATCGTAGCCCAAACCCGAACCCTAAGCCTAACCCATACGCCAGTACACTGTCCTTCTAAGTGGGTCAGAGAGGCACCCAGAGGTGCACCCCAATACTCACCCTAACCTCACCCGTAACTAGCCTAACCCTAGCCGTTCCGCTAACCCGTCTTAACCCTAAGCCAGATCTACTTGCATTGCACTACATGCAAGTACGTGAGACACAGCGGGTGCAAAGAGTCTGCCAGTCCGTCACTTGTGGCTCTGGCTGAATCCTGCAGCTCCCTCCAGGAGCCCGCTACCCAAACCAGTACTAACGACAATGAAAAAACGAAAAAAACGAACTGACTAATTTTTGCGAATTTTCGCGAAAAACGGAAAAGAGCCGAAACGGAACCGGCCCGACTAACGACAACTCTCGCCGAAAAAATTTTTTTTCAAGTCGTGCCCATCTCTACTCAGAAGTATCAAATGGTAATTTATCAGCCCAACTAGGGAATGCACTGGATAGGAGTAAACACACAGGTGAACA
The DNA here is from genome assembly GCA_037367245.1 of Phrynocephalus guinanensis. NCBI lineage: Eukaryota > Metazoa > Chordata > Lepidosauria > Squamata > Agamidae > Phrynocephalus > Phrynocephalus guinanensis. The sequence continues at coordinate 56,386,774 of CM074735.1, read as the reverse complement.
TAAGCATGTACCTTTTTAAGGAATCAACATCAAATGCAGTCGTTGAGTGTAGAGAAAAAAAACCCACTGCTACTGTGAAAAATCTGGCAGTTTATAAATTTTCGCGTGTTTCTGTTGTGCTTGTGTGTTTTTGGACCACGATTTCAAAAACAATATTGCGTTTGCCGCCCCATTTTGGATCCCCCGCCCAGGAAATGGCATGGCGAAATGGCAACTCGAGTCCGGCTGCCCAGGACCGGGGGGGAGGCGGGACCCCCCCCCTCCAGAAACCACCCTCCGGTAGGTGCCCTGCGCCCTTAGTCAAGCAGGCATTTTTCCGCCTGCTTTTTTGGCCCGGGAATGGGTGGGGGGAAGTTTAAAAGTTTTTTTCCTGTGCCGTCCGTGCCGCTTGCTTGCGCTTTAATTGCGGGCGGGCGGCGGGCGAGACTGGGCTTTTTGCTGGCTGCGAGCCTGCGGCGAGTCCCAAAGCAGCCCTACGGGGGATGAGGGGGGGAGGCCGGGGACCTCCAGAAATTACCCCTTTGGTAGGTGCCCTGCATGCACGGCAGGCATTTTTCCGCCTGCTTTTTTGGCCCGGGAATGGGTGGGGGGAGAGTTTTTAAAAGTTTTTTCCTGTGCCGTCCGTGCCGCTTGCTTGCGCTTTAATTGCGGGCGGGCGGCAGCGAGACTGGGCTTTTTGCTGGCTGCGAGCCTGCGGCGAGTCCCACCAGAGCAGCCCAGGACGGGGGATGGGGGGGAGGCCGGGGACCTCCAGAAACAACCCCTCTGGTAGGTGCCCTGACATTTTTCCGCCTGCTTTTCAGCCGGGAAAACCGGGTTTTTTTTAACTCAAAAACTTTTTTTTCTGTAATGGCATCGCGCAATCGCGCGATGCAAGGAACGAGCACGACAAATCAGACCAAAATTGTTTGTTCGTCGGTTCGAGCTCGAAGTCTGGCGGAGTAATTCCCGTGCCTTTTAGAGTAACGGAATCGAGTAACGGAAACGGAAACGGGAATACCGCTAAGTCGTGCCCATCTCTAGTTGAGTGTACAGAGGCAATGGCAGGAGTTATTTCATATCCACTCAGATATGTACCCAAATGCCACTCACAGTGACTCAAACCACATTTTAGCTTGCAGTGAGATGCAGAGTTTACAACCATATCAGCTGGTGCATGCTGGGCATTGTGGTCCAAAAAAAAAATTGTAGCTTTTCTCAGGTCGGATTAAATCATGTGGATTGGCCTCATCCAAATAAGATAATCAGACTCACAAGTCCCCCCCTCTCTTGCTAAGAATGAAGAGAATATTATTTTAGGGTCATATGGTTATGTCAGATTTTTGGAGAACAATGCAGCCATATGACTGCAGTGGAACTGATTGGGAGAGACGTGTGAGGAACTTGGTTGTCTCTGCCAATTAGGACTGGTTGTTACTAGTCTGGATGGCATTTGGAACATTCTAACAGGCAGAATTTTTCTACCAGGCATTTGTCATTCATGAAGTAAGAACAAATGACAACCTGAAGCAGCCGCATACCATCCCCTAATAAAAGAATGAAGCCCCTGGTAACACACTGATACCTCAAATTGTTTTGTGCAAGTGGCATAGTTTGTAACACAAACTTAAGTGCATAATTTTTAAGAACAGCCTTTGGAAAGACAAGATGGAGAAAGACCTAGGAATCTGTCGTGCTGGAACAAGATCAAGTGTTCTCTTACTGAACTTTATGCCTATGTATAAAAATATACACGCTTTTGGACGTTATCTATTTATCTAACAAAGCTACTAATAAATGTGTCAGGGTTTTAAATTAAATAAAATATTATGATTTTTCTCTAGTCAGGATTTTACAAGCCTAGTAATGGACACATTTACCCTAATCTTTGCAGAAATACATTTTTCTCCCTGTAAGACAACGGGCTACATACATGTTACAAAGGCACTAGGAAATACTTTCTGTAATTTCTCAACAACTGAATGCATGCTTGCAATTGAGAGTGGGAACTTCTTGGCTTTTATAAAGGTTTTGTGGAAAAGTGTATATAACCATTGTCAGTGTCCTCAGACTTACAATGAAGAACCACTTTTCCTTACCAAAGTCCAAGAGGCTAAAATCCCTTCCAGGAGGTTGCATGGGGAAAGCCCTAGAAGGAAGTCAGGGAAATCAAAATTTTGAATCTAAAATGTGTCCTGTTGCAAACACACATTTTTCAATGCGCTAAATGACCTATCCACCTAGGATTCTTTCCCCCTCCTCCAACACACACACCTTTTTCACATTTTTTTCTTTTTCTTTTTCTTTCCCTTTTTTTTCTTTCTCTTTTCTTTCCCCCCTAACTTTCCCATAAAAAGATTCAGGTAAATGTAGCATGACGAGCCAATTTAAGCCAATTTCAAAGTTATTTGAGTAATTGGTTATTAAGATAACACTCTCAAATTTCAATTCAGCAATTATCCTCTTAAAGATACAGAATGGAACTACACAAAGAACAGCTACAAGGTCTCCTATCCTCCAAAAATAATTGTAAAAATAATAATATGTAGGCACTTGAAAAAGCTGTGTTGCTCTTAATCATACTTATCTCCTAATGTACACAACCTATCTCAGCTAAAAGCAAGTGCTTCTAAAATTTGGAAACAGAGTTGGCTATTATGGAGACTCCGAAAGATTAAGAGACTAGCTTAAGACCCTCCTTTTAATATATGTAAGCTTCTTAGTCATAACTTAAGAACCACAAGGGGACAGAATATTGTCTTCCCACAAGGCTGCAGTGCTGACTGATGCAGACTCTGATGATGAAAATAATGGTTTTGGCAGACAGAAGTATTTGGTTTAGAGCCAGTTTTTCCATCCTAATGAATGGCGGAATTACCGCAGAAAAGCTCTGCAAGAGGGAAGAAAAGAGGGGGGAAAGGAGGGGGAGGTCGGAGCTTATTCCCATTTAATCAACCCCTTGGAATGGATGGCCATGACCAATTATTATTCCAAGCAACTACTGGTAAATCACCTAGTACAGAGTTAAAAGGAAACATGAGTTTATTTGGCTGTTAAAGGAAGAGCATAGGCCCTGAAAATGTTCATCAGAAGATTAAGGCTAAGCAAATACAGTCTGAGTTTCAGATCACTTGCAATTGGCCTCTCAGACAGATTTTGTCACACACCTCTCCCACCATCGCCAACATTGCATGAAACAGATTTCCAGGTTTGGCAAAGAATATTTCAATTCAAATAGAACCTATTTCTTCAGTTACAATTAAGAGTGCATGGGAAATTGTCCCTCTGTTTGTTCTCACTGTTGATTTTGCTACATTTTCTATCAACAATGTCATGTAAAGCTAGCCATGGGTAGATCTAATCCTTTTCCTTGGTACATTTTTTTTTGGCTAGCAAAACTTTTTTTTGGTAGTGTCTCCACTCACATTCTGTTCTTTTGCTTCCTGTGTTGTCTAACCACCTGTGCCTACAGGGGTGGGGGGGGAGGGAGAGTGTCCTGCCCCCACCAACGATTATGTCTTCAGTGGGGCGCAATGTGATGGTTCATGATTAATTCCTTCAGATCCATACATTGTAGTGTGGGCCAGTCAGCTTTTTTCCCCCCCTCCTGCCACCAGCGCTACAACCAGGAGGACCGGACCAATCCAGGACAACTCCAGGTAGGAGACACAGTCAGAACAAAAAACGAACTGAACCAAAACGGAAATTTCCATTTCATTTTGTTTCATTTTTCTTAGAGGGGGCAGTTCATTATTCATTGCATTACGTAACAAAATGAATAATGAATAACAAAACAAACCAAAAGTTCATTTTGTGCCCATCTCTAGTTATGCTTATAAACACAAAGTCTATGTGATCATGTATGGTAGATTCATGTAAAAGACACATAATAGTTAATCCAACATTCAAGGTAAGCTTGCCTGAAGAGGAAGGTCTTTGCCTGTTTCCAGAAAGACAGCAGAGATGGGGCAGTCCTGGCCTCCACTGGGAGGGTGTTCCAGAGTCTGGATGCAGACTTTTTTTAACGGAGTTTCAAATTTCTAAAAGTTGTTACACAATGTATCTGTTCTGTTTTATTTATACATTAGAGAGAGGGCCACTCTTAGTCATTGTTCCACCTAGGACAGAGCAGCAAAAAACATTTCCAACTGCATAGCAGCCTAATCCAGCCAAGTCATTCTGAAACCCGAGGCAGAAAGTCCTGTAAGCACCTCTTCTTGTCCCTTGGAGTAAGCAGCAGCAGCAGCAGCTACAAGAAAAGAAAAGTAAATAGCTAAGGACATGCTGCCCTTTTTGACAATTGATATCTGGCTCATGGTATGACTAGTCTAAACAGAGAAATTGCAAATGATACAGTACTAAATTAGTTGGAAGTGCAATGCAATGATGCTTTACACAAAATCCCACTGTGCTCAGGTTTGCAGAGAAGTGCAGCTTTAACCTCTTACCTATGTAGGCAGCAGCATTATGCTCTTTCTTTAGGTGTCATTTTTCATTTCGTATGATCAGGTAGGATCTTCAGACTCTTTGTCTAGAAACTACACTAAATCATGTTGCTTTTGCATGCAGTGCTAACTATTGGATTGTTAACTATTGTGAATAACTGTTCACAAAGCTTTATTCTGTTACAGCTTAATGTTAGATGCATGCTGGATCTGAGCAGGATTTGAAAGTACTAAGCCATGAAATTTGCGATTCACAAGAGAATGCTCTTCTGGTCCTCCATTAATTTAAAAGCAAGACAGTTGCATCCTAATTGGATTCAATTACTGAGAGAATTTACCATCTTTATGGATCTAAGGAAAGTGTACGGTAGCTGTAAAGCATGTGTTCAGGATGGATCATGCTTGAAAACGGTTAGGAATGTTACCACACCTCATTTCAGATAAAGATCAGCTGCTCTTGATTTGAGTTCCAGACCTCCTAACTGTAGTCAGCTGACATCTCTCCACATTGATGACATTCACCAGTGATATACAATTATGTCATTTTCAGCTCCACAGACCAAATGACAAGAAACTAAAACTTTAGAAGACTAATGCTGACAAAGAAAAAAAGACAAAAACAGATGAAAGGTTTTCTAGGTCATTGCAGGGAAGTGACTGCAAAAAAGTGAACTTTCCCAATAAAAAATAAATATTAGCTGATAAACATTCATCTTGTGCCAAGTCTTTAATTCCACTGCTGTAATCCTGTTTCTAGAGATCAGATTTAGGCTTGGGTGTGGAGCTAAGAAATGGAGAGGATGAGAGGATAAATAGGACAGAAAGATGTTTGAATGAGAACAGGGAATACATCTAACAGGTTTTGAAAGGGAATAGGTTTGTTATCATGGGAATACTGATGTAATGAATGATTTTCATGGATGAATACTGATGTAATGAAATTTATTGTCATGTACTCCAGAAGGAAGTAAACCACAGGACAAGTATTCAAGTGAGGCACCATACATTAAAAAGTAGAAATCAAGCAGAAGCTCCAGGTTCAAATTGTGACTTTTCTAGTCAAGGACAGCAAAAATCCCTCTCCAGTTTATTCATTTTATTTACAATTCTCTGCTGCACAGAGAATACTGAACTTTCATGTTGCATCTGAATAACTAATCTTCTAATATCTTCTCTATCTATCTATCTATCTATCTATCTATCTATCTATCTATCTATCTATCTATCTATCTATCTATCTATCTATCTATCTATCTATCTATAAAGTTTTAAATTACCCTTTAAAATTGCAGATACAAGGCTGTATTCAACAGTGTAATTGAAAATCAAAGATCCAAATAAGGATGCAAAAACATTATAATCTTGTTTTTAAAAAATGCAGCAAACACAAATGAAGAGATACATCATACCACATCTTCTACAATTGGTGTGTCACATTTTGAAGCATGCAAATAAATTATCCACAACCTGAACATATCCTTTATAGCACTTCCCAGGAAGTTTAATTTTAGCCAAAGCTAACTAACTAACTAACTAACTAACTAACTAACTAAATAAATAAATAAATAAATAAATAAATAAATAAATAAATAAATAAATAAATAAAATTTAAAAATCCTGAACTAACTTTCCTGAATATTCACAGCTTTCTTTCCTAATGAAGAATCAAATTTGTTTAAGATTTCCCAACAATCCAGAGTGACAGGGTCAGCAAATTGCTTCCTAAATATCCCCAAACTGAGAAGGCTGCTGCTACACCAAAACCAAACCAAATCGGTATCTTTTTGATGGAAAAATTATAGTGTTCATCAAGTTAAAATGGGACGGATATAGCAGCAATTCTGTGTCTGTATACCTAGAGGTAAGTCAATTGATGTTAATGTACACAAAAATGACAAAACGAAAAGTTGCAGGTTTTAATTCAATAAATTGAGGCACTGTGTGTGAAATCTGACTGGAGTAGATCAAAGTAGAAATAAGAACTCAGCTATTAAGCTGCCTAAATTGGAAGGAAGGAAGGAAGGAAGGAAGGAAGGAAGGAAGGAAGGAAGGAAGGAAGGAAGGAAGGAAGGAAGGAAGGAAACTGGTGCAGCCTTTTCCTGCATACTGGGGGTTGACTGCACTGACCCATCATATTCTGGACACTTTTACTTCCCATTTTCATGTCTGTTTTCTTCTTGTTGTCATTGTTGTCATATTCTGTCAAGTTGCCTATTACTTATGGCAACCCTATGAATTAGTGTGCTCCATAATCTCTGCAACAACCCTGCTCACTGCTGGCCCTGAAAAGCCTTGCTCATCTCTTGTGAACTCAAGCCTGTGGGTTTCCTTTAGGGAGAAAATATTTGGTCTACCTCTTTTCCTGCTGCCTCCGGGGATATTAAAGTTAGTTTTTCTATGTATGCATGTATAAAAACCAACCTTTTAGGGCATAAAAAACCACTAGTTACTGAGGATGACCAGGACTATTTTGCACAAAAACAAGAAATGCCAGTGTAACTACATAATTGTTGGAGTTTCAACAGGAAAGGGAATTTGATCTGTCACTTCCAAGGAGCCTAAAGAAGGGCAGGAAAAGGTGGAGAGGAAGGGAGGGGAAACCCCATACAATGCAGTGTAATTCATACATGTGTAAAGCAGCTGCTGTGTTTGGCGATACTTAATCCCAAATAACAGGCCAGTATCCTTGCTCTATATTCATGTGTGCCGAGCTACAGTTGCAGCAGCCACTGTACTGATGTGACAGGATATTGGTTGTTCACAGTCACATGGCTGATGTCATGATACAGCTGTGCCACAGCATCAGTCTGCATAGTTGAAGCTCAGCGGACATACTGACAAGGACAATGGCCGTGGTCTCCTTCATACTAGTGCTGAAGGCTGTCCTATAATTCCCCAAAAGTGTTTCTCCACTCCACAAACAAACCTAATTCTCAGATAGATTTAGAATTTCTTTCAATGGTGATGCGTTTGAACGTATCTTACGGTTATGTGGTGGCAGAGGGCATGCTACAAATTTTTACCACTTTTGTATTTCACATCGGTGTATTGTTTTGCATCTACCTTGGCTGTCACCTTTCCTGATCTTAAATAAAACACATTCACAGTTTCCTCACAACAGCCTCCAGCTTTGACTCAGGTGGGAGAAGGTGGTGAGGCTGCAGAACAATGCCACCCTGAAACGTATGTCCCTTAACACCTGTTCCACATGCAATCGTACCAGATTTGGCTATTCAGTAGGGTCAGTCAGTTGTAATTAACATTAGACTGGAAACCACAGGGGAATATCAGATAATGCTGGGAGAGTATCCTGCTTGGAGACTTGGGGAGCCACTGCTAGTCTACATGGACAATAGATAACAATGGATGGGGCAACTTCTGCCCTATCAAACTGGATAAGAATGGCTGGTAAATGTGGAAGGTATTTAGCGTGACATCACTTCATATACAAGATTTTCGATGAGATAAAAGAAATACTACAAGGTGATATTAAATGTAAGCCGGAAATTGCACTGTTATCATTACCGCTTACTAATGAATATGATATAAAAACAAAAGAATTAATTGCAAATCTTATGACGGCAGCAAGACTGATTATAGTCAAAAATTGGAAACTGAAATTAAATTTTAAAATTGCTGACTGGTATAAGAAAGTGTGGGATATAGCTTTAAATGATAAATTGTCCTGCAGTATAAAAGTTTTGCAAGGGGAAATGAGAAAGGATATTTTTTATGATATTTGGGGGAAATTTATAGATTATGTACTACTAAAAGGGAAAGGGACACAACCGACATACAATCCAACACAGTTCTGGAGAAAAAGACTTTAAGAAGCCAACTAGAAAAAAAAGAAGATGAAGAAGGAAGAGAAGATAAAGGAACACTGGATGTATGTTTGTATGTTTGTTAGTTTTAAAATAAAAAAAATACTTTTTACACACACACACACACACACACACACACACACACACACACACACACACACACACACACACAATATTTCACATACCTACAGATCATATACACACTTCAGCTGCTCCCACCCTATGTGGCCTTTCTGAACATAAAAGTCTGAGCTTCCTGTACATCATTTTCAAGTTAGCATGGAAGATGGAAGAAGAATTCTTTAGCTAGATTCCAATACAGGCAAAGCAACCTTGTTAAATCTACTGCTTATCTGTGGGCCTGCCTGAAAGATGAACAACATACATCTTTTCCGCTATGCATATGTCTGCAATTTTCCGAAGTTCCTGGCTAAGGGAGCGCAAATCATTTAGCTGCTCAGCACTAGATGTAATAAAACACTCAAGGCATCTGGAGTTTTTTGGATCTGACTCTTGGCATGAAGCTGCGTTGGAAATGTTGGATTATCTTTGTGCTGTTTGGAAATCAGCATGTTTTCCAGGGCAATTGGAAACCTGTAACTGCTCACATATCCCCGGTTGGGTCCTTTGTTTTACTTCAGCGCCGTTGATTGGTTTGTAGCTTGATAAAACAGTAGAAAATATGGGAGTGGGGGGTCTCAGAAAGAAGCGGCTTTTTCTAAGGAAAAAGAACAACTAAATGATAAGTCTATGATGATGAAGCCAAGAATCATTAGGTTACCATATATGGACAGCCATGCAATGCATTCTTCCTCATGGATAAATCCTGATTTACATAGGGAAATTAAACCACGTTTACTTTATAAAGGCAAGATTTGAATGTCTCTGCTCCAGTCTTTATTGTTAACAATGTGCACGATTTACATACTAGAGATGGGGACAAAATGAACTTTTGGCTCATTTCATTATTTCTAATTCTTTATTCATTTCGTTATGCAACTAAATGAATAATGAACTGCCCCCTCTAAGAGAAATGAAACAAAATGAAACGGAAATTTCCATTTTGTTTTGCTTCATTTCATTTGCCAGTGTCTCCTACCTGGGTCCTGGAGTGGTCCACTTCCTCGTCCGGTCCTTCTAGCTGCAGGTAGCTCCAGGAAAAAAAAAAGCTGACCGGCCCATGCTACAGCTGTAGTGCGGGCACATGGTCAAATAAATAAATAAAAATAAATGAAATGAAATGAAATGAAATGAACGGAGCGCTGACCTGGCCCCAGGGGTGGCCGGGGTGGCCCTCTATAATAATAATAATAATAATAATAATAATAATAATAATAATAATAATAATAATAATAATAATAATAAATAAATAAAAAAATAAATAAATAAATAAATAAATAAATAAATAAATAAATAAATAAAACAAAAAGAGCACCAACCCAGCCCCAGGGCCACATGGTTGGCGCTTGGGAAAAAACCAAAAAAAAAAAAAAATCTGGCACGCGGGCCTGGTACTGGACCATGGGCACCAGACCCAGCCCGTGGGCTGGCAAAAGTTGAAAAAGATGACTGGCCTGCGCTACAGCCATAGTGTGGGCCACGTGGTCGGCACTAATAAAATAAAATAAAATAAAATAAAAATAAATAAAACAAAATAAAAAAGTAGTGCCAACTCAACCCCAGGGGTGGCCAGGTTGGCCGTCTAAAATGAAAATAAATAAATAAAACCAGCGCTGACCCGACCCCAGGGGCCACGTGGTCGGTGCCGGGGAAAAAACCAATCCAGTGTGTGGGCCCAGTACCAGCCCGTGAACACTGGACCTGGTCTGTGAGTCATTGAACTAGCCCACAGGCCAGCCCCCCCCCCAAATCAGGTGTGTGCACCTGGTACTGGCCCGTGAGCACTGGACCCGGTCCGCGGGCCATGGAACTGGCCCACGGCCGGCAGAAGTTTTTTTTTAAAAAAAAGCCAATTAGCCCGTGCTACAGCTGTAGCACAGGCCACATGGTCAGCAGTTTAAAAAAATTAGTAAATAAAATAAAAAGAACAAGAAATAACATAAAATAATAAAAAAAATGAGTGCCGACCCGGCCACAGGGGTGGCTGTGTTGGCGCTCTAAAATGAAAAATAATAATAATAATAATAATAATAATAATAATAATAATAATAATAATAATAATAATAATAATAATAATAATAAACACAATTTTAAAAACAAGCACCAACCCAGCCCCAGGGGCCACGCAGTCAGCGCTTGGAAAAAATGAGGCGCTGGCCCCGCAGGGGACTTTAACCCCCCAAAAATCAAACAAACAAACAAACAAACAAAGGATCGCTGACCCGGCCCCAGGGATGGCTGGGTCGGCACTCTAAAACAAATACAAAATACAAAATAAAAGAAGCACTAACTGGGCTCCAGGGGCTGCATGGTTGGCGCTTGAAGGGGAAAAAACGAATAATGAATCAAAACAATGAAACAAATATTTTTTTAAAAAATCATTAAAACTGAACTGAACTGAACTGAACTGAACTGAACCTTAAACCGAACCGAACCAAAATGAATTGCCATTTTTTTCTGTTAGTGCCCATCTCTATTACATACCCTTGTTGCTGTTTTGCAAAGATTTCTCTTCTGGATTTCAAGTCCCATAATCTCCTGGCCAGCATGGCAAGTGGCTATAATGCTTATTAGAAAATTTATTGGTGCAGCATTTCAAACATTAGTAACAATCAGTTTTATTGAAGCCCACCTTAAGAGATAATAATAAGATGCAAGAACAGTTATCAGAAATTCTTTAATTCCAAATTGGAGTATTCAAGGTGGTACTGTTAAAATTATGTCATAGTAAAATTAAGTACTGTCTCTACACATGGGGACTCACTATCCAACAAGAGAAATCTGAATGCTGATGAACAATCTCTGTGTGCTGAGGAATGTGTATATCCACATTGTGATTATCATTTAGACCACAATGAACTGACGGGATACATCTTCTGATGAGCATGTGGATATGTGCCTCCATCCAAAGCCAACAGTAGGCTGGATCGCAGCCAAACTCTTTTTACATCTGTTATTATGACTTTCATGTCACACGTTATTCATTTAACCGAGATAAAAGGTTTCTTAGAAATCAATCTGATCTACCACACTTACTAATTAAAATTTAACATTTAAAATTAAATATAGTGGTATAAGTATTAGACTATGTTACAAAAACCCATTTCATATTTCTTTAGGTATCATCCCCTCCTCTGTGTCTGTGAACATGTCTCTGTGTTTGGCTATACTGACACTAGGTATCAGCTGATAACTGTGGCAGCATTTTACCAGCACATTACGAGTCTCCTAATAATTCAGCAGTGAAATTAGGCCAGGAATACTGCAGTGTGAAAAAACAAAACAAACACTCCCCCACACATACTCACACAGAGAAACAGAGACAAACAGAGCCTGTAATACATTTAGTTTGGTTTTTGTAGTACCTCATAAAAATGACAGGAGATACAATTTTCAGACCAAGATAAGACAACACAGTTTTACACAGGCTAAGCTCAGCTAGAATGTTTCTTTATTTCTTTTTACTTCAGGATATCAAGTCAGGAAATTCTTAAGGACAAGATTGAGGCCTGGTTACGTTTTTGTGTCTGCCATCAGTTCAATGGGGAAAAATTGAACTTCTACTTAAGTGTCTCATTGAAATTTTGGAGATTAAAATGCATAAATAATGGGTTCTCTGTGTGTGACTCCAAAATGAAGGATAACCCATTCTCTTACTTAGAGGGTCTGTGGACTAGCATTTGATCGTGTATATTAGCCTAAATATTTTTTGTATAAAAACAACAAAGCATCCTTAAATTGAATACAGTCAAGTATACCCTACATTTTTAGGACTAACCAAGTTTTAATAAGGAAGTCTATTTTAAGAAGAAAAAAGTATTATGGATTTAAGGCTAGACACTTAAGGCTTCAGGAAGGAAGAAAACAAATTGTTGGAAGCTAAATATCTATACAGTAGGACACCCGTATCCATGGGGGAATGGTTCCCGGCCACCCCACGGATAAAGAAATTCATGGATAAGAGTGAACGTTCTTATCCTAGGGTAACAGGGAGAAAGCAGTGGGAGAGTCCGCCAGCACCCCGGTGAACTCCACCATGGCACTGTGCCGCCTCCACCACCTCCTCCTCCGATCTCAGGGGTGGGGTCTCCCAAAATGTAGAGCCACTTTCTCAGCCACCACCGGCACCTCTCCTGCAGGTGGGCGGGCATGCAGGCAGGGTCCTCCAGGCCGTGCACTGCTTCCTGGCAAGCGAGTACAAGGTCTTGCTCTCCAGCCAGCCAAATCACTGAAGGAGGACACCTGCCCACCTCCAGCTACTACAGCTACTTCAGAAGTGGAGGTGAGAGGGTGCCTCTCTTATTATGTGCATTGCTGTCTGCGCTGCCTGGTGCCTGAGGAGCCCAGCAGCATGTGCAGGCAAGGAGGGAGAAGCCAGGTGGGCAATTTACGGCAATAGGGAGCAGCCCCAGGGAACTGTCTCTGCTAAGCAGCCAGAGAAGGGATTTTTGAAATGAGCAGAGCAGCAGCAGCCCAGTTCCTCTTCTAAAGAACATGGCAGGTCTCCGTGACCACTTCTGGTAGCCTTCTTTCCCCCACCTCCACCACCAACTCCTGCCCCCCGAGCTGTGCTGCCTGATGGCATGGGTTTTGTTGTTGGCTTTTCTGGTGGTCAAGGCTCTTTTCTGGAACAGGTGGGGGGGGCGAGCAGGCAGGGTCCTCCAGCCATGCAGCTGCTTCCTCCACAGCCACCGGCACCTCTCCTGCTGGCAGGCAGCTGGGTGGGCTGTACTGGACCATGCGGCAGCTTCCTCCACTGCCACCCCCGCTCTTGCAGGCAGGTGGGCAGGCTCTCCCCAGCCACGCAGTTGCTTCCTCTGCCATCACAATTGCTGCCGCTTTCTCCACCACTACCACCACCTCCATCCACGGATACAGGGGTGCTACAGTACACAGTAATCTGTTTTTGGCCATGAACTGCAATACTGGAACCTGGATGAATTCCTGTTCTTGTGTTGACCTTAGGAAGCAGTTATTATGTTAATATGTGGCATGAGGTATTATGTTTGACATCACTTCCTTCTACTTCTGTGAATTGTTACTTTGTGTGCCCGACTTTTCTCTCACCTACTGTGGAGAAAAGCAGAGATTGGCATGTGTAATTTATTTAAGGGTTTAAAACTCACTTCAAAGTCTTACTCTGGCTCAATTCACAAATAGTAGCAGAAATCCTGTTGGTGCAGCTGATGCTATCAGACATGGTCATAACTTTAAGTCAGAAAATTTCTGTGATCAGACCAGGTCCCACTACTGGGACTGAGAGCAGTGAATTTTCTAGCTTTAAATCATTATCCCTTCTGTTCTGTGGCTCCCAAAGTCAGCCCCAGGATAAAAGGGAATCCCAAGGACCTCTGAAACCTGTGGAGATACTCTGTTGCTTTTTATTGTCCCAAAACGACCATAGTTAAGGACATCATTGTTACAGTGTGGTGTAAAATTGTATAACTGGGCTTCAACCACTGTGAATGAACTGTGGCAGATTTGGAAAGAAGCTTTCCTCACGCTCAGTCTGTTGTGTTACAATTCCCAAAAAAATCTGAGTCCTAGTCCAATGCATATAGGAAGCAGCTTTTTGTGAAATGCTTTCAATAGCAGTAAACCAAATATGAATCTATGTAAAGCAAAATCATCAATAAATGTTGGACATAATTGTCAGTCCTATAAAGTTTGAGAAACTGTTAGTGGAGCAGATGACACGTGCTTATGCTGATGCTGAGAATTTAAACAAAAAATGGCTTTGTGACCACAGAGTTTTGGCTTCCATCTCAAGCCTGCATCCTGATTAGTAAACCCTTGCCCAGAAATACAAGCAAACTGATTGATTGATTTGATTTAGGTTTCACTCTTGGCATCCTGAAAAAGCCAAAGCTAAGTCAAAATATCAAAGACAAACTGGCTTATGTAACATGTAGGCCTTTTGGCAGCTTTAGGTTGATGAGGCCTATTCATTCATTCATTCATTCATTCATTCATTCATTCATTCATTCATTCATTCATTCATTTCCCACCCATCTGGATTAAAATTCCACTCTGGGCAGCTTACAACTTAATCAATTGCATAATGGCATAAACATTTATGTAAATCTATTGAGGTTAGTTTACTTGGAAAAACATAATAATGATCATAATATATACTGCAATAGCAAAGCGGTTAAACATACAGGAAGCTTAAACTAGCACTCTCTCTCTCTCTCAATGAGAGAGAGAGAGAGAGAGAGAAGGAGGAAGGGAGAGAATGCTAGTTTAAGCTTCTTGTGTTTTTAACTACTTTGCTATTACTGTGTGTAATAGCAGAGGAGGAGGAGAAGAAGAAGAAGAAGAAGAAGAAGAAGAAGAAGAAGAAGAAGAAGAGAAGAAGAGAAATGACTTGATTTTTTGTTTTCTTCTACAAAAGTAATGTCAAGTTTAGCTTCAGTAGTATAGATAGAGGCATTTGATCTGACCACTTAGGTCAATGCTCCATATATAGTACCTCCATGCTGTATAGAAAATGTGCTCTCATATTCCTCTTGGCCTCTGGCATGAAAAAGGCTGATCTTGAAGTTTGGGTAGAGTCAAAGTGATTTGGCATGTATGGTCCATAACATATCTCAACAATCACCTCTTAAAATGATCTGCCAGCACCTTTTGTTGCCACAGATACCACTTCCTCTACAGCTGTTCTGCTCTTTCATTGACAGCTTTGGCTGGCCTCTAAGTATGATGGCTGAGGTTGCAGCATATGATCAGTAAGTTCCAACTTTTGACCCCTAGGTGATACTGAAAAAGATAGCTTACGTTATATATTGCTGATTGCTTGTATGTAAAATTAGAAATCCTCTATTTCTCCAGTAATCTCTTGATAGCTTTGCATTTTACCTGGCTGCTAATTTTGTGGGAACATTATAGCATGTTTGCAATGATGCACGGAATGAAGAATTCCCAACCAACAAAATAAGAGACAATAATGGCTTATGGCTGTCACAGCTAAAAAGGATGATGATGATGATGATGACTACTACTACTACTACTACTACTACTACTACTACTACTACTACTACTACTACTACTACCAATCAACATTATAGTCACCCCCGCCATTTCGCAGTTCAGTTACTGCAGTCCCTGCGCCGTGGGGCCGCGCAGGGGTGGTGGTGGTGGGCGATCACATTAGCCTGCACCGCCCCCGGGCCCCTCCAAAAAGCCTCAGAGCCGTGTGGGGGGCGGGGAGCGATCACATAGCCCTGCACCCCCCGGGGCCCATGCGGAGGGTGACGGGGTGTGATTGCATTGGCCTGTGCCGCCCCCCGCGCCCCTCCGAGAAGCCTTGGGGCAGGGGGGAGGGGCGCGGGGGGCGGGGGGCGGCACAGGCCAATGCAATCACACCCCGTCACCCCGAGGCTTCTCGGATGAGAACGGGGGTGGCGTTGGGTGCCACCCCACAATCTTCATGAAATGCATTGAGCCAATGCATTTCAATGGAGAAATTTTCACCATTGGAATGCATTGAGCCAAAGTATTCCAATGAGGAAAATTATCTCCATTGAAATGCATTGAGCCAATGCATTTCAATGGACCTGCCGGGACGGTGGTGGAGGAAAGATCCCGCTGCCGCTGCCAGCGTGCGCCGCCCCAAGGCTTCTTCGACTGGCGTGCACTGGCGGCAGCAGGGGGATCTGACCCCCACCCATCCCCCAGGCACCATCCGACCCGCTTCTGCATATTGTGGATTTTCAGGCATCGTGTGTTGGGTGGGTCCCTAACCCCCACGATAGGCGGGGGGTTACTGTAAAAACATTGACTGGTATATAATAGATACAAGTTTTAACCCTAACAAAAACTAAGTATCTGTTAAATACCAGTGCAGTACATATGCTGTTCCTAATATTGGATAATTTTGTTTGTTTTTTGCTTTGGTAGCAACGATAGTTCTATTTCTGAGGTCTGCAACTGCTCATAAGACGTCTTGGTAGTGGGGCGGCTAAAAAAATCTGGTAAATAAATAAATAAATAAATAATGCTGTTTAAAATTTCTTGATGTTTTCCCCACAGCTCTATTGACTATAGGAACCACTGAAGTTTATTTCATCCACAAGCAAGATGTTCTTGTTCTTGTTCTTGTTCTTGTTCTTGTTCTTGTTCTTGTTCTTGTTCTTGTTCTTGTTCTGTTCTTGTTCTTGTTCTTGTTCTTGTTCTTGTTCTTGTTCTTGTTCTTCTTCTTCTTCTTCTTCTTCTTCTTATTATTATTATTATTATTATTATTATTATTATTATTATTATTATTATTATTATTATTATTATTATTATTATTAATCTCAGATGCCACAAAATGCCCCAAGTTAAGCATTGCAAATGTAAATGAATTAGCTGGCCATTTTACCTTCCACATTGTTCCCTCCTCCTCAAAATAGTCACACAGCTTGAAAACTTTTAGCATAATGTTTCTTTTCTCTTATATCAACAAAAACTCTCTCTCTATATATATCTATCTATATATATCTCTATATATATATATATATATATATATATATATATATATATATATATATATATATATATATATATATATATATTTTTTGAGAGAGAGAGAGAGAGAGAGAGTAGAGAGAGAGAGAGAGAGAGAGAGAGAGAGAGAGAGAGAGAGAGAGTACTCATCCTCTGACACAAAGCTAGGCCATTGTCTCAGACAGCAACAGGCACAAACCACAGCTTGGTGCTTCAGTCTGGTTCAATGCAACACCCACACAGCTCTTCTGCAAGCACCACACATGGCAAGAGCAGGCTCCTCTCCTTTATCTCCTCAGGCAATCCTCCACTCACTGGTGACAATGCAGGCTTTCCGCCACTCCTCCTTGGCTGAGTGGGCAATTGCCCAAGGAGGCAGATGAGAAGTACTCTTCTGCTGGAATGTAGGTGATTGCCCAGAGGAGGTGAATGAAGGAATGGCATGGCACACACAAAACAGCTGTGCTGGCACCAAACATAACTAGGCTGAACCTTTGAACTGCGGTCAATCCCCATCTTTAGTTGCAGACACTAAGGGACTTTTTACACGACCCCTAAGATCCGCTGGCCACTTAAATTCGGACCAGAGATCTTAGGGGTTCGTCGCTCTTCCTCTGTCCCCACCCCCCTCCACACTTCCTGGTTGCTGGCTGCCTGAGGGAGGGAGAAAAAAGAAAGAAAAGAATGCCGGTTTACCTCCGTTTTGTTCCGGGCAGCATTCAGATCTCTTAAAGGGGCAGGGTGCAAAAAAAGAACAAACAGAAGCCAGGAGAGCCCCGCACTCACTATCCTTACACCGGATCAAATATTTGTCACATCCAAAAAGCAGGTACAAGAAAACTGCTCTGGGTCACGCTACAGTGGGCGGGGTCATACTTAATTGTCTGCAAAGTCCAGAGCTGGTGGGTAAACATTTTTAAGGTCCGGACCTTGCAGCCATTTGCGGCGGAGCTTAGGGGTCGTGTATAAACGCCCTAAGAGGCGTAGAGAGACATGGAATTCTGGCAAAATGTTGTAGTAAGTTGTAGTGCTAGGTATCCTGACCAGTATCTAGTAATTTAATCTGTTAATTTAATCTAGTAATTTAATCTGTTGCCCTCACATCCCGGAGGATGATATCTGGCTTCTGATGCAGAAATAACATCCAACTACACGGTTGGTGAGTATCTATTCAAGAAATCAGAAATGGGACCATCTTGATTTTAAGCCTGCTCTATTGATAGATAAGGAGAAACAGGATTATTTCACTGAGGGCATTAGATCCTCAAACCTTCAGTTCTGGTGATTTATACAAGGTGTGGCATCTAATCCCACTTGAAGGTTAAGGTTCACTGTAAATCCAACATTAGACTTCTGCTGGCATTCACATGCTTAGGGATAAATTTGAAGAATGTGGGTTAACATATAATCCCTGGCACCACTTTCAGTGCACACCTGGAAATATACTTGATTTTCACACTTCTTATGTATAGGCCTCTGCAAACTTTGTTACAAAATGTATCTGCCATTATGATCATTATCCCATTAGGAGCGATTAGGATAATCAGGAGAGGCTTTCTGTCAGTCCTAACAGGTGTGTCTGATGGAGACACAGGA
>CM074735.1:56265826-56363326 GCA_037367245.1 Phrynocephalus guinanensis | reverse complement strand
GCACTCTAGAGCCAGTGGAGTAAGGATTCCATGTGCTCAGCCCAGGACAAGTGGGAGGTAAACAAGCAACGTCCGTAGACACAATTCCTTTGCATATTCAATTTGTAAACAGCTTTGCTTTATACTCTATACCCATTGCATGGCACAATGTAACCTTTTTTAAAAGCTAGAAACCTCTTACATCTTAAAATATCATTGTTTTTAGATGTTTCAGGAATCTCCATCACAATTTAATACTGTAAGACAGTAGGGTTTTTTTCTAGAGCAACATCCTAAACCATGGTTGCATTTTCATCTATATTGAACTGAATTGTAAGAATAAAGTTAAATCTTGTGTGACATTTTTAACACACAGGCTGAACATACATCTTGGTTCTCCAAAGCACATATTTAGGGGGCTATTGATCCAGCAACAGAAACAGAGGTTGTCTCTTACACTTGATTACACAACTGGGAGCCGTGTATAAGGCACAAGCCCAAAACATGTGACACCAGTGTTTTACTGGATATTAATTTAAAAAGGGATGTTAAACCGCAACCCCACCCCACAATGCACAATCTAGTGATAATTTTAAGTGTTTTTGTATGTGTGTGTGTCCAAGCACTATGATTCATTTTGGCACATTTTTCTAAAATGGCAACGTCAGAGGGAGACTAGAGGGTCCCCAAAATACTTCTGAGAAACATATTACCTACCTCCACTATAGAAGATAAAGATACATATCTTTAGAACATCCCGATGTTGCCCAGTGGTTAAATCTACATATATATAAACATGTATTAAATAATATTCACCCAAGCCTATATGGCTTTGAATGGGGATTACACAAATCTAAAGAGGACATGTGTGAAATCCTACACTGACTCAACAGGGAAGTTAATCCTACAGAAATGCATGTAGCTTTTAAGTGGAGATGTAGTTGTAGTCTGCCAATAGCTGTTAGCCATCTGAATAAAGCAGCTGAATAAAACTTCCAGATTGAGCACCAGTGCACCTGAATACTAGCTCAGGAGAGGTTGCTATGGTACACTGCTCTGAAACAGCAGGGTCTTGCATAAGTTCTTATATACTGAATAAATACCCTGTGCCAAATGTAAATCTCTGTCTCTGATCTGACTGATCCTTAAATGCATAGGTGAATGCAGTCTGCAGTAAACCTGTAATCTTGAAGAAATTCACCAGGAAGAAATATCGCATAAACCAATAGCACTTACCTAGGTCTGAATGTGTGTTGAGTTTTACTGCTCAGGATCTAATTGTTGCCCTAACACTTTTTGGGGGGGGGTGTCAAATGCTTGGGGGGTTTTTTCAGCCAGAAGGGAGGTGTGCTAGTCAACATGATAAACAACCAGAGCCAACGTTCCACTTAAATAATGGGTGGTGGCATCAGAATAAGCAAGGAAAATCTATTGTCGAAATTGGAAACTAATCCAAATCCTTCTTGGCAAATCTGCTTATTTAATATGTTCATTTAAATTCATTTCACAGTCAAGGAAAATGAGATTTTAAAAAATGTTTATTAATGTAAATTATGGGGGGGGGAATAAATTCACAAGCTTTTCATCCCAAGAGAACTTGAAGTATGAAAAACATAAGTATCAGTCATTTCTCAAACGTAAAATCAAAAATGATGCTAAGTTTTTGAGTTCATCAATTTAACTTCCTTGGCATAAAAGGGGTAGAGTGTTTAATGTATTCTCGAAGCCCTCTGAAGATGTCGGCCACAGAGTCTGGTGAAATGTCAGGATGAAAAACTTCCAGAACACTGCCAAACAGCCCGAAAAACTCACTACAGCTATATGGTAAACTGGTGTTTAGTTGTTTGCCTAGATTTATATCTTGTGTGTGTGTGTGTGTGTGTGTGTGCTGAATTGGACTAAAGGCAAGAAAATCTGTCAAGTTTACTTTCTTCTGCACATGAGCGTTTAAAGTCCTCTTGTCTTCCATTCCCAAAATCAAGTGTGCACGTTTTTCTGAAATCTTCAAAATTGAGGGCGTTTATACACGACCCCCAAACTCTGGGGCAAATGGCTCTCAGCTCCGGAGATTAAAAATGTTTACCCACCAGCTCCGGAGTAAACAGGAAATTAAGTGCGACCCCGCCCACTTTAGCGCGTCCCAGCGCAGCTTTCAGTACCTGCTTTTTGGATGTGACAAATATTTGATCCGGTGTAAGGATAGTGAGTGCGGGGCTCTCCTGGCTTCTGTTTGTTCTTTTTTTTGCGCCCTGCCCCTTTAAGAGATCTGAATGCTGCCGGGAGCAAAACGGAGGTAAACCAGCATTCTTTTCTTTCTTTTTTCTCCCTCCCTCAGGCAGCCAGCAACCAGGAAGTGCGGAGGGGGGTGGGGACAGAGGAAGAGCGACGAACCCCTAAGATCTCTGGTCTGAATTTAAGTGGCCAGCGGATCTTAGGGGTCGTGTAAAAAGGCCCAAAGTGAAACAAAATTTTCCTCCCTTTCTCTTCTAGCCAGTTAGGAGTTGTGCAGGGAAATGCATCATCCCACCTCCCTGTATGATTGGCCAGCGCCAGGGAGAAGGACAGATGATGTCAGGAAACTTCTTCCTGGTTGGACTTTAGCCCGATATGACCGTGCAAGAAGGTAAGTGATTGGCTGCTGGCATTTCTGAGGCTTCTGAACAGCACCTGGGCTTGCATGGGTCGTTTTGGAAAGTGCTGCTTCTGAAACGAACAGCCCATCCCTAGTACTACCTGTGTGGCCTTGGGTAAGCTCCTTGGTTCACAAGGACACCAGAAGGAGGAACTATAGACCACTTCCAAGTGGTTTAGATCTAGAAACCTCATATCCACCCTCTTCTTTTTCACAGCTAGCTATAACTTAGCCCTGGCTGCTACACCAAAGTAGGGGAGCTTATGAGCTGGGGAAGAGAAAGACTGGAGCCACTCCCAGGGAAGCAGACCAGCTGGGACTATTGATTGCATCAAAGCAGAAGGCCCCAACTCCACCCTCTTTCTTTTTGCAGGTAGCTATAATTTAGCCCTGGCTGCCTCAGTGCACATGCAAAGTGCCGCAGGGAGCACCTGTGGAAGATGTCATTTATGGAAGAGACTGTGCAAGGCAATGAAAGGAAACCCATTTCTGCTGCTCTTAGTAGAGGAAGACATTGCAATCATAAGGTTTCTCAATACCATATAAGAAGGACAAACTTCAGGGTTTTGGTATCTTGCATCGTATCTACAAAGTTAGAATGTTCTGAAAACCTTGATGGCAAGATCCCTGGGCTAAAAATATTGCTGTTCAATGCTATATCAGTGGATGGGGAATCATCAACAATCATACAGGACCTGATCCTGCAAGAAGGTGCTGATCTCACTTGCATCACAGAGTCTTGGCTCAATGAGGCTGGGGGTGTCAATCTCAGCTCTGTCCTCCAAGTTTCTCTGTAGACCAACAGGCAAGACCAGGGTGGTGGGGTGGTGGAGTGGTGATAGTCTATCACGACTCTATTCCTCTTACTAGATGTCACATTTCCCAGTTCCTCGGATTTGAATGTATGCTCCTAAAAGTAGGAGTCAGGTACAAGATTCGAATTCTCTTGGTGTATCGCCCTTCCCATGGCACAACAACTTCTCTACCTCAGCTATGTGAACTGAT
Organism: Phrynocephalus guinanensis; assembly: GCA_037367245.1. Classification (NCBI taxonomy): domain Eukaryota; kingdom Metazoa; phylum Chordata; class Lepidosauria; order Squamata; family Agamidae; genus Phrynocephalus; species Phrynocephalus guinanensis. The sequence goes on along the minus strand of CM074735.1, from coordinate 56,359,710 downwards.
AACAGAGGTGGTATTGGTGTCCCCTGGACTCATCATGCTGGGGGACTTTAACAACATCCATGCTGAGGCAGGAGTTTCTGAAATTTCATGACCTCCATTACAACCATGGGTCTGCCTCAAATGGTTTCTGCCCCTACTCATTCTGCAGTCCACACCTTAGACCTGGTCTTCTCCCCTACTATGGACATTGGGAACCTCAGGGCAAAGGAACTTTCTGTAGTCCCATTGTCTTGGACATATTATATCTAGTGCACTTTAGGCTCATTGAAGCTCAGAGTCTGGGACTGCCTATGGAAAGTCTCAGGAAACTTCAATGGGTCCAAAATGTAGTGGCCAGATTGCTGACTGGAGTGGGTTACAGAGATGACATTACACCCCTACTAAAGCAGCTCCACTGGCTGCCAATCAGCTATCAGGCAGAATTCAAAGTGCTGACCTTAAACTACAAAGCACAGAATGGCCTGTTTCCAAGCTACATTAAAGATTGAATCTCGCAGTATGAACCAGCTCGGGTGCTAAGGTCATCAGGAGAGGCCTTTCTCTCCATCCTGCCACCTTCACTGATGTGCCTCATAAAATCACATGACAGGGCCTTCTCCAGATTTTGCAACTCCCTCCTGCTAGAGGCCAGGACTGTCCCATCTCTGTTGCCTTTCCAGAAACAGGCAAATTCCTTCCTTTTCGGGCAAGCTTTCCTTGAATGATGGACTACTTACCATGTGACTTTTGTATGTATTACCCTGCCTGACTGCATTGACTGATTTCATAAGAACACCAGTGTTTGCCATGTTGGTCTCCATCCCTCATAATGGATTTTTTTTCTTTTTGTGGGTTCTTTGTAGCTTTAATGTTACCTTTTAATGTTCTAAGATGCCTCTTCTAATTCCCTGTTCATAACTTAAATTATGTCTTAAATGTTCTGGGCTTTATATTGTCCCTAATTATTGTAATCCACCTTTGGTCCATTCCCAAGGAGAAAGGTAGGGTAAAAATATTCTAAATAAATAAATAAAACACCAGGAGTGTCACCCTAACACTGAACTGACTTAATGGCATACAATTGCTTTCGGTTGAACTAACATTTGTTTTCGTTAAGAACTTCCCGTATTACACTAGATAAAATTAATCATTTTCCTTGGGGTGGTATGGGGCAGTATATAAGCAGAACACTTTTTTGCTTTTTTTCGTCAAGAAGAGCTCCTATGATTCCATTCTCACAAAATTCCATGCAATGGCTATGGCTAAGCAATTAAATAATCGAGGTCTCTTTTTTTGTTCTCCCCAATTCTTGTACTATTCTACTTTCTCCTGTAGAGTTCAGCAGGTGACCATTCTCCAGCTGATTGCTATTATTTGTTGGCAGGTAGCAAGTAATTATTTTTTTCCACAGGTGCTTGCTGAAGCACAGAAATAAGAGGGAATAAACATTTACAACACTAAATTTATATCAGTGAGAGGGGGAAAAACACTGAAACAATTCTGAGGCAATTGTGTCCATATGACTGTTGCGAAAGGTGCTAGAGATTGTTCTTTATGTTCCATTCATGTCACTGCATATTTGTCTCATTCCAGAAAAAAATGCAGCAGGGGTGAGCTATTTCAAGACAATGGCCTTCTGGCTTTACATCCCACTCAATTGTCAATTGAAGGTTAGGAGGTTAGAATGGTATGGTAATACAGGATTTGTGTCCGAATATTCAGCACAACCCAAACTTTATTTAGGGGGAAACCTCAGGGAAATCAGCTGAGCTTACTCCCAGGCATTGTATAGAAAGGATTGAAAACTTGAACTCAATACAAAAGTAAAACAGGTGATACCTTTAGGCTACTTGAAAATAACAAAAACAAGTTGCTAATATTTCGAGGGCTAAAAACCCTCTTCTTCAGAGCTGTACCAACAGGTTAAAACACGGCAAAATTGAAGTTGCCAGGAGTTATTTTTTAGATGTAAAGTCCTTGACAAGATGGAAAATATGCCAGGTAGTTTCTTAGTTGAACTATTTAACTTAAATGCTGATTTTTCATTCTTCACCTCTCTCACCCATACATATAGGACTGCTGAATAGCTCTGGGGTTTAGGGATCTGGCTGCAAAGCCAGAGGCTGGGAGTTTGATTCCCTGTTCCACCTCCCTGATGGGAGCTGGGATCAATGATCTATAAAGTCCCTTCCAGCTCTGCAGTTGTTGTTGTTGTTGATGATGATGATCACAGGTAATACATACATACCAATTACTGTGCAGGTGTATGGTTACACAGACATTCAGATTGCTCCATACTTCTGTGTATCCATATTTAAAGCTCTTAATTCTCTTTAAGAAATTGCTTGAGCATTCAACTGAGAAAACTCCAAAGCTGTGCATTTCCAATAATAATGGAGCACCAGAAGTACTGATGACATGATCTCTTTTTATTTGCAGATTATAGGATGATGCAGTGCGTGCCCATCTCTTCAAAGCTATTGTGCTACGTAAAATGTAAAAAGGATCCTGTTTGATCAGATTCGCAGTTTTCCAAATGAATTAAGCTACTGGTACGTACAGGCAAGATTTGCTTTCTCCTGCTTCGGAATTCTGTGGAATCAGTAAATTCTGACCAAAGAAAATAGGAGCTGAAGAGAAATTCTCAGACATCCAAGTCCATCATTTTGCCTTCTCTCACATTTAAGCACTGACATTTTTGAGGACTATAGATAAAAATGAATAGGAATTCTGATACATATCTACCAGAGACAGATACAGCATCATAATAAGTTGCATTCCTCCATTTCTATTCATTATCACATTTGAATGGAATGTGCATTAAAAAATTTTTACTGCCACTCACCGACGTGAAGCTTTTGTTGACATATCCCATTTATATTCCTGGAACAGGGGATTGGACACGATGGCCTTTGGGGGCCTCTTCCACCTCATGACTCTATCATTCTACTAATGCTTGTTTGTTTGTTTGTACAACATTATCTTGCAGTTGGCAGGATACAGATCTCGAACAGTGCGTTCACTTTCTGAGCACAATAAATAAAAGCAGAGGCCTAGCAAGCGTCCTCACAGCCTGTTGAGAGAAAAGTCACTTTGTTCTTTTCTTTTTGGCAATGAACCTGTAAGAATTTAAGACAGAATTAGATTGCCTGGTCCAGCCCATCACTCATGAGGAGAATACGGCAAAGTGACAGAAGAATTGACACTCCTGGAAATGTCATCAGTACATTGTGCTGAGAGTAATTTCACTGCAAAACGGGTTGTGGCACAAGCTCAGAGACAGTCCAATTGCTCAAATTTCAAGGGCACCCGCAGTCTTCTTAACACCTGTTCAGAAAACCTGATTCACTGTAATTAAATATTTAGATGCCATCCTGTTTGTCAAAAAAGTGAGCAATTCAGAATTAATTCAGGTTGTTTTTAATTAATGATGATGCTATTAAAACATTAGGATAGTATAAAAATAATTATCTGAGAGTTTGTGAGCTGGAGTAGGGAGGAGACCGACGTTTCAGTGCTAATGTTGCATAATTAAAGCTAGGCACCATGGATATGCAAACCAAATAATGCATCACCTGAACAACCCTTGGAGTGAGTCCAATAAGGAAGAAACCTACTGCAGTGAACTGCCTAGGAAGCATGCCTTTGAATAGAGTGGACCCTTGTATAACAAACAGCTTGCATAACATAAAATTTGTACAACATAAAAAATTCTGGAGATAGGGGAAATTTGCTTAACATAATCGCCTATGGGGAGAATCTGTACAACATAAAAATGGGATCACTCCGTTTTCAATGCATTCCTATGGGAATTTGTATAAAGGAAAATTTGCTTAACATAATTTCACTTGGAATGAATTAATTCCTTTATACAAGGTACCACTGTATTTTGGATAGTGTCAGCCAGATGTGGTGCCAGGACGATGTTGGAAAATATCTCTACATCTTACAAAAATGTTTGCATTCATCCTTTTTTTCAGTTTATGCTCCAATCTTTGCATATTAACTAGAGAATAAGCTAGAAAACAGGAAATTTGTTGGAAGAGCTCCTCCTGGACTATCTCATTTCAGATCCCGGGTGAGAAATTTCATTTCTGATTGTTTTCAGTTTCAGACATAGAAGGGGGAGGAGTTGGACAAAAAGAGATGACCCTGAGTAAGAAATGAGCATTTTCAAAAAGACTTTCCCTCCTCCCAAAGGCCAGTTTTCAAAATATTGGTACTAGAAAGTTGTTTGCAAGTCCTAGCACATGGCTCTGCCAAGTGGAGGGCAAAAACAAGAATAGTGGACCCTACCACCAAATGGGACAAATGCAAAGAAGAAGAAGAAGAAGAAGAAGAAGAAGAAGAAGAAGAAGAAGAAGAAGAAGAAGAAGAAGAAGAAGAAGAAGAAGAAGAAGAAGAAGAAGAAGAAGAAGAAGAAGAAGAAAGAGAGTGGTTTGCAAGCAGATCAGGAGGTGATAAGACTTCGCATGTCCTTCTGTAAGTCTTTTCTTTATTGTTTAATAAGCAGTTTAATCTCATTACAAGGTCCATCCATTTTTCTGCCCTCTCCCCCTTTTCTTCTTACCAGACACCTCCATTTCACTCTCAGATTCCTCTGATACCCCAGTCAGATGTCTTTTATCCTCCTCATCAGAGGTGAATTTCTGTTTATTTTCTTCTGGCGTCCTCCTTGGCTTTCCCATAACTATGCAGTTCAAAGTGATTCCGTTATCGTTTTACAAACATTCATGCTTATTTTGATATATTGAGGCATAGAGTAGAGCTAATCTTCTATGCTGCCATTTTCAACAACAGAAAAATCGCCCCCCCCCCCAATATATTTCAAATGTGGTTTATAAGAACCGTAGCCTTCAGGCTAGATGGCATGGTACACAAATCCAATAAATAAATAAATAAATTTTAAAGATGAGCTCTGTTTTACATTTGAGGTCCTCGGTGAATGTGAAGCCCACATCAAATTGCCTTCTTGTTCCCACTTCCTTGATAGGCCCTGGAACCAGCCAGTGGGAAGGAATGGTTTATTCCCCACTCATCTATTATGAAACTATTTTAAATATTCTATTAATTAATAAAAAATATTACTCAAACAATATGGCTTATGAGTAACCTTGAGTGGCTAACCTCTGCTCCATTACTTGTCCTCCCCCTAAGTACCCCATGTGCAAGTGTGAAGATAAAAGAGTGCTGTATATATTTAAGTCTGAGAAGGCTCCATGGAACTGCCTTTTTAAAAGAATTCATGAACACATTATTGAGTACATCATGGGGACTTTGTAGACTAAGCAGGGGCTCAGCCAAAAATTTAGAGGTACACAGTCACATGTCACCTATGAATCAACCCATGTCATAATATCACAAAGAAGCATGTGCATTCTAAGTATGTGAGCAACATTGTCCACCCAGCCTGGGAATAAAGAGGTGAGACACATTTGTGGGATTAAAATTGGGCCACAATTTATTGATATGAATTCACTCAATTCAATTGTTAAACATCTCTTAAACAAGGGGGCCTGAACGTAGTGCAAGTGGATCAGTTAATGATTCCTAATATTATTAGAAGGGTGCTGCCCACCTCTTCAGCGCCCTCCCAAAGCCTGCAGTCTGGGCAGCCCTCATTCCTAATTTTTGAGCTATTTATACCTAACACCTCTGGTCCTAATTTACTAATCCATTTCCTAATTCATATTGAGGGCTACCGGCTCAATAAGAATATATTATTCAATAACTTTCACCTGACCTAAATTTACCGCTTGCATTACCCACCAATCTAACCTCCCCTTAGCCTTAAAGAGAATGGGATGAGCGAAAACACACTGCCACTCTGGTCCAATCTGAGTGGAAGCCAAAAATTCCCATCCGGCCCATATGCAACCAGCTAATCTTATTCTCTTATTGGAGGGGAGGGGAGGGGAGGAAGACAGCTGGACTGAAAAAGAGGCCTCTCACCATGTGGTGAAGCCTTATCTAACCTACTGGCCTGGCATACCCCCATAGGCTGCACACACGTGATGCCAACCGGTCGGGTAGACAAAGAGGACCCTCCCAGCACTATGGCTGATAGAAGCCACCATTATCTGCTTTGTTGAAGGCCCACTTTGGATATACACAGACCTCAAGTGCTGTCTTCAGGTGCCTCTCTTCCTTCTTCTCGACTTCTGTGGAGGTGGGGATGCTCTTTGCTCTGTGGTTTAGGGTTCCAATTATGAATTTCCTGGCATCTATCCTAGCCCCACTGGTTGGACTAATGGACCATCATATGCACAATTCAGTGGAGTTTGTTTCTAAAGTCAGAGAGCTGCAACTGGATACAGATAAAACCATGGTATCCTTTGATGTTGTATCTCTCTTTACCAGCATTCCCACCCCCAATGGCCTAACAACTGTGAAGAGAAGACTAAGTGAAGATAACACTCTCACCTCCAGAAGCAGCCTCAACCCAGTTATGCCTAGACCTGTGTTTGAACATCAGATATGTCATGTACAGAGTGGACTTCTACAGACAGAAGCATGGTTGTGCCATGGGTTCTCCAGTGTCACCAATTGTTGCGAACCTATGCATGGAAGAAGTGGAGAAGAAGGCACTCAACACCTTCCCAGGGACAACACCCACTGGTTCAGGTATGTAGATGATGTATGTGACTCAGGACGTACAGACCTTTACAGCCCACATCAATGTGATAGAACCTAATATTAAGTTCACTAGGGAAGGCACCAAAGACAACAGGCTGGCTTTCCTGAATTGTGCAGTCATCCTCAGACCTGACTGTGGTCTTAGAATAGAAGTTTACAGGAAACCCACCTACACAGATCAGTAAGTACTGTTTGACTCCCGCCATCCACTACAACACAAATTAGGAGTCATCAGGACCCTAAACCACAGAGCAGAGAGCATCACCACCTCCACAGAAGCCAAAAAGAAGGAAGAGAGGCACCTGAAGACAGCACTTAAGGCCTCTGGATATCCAAAGTGGGCCTTCAAGAAAGCAGTGCATCAAGCCAGAACAACAATGGATAGGCCTGAGACCCAGATTCAACAGAAGAACCTGGTCATTCCTTACATGGCTGGAGTGTATGAAAAGCTTAAAAGGGTTTTTGGCAAACAGCACATCCCTGTTTATTTCAAACCCACAAACACACATTGGGTAGTGCTGGGTGATTATGTGAAGTGAGCTACAATAAGAGCCACAGTGAGAATACAGTACAGTACAGTGGACCCTTGTATAACAAACAGCTTGTATAACATAAAGTTTGTACAACATAAACAATTCTGGAGATAGGGAAAATTTGCTTAACATAATCACCTATGGGGAGAAGCCGTACAACATAAAAATGGGATCACTCTGTTTTCAATGCATTCCTATGGGAATTTGTATAAAGGAAAATTTGCTTAACATAATTTCATTTGGAACGAATTAATTCCTTTATACAAGGTACTGTATTATCCTGTTGAGTTGAAATCTGTGTGGAAGAAATTTTCCTGTCACTCTCCTGCAGCACTTGTGGAAGGCAACGCTGTGATCAACAGATCAACTTTCTGAACACACTGTCATGTAGTATCATAGACAATCTATAATGAGTAAATTCTTTATTTATATCACAAATTTAAGTATATGTAACATCTCCAACATTACCATTACAAGGTCATAATGATGCTCTTGATAATGTAAGTGCATTGCATACTATCAGAGTGTGTATCTGTGCTGACACACAGGAGATGGGGTTTTATTTCTGAAGAGTTATCAGCATAATATTTAGCTAGCACTAATTACTGCTGCCATTAAGAAGTGATTGACTCTCTGATGATCATTTATAGGCATTTTACAGTCACCACTAATGTATCCTTTTGCCTATTTTGTAGAAGACTCCTCTGGATGCATTTCCAAGACTGGACAGCAATGGTGATAGGAATCCAGGCCAGTGCATATATTGTACATTTGTCTTCACAAGATTGACTAGTATTTTCCTTTACTAAACTATTTATTTATTTATTTATTTATTTTATTTATTTATTATTTATTTATTTATTTTTGTACTTGTTAACTGCCCAATTTTTCCATGGGAACTCAGGACATTGTACAACATGCCGCAAATAAACAACTTGCCCAAACAAACAAAACCCCAGACAAACTAACCAATAACAAATAACCAATAACAAATAACAAATAATAATAATAATAATAATAATAATAATAATAATAATAATAATAATAATAATAATAATAATAATAATAATTGAACATCAGCAGCCATATAACATAAACAGGGTCCAGCAAGGAAATTTTTAAACAAAAATGCAAAGTCTTCTTCTTTTTATTAGTGTTTGTCCCACATGGTCCACTATTCTTGTTTTGCCCTTCCACTTGGTGTGGTCATGGGCTAGGTGATTGGTGCAATTATGTATTTTGCTCATATGTCATAATTGCACCTATGATACTTTCACATGAGCAGGAGGTCCATCACAGCATCTTTGTCTCATGACACCAAGGCAACATTCAACTTCTTTATTTGCTGGCCATCATTCTGCACCATAGAGCACAATAGGCTATACAATAGTGCAATAGATTTTTGACTTTAAAGCAAAAGTTTTAAAAGTTGGTAAATAAGTCTGAGCCTCTTCGTGGTATCACTGAAACTCCCTGCTCCAAACAGGGTGAGCTGAACTCAGACTAAATAGGTGATCGGCCCCTGCAAACAAGCTGGCTGATCTATTTCAAAGTTGAACCAAACAATGAAGCAAAAAGCAAAGTGCTCTTCTTATATACCACCCCATAGTGCTTAAAGCACTCTCTAGTCAGTTTATAAATAATTATGTTGGCTACACATTCCCCCACACCAGCAAGCAGGCTACTCATTTTACTAACCTCAGAAGGATGCAAGGATGGGTGAACCTTGTTCCTGCTACCTGGAAACTAACCCCAGGTTGTGAATATGGCTGAAATGCAACAGTTTAACCACTGTGCCATGAGGCTCAGTGACAAATACCTTATTTTTATTTTTTGACAAATACTTTTTAAAATAATTTATTTATCAGTCTTTCTGCTTACCAATGACATAGCAGAACACACACATATGCACACATACACAATGGGTGAGACCTCTTATTCTCACAGTAAAAAAGGAGTTTTGAGCCATACAGCCATAGACGCAAAAGCAAGGCTAGTCTATGGATGATAGCTCAGCAACCTTTTTAGCAACTTTTTTAAATTTTTTCTAGCAGCCTATGAAGGTATCACCCATAGTCTAGTCTTATTCTCACAGTGCATAGTGCTGGATTATAGAAAGCCTGGCCTCCTGGCAGTCATCCATTCTCAGCATAATTTAAAGCTCTGAGCCTTCGTCCATTCTGTTGCCTTACTGTTCTTGATTAAGGAAGTTCAAGAACATGGCCACCTGGACAAAAAGCACAATCCCATTATCAAACAGATCAACATAATTTTCAGTTTTGTTGCCCTCCATACATTCCTGTCTTAGAAGTGATAACTCAGATAAGATGAAAAGGTGTTTTCACCTTCAAAGTCAAAACCAACTTATCTTGTGCAAGGACTGGACAATTTAAGCCTCTTCATGGACAATCCATAACTACTGAATTTTCCAGATTATTTGTTGTTGTTTTTATGTTCAAGAGTGGAGGGAAAGCATTCTTCAAAACTTGTCACCTATTTTTTTATTAAATCTCTTTATTGTGCTCAAGTAGCTGGCTTCTAGTGATGATATAAAGATCCAAGGGAGTGGAAAATTCAAATCAAATACATTTTAAAAAATTAATACTGAATACTGAATAATTTTCATTATGGAATACAATTCTCTTACTAGAGCACAGCAATTACCCAGTGATTGTTGATGCCGGATGGTGTCATTGTTCCTTTTTAAGCCTAGAAATTAAATTGTGCAGTCATAGTTGCTCAGCAGCCGTAACTTTTTCATACACACCTCCTACGGTTTTGTAACAATGAAAATATTGTGGTAACAAGGCAACAGAAGTCTTTTCTCAAGCAAGATTCCTCTTGATATGGAAATGTATGCTGCACGTTATGTATTATGTATGAAAGAATTAAAATAATTATTTCAATTGAGTAATGAGCCTGAAGTAAGTGCTGATTTTATTTTTTGGGAGTTCATGCAAGTGAAACGGCTGAGAGGCTTAAGCAGTTACTAGAACAATGGCAGTTTCCCCTGAACATCTGGTATCTATAAGCAGCCATATTCCCGACAGAAAATTATTAGACCTATACCGACATATGTGACAGACATTTTAAAAGTAAAAAATACTGACTAATAAAAACTCACATTGTTGAATTGTGGGTCTTTCCTTATCCTGTGTGGCACTCAAGAGTCATGTCAGCCTCATTATGAAAGTGTGTGCTCACCAGGTGTGGGTGAGTGTGTCTGTGTTTCTGTGTGTAGGAACTCCAATAGATTGTACTTCCTTGAAAGTGGGATACAATTGTAAGTCTTGGCTTCTGAGGGGGAAACATAGGGATATATTGTTAAAATCTACTTGTTACCTTTAAACATCCAGTGCAACTAACTACACATAGTACTTCCTTCCTCGCCCCAAATGTCTAAGGCTATGGTATAGGCCGATTAAGTCATGCCCTCATGGTTACGGGTTTAAACTTCATACTGGCACATGTATGAACTCATGCTAAAGAATAGTGCATGGGTCTTGAACCACTGGTTTCTGTATTTCCAAGCTTCATTTTTGATAGGAAAGAGACAGAGCCTTGTGCTCTGCAGCCAAAACTGTGCTCACATAACCCAGGGTTCATTCACAGGTAGCTGGCTCATGATTGGCTCAGCCTTCTATCCTTCCGAGGTCAGTAAAACAAATAACTGCTAAGGGAGGGGACAATGTATAACATGCAGGGCTGGCGCGTCCATTAAGGCGAACTAGGCAGTTGCCTAGGGTGCCAAAATGGACAGGGGGCGCTGCCCAGCCTGCTGCCCCCCCCCCCCCCGGCCTGCTGCCCCACCTCCGCCCCCACCCCCGCCCACCCTGAACCCCATGCCGCCACCGCCCGACTCCCCCCGCCGCCTGACCCCCCTGCGCTGCCTGACACCCCCCGCCGCCACCGCCCGACCCCCCCACCGCCGCCTGACACCCCCCGCCACTGCTGCCCAACCCCCCTGCTGCCGCAGCCGCCCAACCCCCCTGCCGCCACCGCCGTCTGACCCCCCGCCACCGCCACCCGACCCCTCCCCCCGCTGCCACCCCACCCTCCCCCCGCCCCTCGCCTAGGTCGCGAAAAACCCTAGCGCCAGCCCTGATAACATGCATAATTAAATTGTAAACTAGAGACTGCTTTAACCTTTATGGGATGGTATATAAGTGGCACACTTTGGTTTTGGTTTTTGTTTGGTTTTGCTTTGATAAACAGACCAACAAGATTTTTGAAAAAGAGGGCAGGCTTTGTGTACTTTTAATTGTTAGGTAGAGGAGAATATTTCTTTAGATGTATTTTGCATTAAAGGCTACTGAGATGTTTTGTTCCAATTCCAGAGCCCTTTCTGATCTTGACTTCTGGATTGACCTTTTGATGAACTGAGGTCTACCCTTGATGAAACCTAATACCACTGTGTCACAATTTCTTTGCAACATCCCTCCTCCGATAAATCCTGAAACAGCACGCTGACCACAAGGAATTAAAATCCATCCTCCTTAATCTTTTTTTCTTCTCTTGACCCACTACTTAATTTCAACATCTTGCTTGAGACCATTAGATAGTGTTCTGAAAAGCTTGCATGCCTTTTTTTGGCCATTTCAGTTGGCTGAATAAAGGTATCACCTCAATAAGGATTTAGGAATGTGTGCTAACAGAGCTATGCTACTCGGTGTTTCCCTCATTTCTGATCTTCTGACTTGACCATCCACCTGGATGATATTTCCCACATTCTTCCAAGTTGTCTGTGCCACAGATACAAGTCACTTTTTGAAACATCCTTGACCAAAAGCAGCTCTCTCCCTGCTCCGTTTGTACACTGGGAATAAATGACCCATTAATGAGGCTTCTATAAAGACAATTAGATTGCATATTAAGAGTGCATAAAACAATAAAACTGAATCCAAATTTTTGGTATGAAATGGATTCTACAGTGTTAACCTCTATGGGGAAATAACATCAGATTTTCTAATTGTGACCCAAATCAGCTGCACAAAAACTCTGTATACGTCTCAGCAATTAATCATAAACCGTGTATGCAATGAGTAGAATTCCTTGAATGGAAACTTTGCCTTTTTTCACTATTGTACTTATAATTAAAGAAAAGGCAAAATAACAATGTGCACTGCTTTTTTTTCTATTACCGTTATGAAAATTTAATTTCCGCTTGCTTACTGAATTTGAATTACTCTGTTACCTGGCAGCCTCTCCATGAAAGAACATGCCAGTCACTTGTCAGAATAATACTTCACATTTTCAGTCTTTTATCTGCAATGGTCACAAACTTTTCACAGATATGTCAAACTGAGACAACATCCATGCTTTCCACTTCTGCTATCACCTCTTCATTATAACTAGTCTCCCATACTCCAATCATCTTTTTGTTACCACTGTCCTGACATCTGTGGCCTTCTAGAGAACTTTCACCAAAAAAATGACAGTGCAGATGAAAAAGAAGAATTTAGCCCTGATTACTTTTTCAAGTTGTCTTATCCAGGATGGATTTTATCAACTTCCAGAGGGATAAGCTATTTACTTCCCAAATAATATGCTGTTTACTACAGTTTCCACAGGCTTTTGGCAGTAATTACACAATTTTTCCATGTGATCCATCAATACCTGATGCTGCCTTGGGTCCTTCTGGGGTGGGTGGGGAGGTGGGATAAAAATAATTTAAATAAACAAATAAATAAGAGTTCCACAGAATTCAGTAGCTCACTTTATTTGTAATGTAACAGTGATCCAATAAAAATATTTCCTAACTCCACATTTTGCTTTCTGTAGGTCTCTGGTCACTTAACTCAGCATAATAGCAAGTAAAATAGATTTACTGCCTTGCCTTTAATGAGATGGACAATTCGTTCCTATCAAAAAGATGTATCAGCAGGTGAGAAATGACGGTTAGGCAGAAACCTTTCCCCCACCCCCCAGTTTAGAGCAAGAAAAAGGGAAAAAAAGAAAATGGAACAGGGTGAAGAAAGTGTAAGCTAAGGAAAGAATCAAGTTATGCCAAGCCCCAAACTCCTCCTGCTCAAGTTTTCCCTGAATGATGGACTACCATGTGTATTTTATATGAATCCATTGGTTCACATAGACTTTGTGTTTATAACTACTTTTAACCTGGTAGCTTTAATGTAATCTTGTCTATTAATGCTGTAAAATGTCCCTCAATCCCTTGTTCTCAAATACTTGAACATGTCTTAATTGTACTAGACTGTATATTATCCCTCATTACTGTAAGCTGTCTTGGGTCCTTTTTCCAAGGAGAAAGGAGGGGTAAAATACTCTAAAATAAATAAAAAAATAAAAAATAGAGTCCTAATACTGGCACAATGTTATGTCAGATCTAGGATACGTACAAATAATTTCCAGCATCTTCAGGATGAGGCATTCAGTTGGTCTAGCACAGTGGTTCTCAACCTGTGGGTCCCCAGATGTTCCTGGACTGCATCTCCCAGAAATCCTGGCCAGCACAGCTAGTGATGAAGACTTCTGGGAGTTGCAGTCCAGGAACATCTGGGGACCCACAGGTTGAGCACCACTGGAGCACAATGGTTCACAGATGTGAGTTCACAGATATTGTTGAAATAAACCCCCAGAAATCCTGGTGAAGCACAGCTAGTGGGGAAGGCTTCTTGCAGTTCTAGTCCAAAAATACCTGGGGATCGAGATTGGGAACCATTGGTCAACAAGTATTGGTGGTTCTATTATTATTACTTTGTATAACAGAAGGGTTGTGTTTAATTTTGTTAACCACCCTGAGTGGTCTTCGGGCCAGATGGTTAGTGGGCTATAAATAAATGAATAAATAATTAGTTCAGATGGCCATTGACTGTCTTAGCCAGGTAGAACTGCAATCTTAGATTGGGGCTGGGCAGTTTTGAGGGGTTTAAGGGGCAATGCTCCACCTCCAGGGTCCAACGAGGGTTATACTCAGCCCTGAAACTGTGAAAAGTATTATTAAAAGAAAGGAAGGAAGGAAGGAAGGAAGGAAGGAAGGAAGGAAGGAAGGAAGGAAGGAAGGAAGGAAGAAAGAAAGAAAGAAAGAAAGAAAAAGAAAGAAAGAAAAAGAAAGTCTTTGGCACACTCTAGTGCCCAGTTCTAACAATATACCTTGGGAACAGATTTCTGGGTGTTTTTATTTTTTTAATTTAATATTTTTCAGTCAGTGAATATGTGAAACCACAGGTATTGATCCCATGGATATGGCAGTCCTTCTGTACTCCCAATTTACAGACTCAGTCAGTGGCAATATGGATGTAAAATGACTAATTGTTGACAAGGCAGGCCACCTAATCTCATTGGAGAGAAGCTGTGACTGCCATGACTACCATTGTTTTCCTCCACCATAAGAACAAAACAGGTAGAGGGTGTTTTCACTGAGATGTCTGCAATTTGCACAAAAATGTCTGTGCCAAGTAAGTGTTTTTTCCTGTTGATAAGGAAAATGATTATATACGTGCGAGTGTGCACACACAATAAGTGCACATGTGGACTAGCTGAAGTATTAAAGAAAAGGATGAAAAGAGCCCTTCCAATGCTTCTAATTATGCAAGCCATGGGGTCTTATATTTATATGCTATTTCCACAATCATTCTTGCAAGTGTGAGAAAAAAATGAGGAAAGAAATATGCCTGTCCCAACCAAGGTGAAAAATGTGGCAACTTTTCAGCCTCACACATGAGAACAAGTGAGAATTTGCACACCTAATTGTAACACAAGGAAGCATTTTTCCAAACTGTGCTCCTTCCCCACCCCCACCCCCACCCTACAAACAATGCACCCCTTGAAGTCTTCGGAAGTTAGAAAAGATGGTGAGGCTCAACCAACAGAGATCATTGCAAGAACTAGTGTTACACATAGCATTATTAATCTTTGAAATGTTGGAGGGAGTGGCTCACTCTTTAGGGTTCCTCAGTGTTCAGCTTCCTCAGTCTTTCTAGTACAGATCAAGTGCACAGTCAGAAAGCTGTCAACCAGATGTCTGCTAGAACTTCCTATCATTGGAATTCACTGTATGCTTCCCTCAAGACCCCGTAGTCTGGAGTCCACACATAATTAGAGGGAATTTCAAACACTTTGGCTTCTGTTACACACACTGCATTATGTAGCAGTGACACAACTATAGAGAATACTTCTTAGAGCCTTTAATCATCAAGTAATATTTTCTTCTCTTCTTTACTTATAGGTCACTTCTTTAACAGAATAAATTATGATCAGCCCCTTGGTTTAAATGTAGAACTGAACAGAACTACAGTGTCACAATCTACTGTGTTCTCCCTGTCAGTATTTCCCTTTCATTAAAATTGCCTTTGAAATATTTACCCTCAACTATCTTTGTAGCCCAGCAAGGACATCATAATTTCAGAAGTCTTGCCTGTGCAGGAAAGAAATCATAAAGCCTCAAAGATCTAGTAGCAGCTTTCTTTCTTTCTTTCTTTCTTTCTTTCTTTCTTTCTTTCTTTCTTTCTTTCTTTCTTTCTTTCTTTCTTTCTTTCTTTCTTTCTTTCTTTCTAATCCAGGATTTCACCACATCAAGTTGAAAATAGGCAAAGAACAAATGCTAAGAAACTTATATCTAAATAATAAATATTAACAATGTAATTTATGTCAGTCCAATGGAATGTGTTTCTGTGGTCAAAACCTTGGCTTTTATTTCTGAAAACAAGGAAAGGAAGCAAATGCCCCAGTAACTGCATGTACCTCTGAAATGCCATTTTAGTTTTCCATCTCACTAGAAAATAGGGTCCTAAGATCTTTTTCTTCAGAAATAGGGTCCACAACTAATGTCCTGCCAGATGTTATTGAACTGAAAACACCCATCATACCCTTTGGGAATGAAGCCTAGAGCTTATAGGTAGTTGTAAACCAACAGCTTCTGAAGAATTACATATGTACTCAATCTTCTTTAGATGCAAGGATACACTCTCACATGGGGACATCAGAATAAAGCCCAATGGTACTCTCTGCACAGAATAGATATTCCTTTTGTCTGACACAGAATAGATATTCCTTTTGTTGAGTCACAAAAGGGCTTTTTTTTAACCAGAACCTTTGTTCCATATGCATTTGTGCTATCTAGGTAATGGCCAAGTAATTGAGACAGCAGAAAGAGAACAAGACATAGGAAGTTTTGAGAAAGAAGGCAAATGGATTCAAATATCATTGGTTGCAGATACTGTGTTGAGGACCAGGAGTATCACAAAAAGGTCCATTGTTAGAGAATGTCTAGTGAACAATGCTACTCAACACCAACATTTTGGAAATCAGAAGATTGCCCAAATTATTGTTTGCTCAGGATCCCCAGGTGAGTGCATGCCATCAGGGACCCATGTGTTTTGGAGAAGCTATCAAAGATATTGACTCCAGGTTTTAGTAGCGATAACAGCCATTCTAATGGAACAAGAGCAGCTAACACATAATGCTCTTCAGGCATGGTTTAAAAGAGAAAGAGACAAACAATAAATCTTAGCAGAGTCACAAAGGCTCAACAATTCTAAGAAATAAAACACATGCACTAGACTATATAAAAATACAAATCTTAAAAATCAATTTATAAGGCCAGGTAATAAAACTCTAAGGTGATCTTGGGCTCCCTGTCTGTTTAGCTTTGCAAAATGTATGGGAAGTTGGTCTGCTAGTGTGCCTAAAAGCACTGCATTTGTCCTACATAAAGCATTTCCTCTACAAATATATTCCTTGTGTATATTATTCAAAGATATGTTGTGTTTCAGGAATTGCAGCACTTTTTAATTATGCATTGTCTTTTTCTGTACCTGATAATATAAGCTGTAACATATGAAGATGCATGTTGTCTCAAATTTAGCTCATCTGAAATATGTTGTTTTACCGTATAAGATTTCAAGCCTATGGTCTGGTGTACATCTGCAATATACTTATACTGCTCCACACAAAGTGTTAAGTGACTGCCAAAAGGATTTGTAAGTCTAAGTAGAACTCAAGCAACACCCTCTAAGGCTCACAGGTTAGCAAATTTTTCTGGATCATCCAGACCCAAAGACCCTTCATCAATCACCTGTTCCCTCATCCCATCCTACTGTCCAAAATCATTCCTTGCTTGGTCATAAGTTTACCTACGCTTCTTCTAATGTTTATTTATTTATTTATTTATTTATTTATTTATTTATTTATTTTCAAATTTTCATACCGCACCTATTTCCCAAACGAGAACTCGGGGCGGTTTACGGAAAAAAGGTTTTTAAAAAAGTTAAAAACAGTAACAATAACAGTAACATCCAGAGCAGGCAATCAGTCTTGGTGAGGGGCAGAGGGGCAGAGGGGGGGAATTTAAAAAAAACAAACCGTGTATCCCTAGCCATTGCCGAAGGCGTCCCTAAATAGCCAGGTCTTCAAAGCTTTCTTAAATGACGCAGAGAAGGAGCCTGCCGTAACTCGCTCGGCAGGGAGTTCCAGATGGCAGGACCAGCAACCGAGAAGGCTCGTTTGCGAGTACTCGCTTTACAGGCCTCCTTCGGAGTGATGGTCTGAAGCGAGAGGGCCAAAGAAGATCGGGTGGGTCGGGCCAGATCTAATTGTCGGGAAATATGCTCTGCCAGATAGACAGGGGCCAAGCCATGGAGGGTTTGTAAACCAAAACCAAGACCTTGAACCTTATTCGGGAGGCAACGGGCAACCAGTGCAGGTGAGCCAAGATGGGGGTGATGCGGTCATACCTACGTGCACCAACCACCAACATGGCCTCCGCATTCTGGACCCGCTGCAGTCGCCGAACAAGGTTCAAGGGAAGCCCCATGTAGAGAGCATTGCAGTAATCCAACCTCGATATGACCAGCGCCTGTACTACTGTCCTCAGGGAGTCCCCATCAAGGTACGGGTGAATCTGGGAGATGAGCCTAAGATGATAAAAGGCCGACCTGGTCACGGCTGCCACCTGGGACTCCAGGGATGTGTCCGAATCCAGGACGATGCCCAGACTCCTCACTCTTTGCGCCAGCTAGAGGGCAAACCCACCCAGACTGGGAAGAGGGCCACTGTACCCATCCGGGCTACCCCCGAAGAACAAAACCTCGGTCTTTCCAGGGTTGAGCCTGAGTCTGTGGGCCCTGGTCCAGTCCAGAACTGCGGCCAGGCAGCGATCAAGGGTCTGGACGGCCTCCACTGCACAGGTGGAAAAGGAGAAAAAGAGCTGCATGTCATCAGCGTACTGATGACAGCAAGCTCCAAAACTCTGGATGATCTCAGCCAGCGGCTTCATATAGATGTTAAAGAGCATTGGGGAGAGGGACGACCCCTGGGGCACCCCACAAGAGAGTGTCCAGGGAGCTGACAACTCACACCCCCCAAGCTCACTCACTGGGTGTGGCCCTCAAGGAAGGAGCGGAGCCAGCCAAAGGCCAAACCCCCAATCCCCACCTCCGAGAGCCGCCCCAGGAGGATACCATGGTCGACGGTATCAAAAGTCGCTGACAGGTCGAGAAGGACCAGCAGGGTAGAGCAACCCCTGTCAGCTCTCCTCAACAGATCATCGTGCAGAGCGACCAGAGCCATCTCAGTCCCATGACGCGGCCTAAACCCAGATTGGAAAGGATCCAGGACATTGTTCTGTTAATATGGTGGTGATACCATATTAACACCTTTTGCCGAGATGGATGGCATAAATAAATAAATAAATAAATAAATAAATAAATAAATAAATAAATAAATAAATAAATGCTCAGATGATGAAGAAAAGACATCGTTGGCCCATGAACATTATCAGTACCTTTGCCATTGTACAATGACTGGTTTATATTCACATGGTACAACATACTATACATGCAGGGGAGTCTAAAGTTTATGAACAATCCAGAATAATCCATGATGTGAAATTCAGCAAAACAGACTAGAGATGTTGGAAGGAAAGTAAGCCCAGCTAGAACTAAAGTGTTGCCAAGCATGTGCTGTGTGCTAAATTTAGTTGAAGTTAGAGCAACGTTCTGGTAGAGCACATAGGCTGACTCTTGGAATCTCACAGCCGCATGGTTGTTGATTTTTCTGGTGTATTGTCTTGTATATGGTGCAACTCTCACTTCCACATGGTTACATCTCATGCCATACCTGTAATGTTGTTGTTGTTGTTGTTGTTGTTGTTGTTGTTGTTGTTGTTGTTGTTGTTGTTGTTGTTGTTGTTGTTGTTGTTTCATTTAACTGCTAGCACCAGCTTTTCTTGCCAGATCTGACCTGTTATGGTTCTTTGTAGTGCCATTGTCCATGTTATTGTTACTATTTTAGTACTTTTATATTAGTATTGTTATATTTATTTGCATTTTATATTTTTTTTCTGTATTTGTACTTTGATTGCGTATATTTTGCGGTTGTAGTTCTGGGTAGTTGCTGTCCTTTGTAACGTGTTGTACACTGGCCAGAGTTCATGTGGGAAAATCGAGCAGTCAATAAGTTTAATAAATAAATAAATTTTTACAGTTGTGACTGACTCTTCATGACCCCATGCCCATGGAGGTTTTTTTTGACAGGAATACTGGAGTGGCTTGCACCTGTAATAGACGGAGAAAGAAACTAATATCCCAATTGCAGGCAGGCATTCTCCAGTCAAACTGGATCTCTCTGACATGAGGGCTCTCCAAAGAACAGTAGCGACCTGCATGTAATACAAAGTTTTAGTTTACCAAAACTAAAAACTAGGTAGAGGAATAGCACTAGTCAGTGCTATAATGGAAACTCAGCCCTGGCAAACTAAAAGTTTCAAGGTTGTCCCATGCTGACATGAGATTTTAGCTATACATTTGTTGTGTTTTTCTTACACCCTGGCAATCATATTCTGTTATCTCATATGAACGTTTGAAAATTGCACCAATGATTTGGTTGATGAGGCCTCTTAAGAATGTCAAGAATGTCAAAAGTCAAAAATAGTTCATATTGCATGCCAAAAGTCAAAATTAGAGTTTCCAAGTTATCAGATGTGATCTAAGGCCAGATAGTACATCGTTTTCATTATCATGGGACTTTCTGCCTGAAACAGCCTAAGTTTCTCCAAGAGTTTTCACAGAGATGTCTTCTTTGTACATGATGAGGTGCATTGAATTCTGTACTACTAAGAAAGACCTGCATAGGTCTTTATCTTTTCATCTACCTGAATCTTAACTGTGGACATCTATTTAATAGATTTGGTAGAACTCAGGGATATGATGCCCACAGAATAGTCATTTGGTTGAATGCAGAGGAGGTTAATCACACTTCCCACTGAAATAAGTGGAGGAAATCAGTCACATTTCCCACTGAAAATCACTGGTACTGAGTTGTCCACTGACTTCGGTGAGACTAACATTGCAATTTTGCACATGTCAATCAGTACATCTGAACGTACTCTTGGTAAACATTTGTAGGATTGACACCTAACGTATGGGTCATTTTCTCTATTTCCAACTCATTGCTTATACAGTAGTAGGAAATGCAAAACACCATTTTGGGCAATTTTTTCTTATTAGTTCCTCAAAACTTTAACATTTACTCACAATGTTTGCAACTGTCACCAATATGAATATTTGCACCTATATAACTTTGAGGTATGTTTTCATGTTTTAGGACATTGTTTTTTCCTCCTAAAATTTATAAAACCAACCAATCTTCTTTGGTGTCTTACTTTTTAAAAAAATCCTTGTTGCAGATGAAGTCCAATTAAAAGGGTAGACTGAGTAAATTTCTGTGAACGAAAAAGAGAGAATGGTGTTTTATTGCACATTCTATGGCAATTTGTAAATAAATATACCTTGGAAGTTGTAATTAACATTTTTATTAGATAAATGACTCGTGCTTGGTAAATTACCATGTATAAATATTCCATTAATATGCAGCAGAAACTTATCATAGTTTACAGCCATCAGCAGTGCAAACATATGTTCAGACACAGTGCCTCAGTGTATCCATATTTGAGGACTCCTTGGCAAACATATTGATGATTTAAGGATCTTAGAATTGCAAGGGGGAAGCAAATCTTTCAAGTGGGTTCAATTTGATGGCAGTGTGAATTTGCTTGTGCTCGAGAGAGGAAAGATCTATCATTGCCAAACTCTTTCTTCCAATGCCGATCTGTACATTGTACTTCACTTGCCTGATATTCTCATCCAGTAGTAGAAGCATGCAAAAGAAGCAAAAATTACTCAGCAGCAGCAAAAGAGGCAACAATAAGACTGACCTAGTTCAAAATCTGCAAGGACTTGGCCCTTAATTATCTGCATTATATAGAGAAAGAGGGGGACAGGTCAAGAGGGAGAGTCTGCATCTCCAGTCACACCAGCAAAATGTTCCCAAGTAACCCCTCAAAATTTGTGGGGGGGGGAATCAGAAGCACATGTCCATTGGCAATTCAAATCCATCCTGCAGGGAGGCTATTGCTGTTTTTGTTCTGTGCAGTTCAACTGTCATTCCTTCGAATGTGTCCTCAGTTGATTCATTTCCTTTACATCCGGCATGAGCTTCCACTTTCCCCACCAAGTTTCTAGTCTGATGGGCATAGATGAATGTACTGCTTCTTTTATACCTGAAAAAAGTGGAAAGGTTAAAAAATGCATGAACTGCTATCACAGGATATACACCATGTGACCACAAAGCATGACTATTCAGGATATCAAGGAAACAGGAAACAGGAGAAAAAAGAGGGGCCTTTTCTTACTTAAGATCATGGCCAGAGAAAAAGAGACAGAGGCAGAGGCAGAGATAAACAGGATTTATTTATCAGTTTGAGCAGAGCTTTCAAATAAATATCATCACAAAATAATGCAATATGAAAGATGTTTGTTTATAATAAATCATATAAACTGACCCCAGTGAGGGGGTCGGGCATTATCCAGATGGAGAATTGGGTTTTCTGTACTTTCTTACTGTTGGTGCCACTGGAGCTGAGATTTTATCAGAACTGCTTGCACACAGAAGCCAGCATGTACACACATAAGTACACATAAGTACACAGAGACCAACAAGAGCAAAAAGGAAGAGAGAATTGGGAAGAAAGAGTACTCATGTCTAAGGAGGTTAGGCCAAGGCAGCAAACTAGGCACACTCTCAACTCATCTGTGTTGCTTCTACAATAGATTGAAAGTAGAGATGGGCACGGAACGAACATTTTTTTCATTTCCATTACCGTTTGTCGTTTCCGTTACATAACGAAACGACAAACGACAATTGTGATGAAAATGCAACGAAATGAACAGAACCACGAAAATTGAGGTCGTTACGTTTTGTTTCCGTTAATGGCGACACGCAATGAAATGAGCTGTTTTAAATGTTAAACAACGCCCTGGACATCCGTAAAAATGCAGCGATAATTATTTATATTGTCTGATAATACCTACCAGGGGGTTGGGGTCCTTAAAACATTTGTTTTTGTCTTCTCCCATCCCGATGTATTTTTCTTTTCCCTTTAAAATGGATGTCGCCACCAGCCACAAAATGGAGGCAAGCCATGTGATGGGATCATGTTCAACCAATAGCATGCCCAGGTTGCAGACTGGCTGGGCAGGTCTGGCAGCCACAGAGGGCATAAAAAGCTCTGGCAGCCCCCGTCCTCCTTGCAGTCTCTGGTGGGAGTTAGGGTGGGATTGCTGTCTCTGCGACTCTAGCTTCAGTCCTGCAGCCTCCCTGCGTGCATGCGTGCTGCGTACCTCTCGGTGAGTACCCTCCCCTGCCCCGCAGTGCAGTCATTCTGCGGCTGCCTTGCACCCTGGGCAACGTCCGCAGCTGCCTTTGTAGCCTCCCTGCATACCTAGTCTATACTGTGTCTCTGCCTGCATCCATTTTTTTTAGTGTTTTCCCTCTGGTCTGGGGCGTTGGGGGATGCCTGCGCACGGAAATGCTTTAAAAATCGTGCAAAAAGAGGGTAGAAATGACAAACGAAAAAATGACAAATTGTAACAAAATTTTTCAAAAAATTTGTGACAAACGGAAATGAACCGAAAAAGACCTCTCAACGACAAACGAAAAACCGAAATGCCATTTTTCTGTTTCGTGCCCATCTCTAATTGAAAGCTTTCGATGAAAAGTCTCAGCAGGAGAACATAAGATAAGAAGAGCCCTGCTGGATCAGGCCAAGGGCCCATCTATTCTAGCTTCTTTTATCTCATAGCACCCCCCCATGCCTCTGGGAGCACAAGGCAGCTTAGATACCCGTCTCTTGATACTACTCCCCTGCGTCTGGCATTTTGAGGTATCATCCATTTAAGCTTGGAGATAACACATATCTCCATCATGGCTTGCAACCTGTGATAGACTTTTCCTCTAGAAATCTGTCTAATCCCATTTTAAAGGTATCTAGGCCTGATGCCATCACTACATCCCGTGCCAAGAAGTTCCATAGACTAACAACACACTAGGCTACACACTGTCTGTTCTCCCTCTCCCAACCCTCAATTTAAGTGGATTACCCCTCATTTTGGTATTGTGTGAGAGGAAAAAGAGCTTCTCTCTATCCACCTTATCCATCCCCTGAATAATTTTGTACATCTCAATCATGTATGCTCCCCCTCAGGAGTATTTTTTCAACTAAAAAGTCCCAAATGCTGTAGCCTTTCCTCATAAGGTAGGTGCCCCAGCCTGGTAATCATTTTAGGTGCTCTCTTATGTACCTTTTCCAGTTCCATATAGCTCTATCACACGTCCTTTAAAATGCTGATTAAATTTCAAGATAAAGTGTTTCCAAAAATATTGTCCCCACGGCCACCGGGCTTTAAAAAATACTGGTTATTCTCCCTTTAGCGAGTTTTCTATGACCAACCAGAGAAGTTGGGAATTTTTTGCTCCAGTAAAAAATGTGAGCCAGAACTCCTTGGGAGCTCGCACATGATCTGGTTTTCTGCTTATTTTTTCCTAGCCCCAACCAGCTCGTCCTGGGGCTGGTCGGTGCTTTTTTATTTTATTTTAAATTTTCCCTCTCCAAGCACTGATCAGCTGGCCTTTGGGCTGTCAGTGCTGTTTTTGTTTGTTTGTTCATTTTTTCCCTAGCCCCACCAGCTCCTGGGGCTGGTTGGTGCTTTTTTATTTGTTTAAAAAATTGTCCCCTCCCCCCAGCACTGATCAGTTGGCCTTCGGGCTGTCAGCGAGGTTTTTTCCATTTTTTCCCTACTGCCACCTGCTGGCTGTGGAGCTGAACAGCGCTTTAAAAAAACTTTGTACGTGGGACTGGAGATCCCACATCTTCAGTCATGTGACCAAAAAAGAAGAAAAGCCAGACTTTCACAATATCCGGATCTTCCCCCAGGTGAGATAGCGGCCTATGACTGCTTTGAGATGTGGCCCCCTGGACTATACACAATACTCTGGGTGTGGCCTTACCATTGTTTCGTACAATGGTATTACAATATAGGCTGTTTTATTTTTAACCCTCTTTTTAATTCTTCCTAGCATTCAATTGGCTTCTT
Organism: Phrynocephalus guinanensis; assembly: GCA_037367245.1. Classification (NCBI taxonomy): domain Eukaryota; kingdom Metazoa; phylum Chordata; class Lepidosauria; order Squamata; family Agamidae; genus Phrynocephalus; species Phrynocephalus guinanensis. The sequence continues at coordinate 56,335,175 of CM074735.1, read as the reverse complement.
CACTGCCACCACACACTGGGTTGACACTTTCATTGAGCTGTCCTCCAGCACACAAGGATCTCTTTCCTGGTCTATCATGGGCAGGTCAGAACTATCCGTTGAAAGCTAGAGAGGGGGGAAGATACATCTATGTGACTTTGCACACATATCTACAGAGTGATGATGGAGGAGAAGAAAAAGAGAAGGAAGAGGAGAGCTGAAACACTTAGAAGAGGTGAAGCGGACAATTTTTCAAGTTCTCCTTGTTACAGTGTTCAGGAGTTCCATTCATCTGCCACCCTTGCTCTTAACTCCCTATTCCTTGCTTCTGCTTGCTTATGAGGATTTTCTAATTAGGGAGGCAAGCACCACTTGAACTCATCCCCTGTAGTGCAACCACTTACAGGATGATTTTTTAAAAAACATACGTCAAGCCAAGGGATTTGTCTCACCTCATCACTGCTGGCACTAGTATAAGCCTCATGGCACGTGAATAGAAAGAATAACGCTGGTGTCATCAGCAAATAATTGGGTACAAAACAGAACAAATCTGTATTCTAGATGAACCCATAAGAACAGAATCTCATAATGGCAAGAAAAATAGCATTTCAGCATTGGATAGCATGTTTTGATTTCAGGTAGATAATTCTGTGGTTTTCTTATAGCAAAGCCATTAAGTGCTGTTAGAAGTGGGAAGCCCCTTAGACAATTAATGAATCGACATATATACAAGAGGGCTCCTGCTCCAAGAACATGTCAATGCTGAGTACCTCTGAATTACTTAATGACTAGCTTGTTGCACAGTCAGGTCAGAACGGATTCCTCACTCTGTAATACAAAGAGGTAAAAGATTGCAGTTTCTGATACCTCCTCTAAGGCATGTGATTTTTCTTTGCCCTCTTTAATTTCAGAACTTGAACATGTACTAGATCTTATCCAGAGATGCCACTATACACTGCTCAAACTGTGAATTAGGTTATACTATTGGTGATACTGTAGTATAAATAGTATATATATGGCCAGCACGATTAGAACCATCTCCCACATTGTTCATGTGGGTCAGATTTTCCAGTATTCATAACATAAGATATTGAGTTTTATTTAAAAGAATTGATGTCTTAATTAAAGTTGTTGCATGTGTAGATTGGGCCTCTTTTTGTGACATTGCTTGGAATGAAGAAGGTTTCAGGGATTGTTCCAGACAACATTGAACAAGGATTTGCTTCTGCAAGGAATTTTATTTAGGATTCATGATGGTTGTAATCCTATACACACTTGGGTGACTAGCCATTGGAACTCAGTGAGACTTTTATGCAGACATGCATTAGAATGTTTTGTGAATGACTTATTTGCAGCAATGGTTTCAAACTACAGGAAAAGAGATTCCATTTGAACATTGGGAAGAACTTTATGATGGTTAGAGCTGTTCAGCATTGGAGCATGCTGCCATGGAGGGTGGCGGAGTCTCCTTCTTTGGGGTTTTTTAAGCAGAGGCTGGATGGTCATCTGTCAGGGGTACTTTGAAGGGGGTTCCTGCATGGCGGGGGGTTCGACTGGATGACCCTTGTGGTCTCTTCCAACTCTATGATTCTATTATTCTGTTCTCACATTTAAATCCTATGGATTTCTGAAGGCTACTCAGTGAGAAAAAAGAGGCATTTCTGAACCATGTAAAATGGCTTTACAAAAGTCACCTCTGTTTTAGATTCAGCAACCCTGCTCCGCCAGCGCCTCCGATCTTTCTTGCCTTCTGATGAATGCCAGGTCGGTGCACAACAAAATCCCCATCATTTATGATACCATCATTGATGGGAGGGCCGACCTGGGGTGCATCACCGAGACCTGGGTGGGTGCAGGGGGGGGCTTTGCTCTCCCAGCTGTGCCCCCTGGGTTTCTGGTGCAGGGGGCGGGAAGATCGGAGGGGCGTAGGGGGGGCGGGGGCCATTGTGTACAGAGATACCATTCATATCAGCAGGGCCTCAACATTGGTGATTCCAGGGTTGGAATGTGTCCACCTCCTGGTTGGACAGCGGGACAGGTTTGGCATTGTGCTCGGTTACTGTGCTCCCCGCAACCCAGCACAATCCCTACCAGAGCTCACTGAGTTCATCGCCGCTGCTCTGTTGAGAACCCCCCGCCTTTTGGTGGTGGGTGACCTCAACGTGCATGCCGGCGGTGACCTGTCTGGTGCTGCTCTGGAATTCATGCAGTCCATGGCCTCCATGAACCTGTCCCAGCATGTTTTATGCCCAACACATAGATCTGGACACACCCTGGATCTGGTATTTTCCTCCGCGTCTGAGGATTCGTGTCTGAGGGTGTGGGACCTTGTTCCCACCCCCGTGTCATGGTCAGACCACCACCTGCTATCTTTCTCTGTATCAATCGTCGCCCCACCCCACAGGGACCCTCAGCCCACTGTTTGGGCTCGCCCCCGCAGACTTCTCAACCCTGATCGGTTTCGAGAAGTCCTCGGGGAGCCTCTTGGCGGACTGGCTGACGATCTGGTAGACTCTATGGTAGATCAATGGTTCGATGAAACATCTCGAGCTGTTGACCAGATCGCCCCTAGGCGCCTCATCCGCTGCAGAGCTCGTTCCTCACCGTGATTCACGGAAGAGCTTCGAGCGATGAAGCATGAACGGAAGAGGCTGGAGCGCAGCTGGAGGAAGAACCGGACGGCTACTAAGAAGGCTGCAGTTATTGCTCAGTCCAGGCGCAATGTTCATGCGATCAGGGTGGCTAGAAGATCCTACAACACCCTGAGAATTAGTGAGGCCTCGAACCGTCAAGCGGAATTGTTCCGTGTGGTTCGCGACCTCACTAATCCTGGACTGACTAGGCCTCCTCCTACTGATTTCAGTAGCGAGAACTTTGCAGCCTTTTTTCGATCAAAAATAGAGGCCATCCGTACCGGTTTCGAATCCTGTTGCGAATGCCCACTCTTGGCATCCCCAGCGGCTGTGCCCCCTCGGTCTCCTCGCATGGTTGAGTTTGGGCCTGTCACCTCACTTGAGGCCTCCAGGGCTATTGCCCATTGCCGGCCCGCGTCCACCCCCTTCGACCCTTGCCCTTCATGGCTCATGAAAGCAGTGGCTGGGAACATCTCAGAGTGGGCATCGATCATCGCCACGGCCTCCTTCAGGGAAGGGATTTTCCCTTCCCGTCTGAAGGAGACTGTGGTAAAGCCCATCCTGAAGAAACCAAATCTAGCATCGGGCGATCTGTCCAACTATCGCCCGATCGCTAACGTTCCCTTTATGGGCAAGATGATCGAGAGGGTGGCCGCGATCCGGCTTCAATCATATCTGGAGGCCGAGCATGCCCTGGATCCGTTCCAGTCTGGGTTCAGGCCTGGTCGGGGGACCGAGACAGTCTTGGTCGCTCTGCAAGATGACCTCCTCCGGAGGGCCAACGGGGGGTGCTCCTCCCTGTTGGTCCTCCTGGATCTGTCAGCGGCCTTTGATACCATCGACCACGGTATCCTGCTGGATCGGCTCTCTGGGGTTGGGATCGGAGGCACTGTTCACAGTTGGTTCCGGTCCTTCCTCGGAGACCGTCCCCAGCAGGTTCAGCATGGGGGCAGGTTGTCGGCCCCTTGGATACTCCCTTGTGGGGTTCCACAGGGGTCGTCTCTCTCCCCCATGCTGTTCAACATTTACATCAGGCCGCTGGCTGAGGTCATTAGGGGACATGGAGTCTGCTGTCATCAGTACGCTGATGACACGCAGCTCTATGTCTCCGTTTCTACCGCTGCAGATGAGGCTGTCCGGACCCTCGATCAGTGCCTGGGCACGGTCATGGAATGGACCAGGGCTAACAGGCTCAAACTCAACCCCGATAAGACCGAGGTTATGTTCTTTGGGGCTTCCTCATCCAGCTACGGTGGCCCATATCCCACCTTGGAGGGTATTTCCCTCAGGCCATCGGACTGTGTCCGAAATCTGGGCGTAGTCCTCGACCCGGCGCTCACCCGGGAAGCCCAGGTGTCTGCCGCGTCCAGGGCTGCCTTTTTTCACCTTCGGCGAATCGCCCAGATTCGTCCGTACCTGGATGGGGACTCCCTCAGAACAGTGGTCCAGGCGCTGGTGATGTCTAGACTGGACTATTGCAACGCGCTCTACATGGGGTTGCCCTTGACTCTCATTCGGCGTCTGCAGCGGGTCCAAAATGCAGCAGCCAGACTGGTGGCGGGTGTGCGTCGATTTGAGCACATCACCCCAGTCTTGGCTCATCTGCATTGGTTACCTGTTCCAGCCCGAATTAGATTCAAGGTCTTGGTTTTGGTATACAAAACCCTCCATGGCCTAGGACCTGGCTACCTGACGGAGCGGATCGACCAGCGATCAACCTCGGCCCATCCGACTAGGTCGTCGCGGGCGCACATGCTGCGTGTGGCCACGCCCAGGGAGGCTCGGAGAACTTCCACCCGTTCCCGAGCCTTCTCTGTGGCTGGCCCAACTTTATGGAATCACCTACCAGCAGAAGTGCGCCTAGCAGAGTCCCTGCCTGCCTTCCGGAAGGCGCTGAAAACTCTTCTCTTCAGGGAGGCGTTTGGGTGACCCAAATAGGGCTTTTTTTCCCCTTAGTCCCGCCATCTGCTGCTGTTGTTTTGTCTGCATTTTTTTCTTTTAGTTTATTAGTTTAGTTATTACTTATTTTAGTTGTTGTTTTATAATTTGTTGTTTTGTATACCCTCTGTAAACCGCCCGGAGTTCCTTCCAGGAAGACGGGCGGTATATAAGCTGTATAAATAAATAATAAATAAATAATAAAGGCCAGGTGCAATTTACAGAAAGCAGGGTGGAACTGGTGGGTGATGTTGAATGGACAGGAACTAGAAACACTGATTAATACATGCTTACTTCTGTTTACTCTATAGCTCTGTTAAAGAAGAAGGGTATTTTTTACTCCCAAAATAAAGCAACAGTCAATGACTGTTGTCTGTGCCTGGATAGTCAGCCTTTTGAGAAGCCATGCCTCTGTGTAGTGGATGTAGGTAACCATGCTTTGAAAATGAGCTGCCGCTCCCTTGAATTGTCCTCAGAGACTGCCAACACCAGCAGCTCTAAGTATCAAGACAATATCCAGCTAGCTTTATGGGAGCCAAGGATCAAATATTTTTTCACAGTTTTATGTGGATAGTTTCATGAAAATTGATCAGGTCTAAAAAGTCACAGTCCAAATGAAGCTAAGGTTAAAGATAATTTATACATGATATTCCTAATTTTATTCTGAGCCCTTTTATTACTGTGTGGGACTTTATGACTTTAAAGAAAATGTCAGTGGCGGCAAATGACATTGTACTGAATAATCTAGTTATGAGGGGGAAAGATATTTAAAACTATTCCATATCAGCTTTGCTCTGTTCTGCTGAGCATACAGTTTTCACCCACACAGCTGTCCAAAATGTCTACTTGCATTTTGCAATAGAGTTTGTGGCTGCTAAACTAACGGAAGCATTTCTAGGGATATGCCCTTTCTGATTAACTGCAGGTTCTTTGGCAAAAACCTTGATCCCCTGCCGTAGTTCCTTCTCGGTAATTCTCAAAAGGATGGGGACCATGGGATCATGGCCCTTGAATGCCTTTTCCATGGTGTTTGGAATACAAACCCCAACAAAGAGGATGGGTCCTAACCAACATTTCTTTGTTGCAGAATCGTGGCCTGAATAGAGATCTGATCCGGAAGCATTCCTTCTGGCATAGGGGAGTAAAAAAACCATTTTTTTAAATGATCTCCTTTCCCTGTTATGGCCCTGAAACATATTTTTGGTGTGGCTACAGGAACCTGTGAAACAATATAAGGTGGTACAACAGTTTGTATTCCAGAATGAAAAATCAGGTACAAGTTCCTACCCCCCTGCTTTTTCCTCCGGCAAAAGGATAGTTCTGCTAGATCTGAGTCCCTTCGCAGCAGCAGCTGAGGCCGTCACATTGCCTGAGGCAGAAGGGAAAGCGCTGTTCTCCTCCTGTAGCCACTGCCTGAAGCAAGCACCTCATTCTGTCTAAGGTCAGGGCCTGTCCTGTCCCATTGGTGAAGGGAAGGAGGAGAATGCTCATGAACCAGTCTGTAGAAATACTTATACTGCAGATGGTATAGAGATTGCACCAGATTATTCACTCCCTTCAGCTGCAGCAGACTGGTTGGATCTTGCAACGGGTCCAGAATATGGAAAATAAAGTACCCGGTAAGGTGACTTGGAAACCCAGTGCGCTCTAGTGAACAGAGTGACAGACTCCAACTAGAGATGGGGTCTTGGTGCTTGGTGCCAGCCTTGTTCTGCCCTCCTAGGCAGCTGACCACTCCGTGTCTGCACAAGAAGACTCTCCCTCATACTTTTTCACTGGAATGCTTGCCTGCCTGGGGAGTTGTTGAGGGTAGGGAGGAAAGGAATTAGAAACAACCGGGAAGCAGGCCTTTGTACAAAATATGAAGATCCCATCTCTAACACTCAGGAGGCCTGGGTTCAAATCCCTGCTCAGACATGGGAACTCACTGGGGGAATGGAAAAAAACACTCCTTAAATGTTTCACTTACCTTGAAAGCTTTATTGGGGTCACTGTAATTTGGTTCAACTTGGTGACCGATGAGAAGAAGAAAGGTGAGTCTAGGGTGGCTTAGGAATAACTGCACATAGTGAAACTATATGTTTTTACACCCAACTCAGATCACGTTTTGTAACTAACATTTAGGAAATATTTGGGTATTCTGAAGAAAGTGAATTCACCCTCATTAATATATCAGAAAAATATTGTGAAATTAGCATACATTTATTAGGAACTGGATTCCCAGTGGTCAGAGTGATGGACTTGGATTTTGGAGAACAGGGTTTGAGCCCCTACGTGGCCATGGAAACTCCCTGGGGGGGGTGGAGACTGGAAAAACTACTTGAATATCTCATTTACCATGATAGCTCTCCTAGGCTGCTATCTCACCTGGGTTTCGATCCTGATCATCTGAAGGTCCAGCTTTTCCTCTTTGTCCCATCACATGACTGAAGGTGTGGGACAGGAGTTCCCATGTACAAAGCTGTTTTTTTAAAAAAATTTAAAGCACAGTTCAGTCCCCATGGCCAGCAGGTGGCCCTAGCATTTAAAAAAAACATGGAGCATCTGGCTGGGGAAAATTAAAACAAAGGGCACCCATGGAGCTTCCTGTTGCTCTGAGGTTGCAGGAAAATTAAAAAATAAATAAACAGCACCAATCAGCCTCAGGAACTCAGCACTATGAGAGAGAGAGAAAAGAAGAAACCCGGATCATCTGTTTGGTCCCACGATGTCTGCCTCCTTAAAAGGTGGATTTTCAAGCGAGACAGAAAATTCCCTAGCTCTCCGGTAAGTCTTGGAAACCTTGCTTAAGGGGGAATTACCGGGCTTTCTTCCCCCCCTCAAAAAGCCCGGTGGCCATGGGGACGGCATTGTTGGACACGGTAATGTTACTAATTTAAACTGCTTTTAAAGGGACATGGGATAGGGGCCCTAGAGTCACTATAAATCGGTTCCAACTTGACAATACAGAACACACACAACATTTCCAGATTGAGATGTCTTCCTGCTAGAGCCTGGGAGGAGATAGCTGCAGCCCTCCTCAAAGGTTTTTGTCTTTGTGGTAACAAACGGGATGAGCACACATTTCTGGCATATGTACCATAATTGTTATAAATGAACCCAGTACACAAATATTACTCATTGCATTGATTTATTGGAGGGAAACCAAGGGATTGCAACATGCAATATTTTTCATAGCGTTTCTAGGGACATTACTCCATTCTCTAATAAATAAAGCCATGTCCAAGAGTTTCCAGTATTACACTTTTTAATTTGGTTATGTATTATACAGGCCAAGAGACAGGGAGAGAAATTAGCCTTTGTGTCATTAACAGTCCAAGGCTGCCATTCTCTGAATCAATGCAGCCCCCAAAAGGTTTTCCAGATGTTTATTTCAAAAGCAATTGCTATTGTGTGTCATAATTGTGTTCCTAGCTGAGTAAACAGCTTCACAGGTGCAAGAGATCCAAACATTGTGTGAAGACATAAGAAACTGTTTCTGAGACCCCAAGCAAACAAACAAAGAGCATGAAAGAAAATCTATAATTTCCCTGTTTTATAAACAACAGTTGATTAACCAACCCCCCCCCCATCCATATGTACAAGATTTCATTTAATGCTGAGAGTGCTCAGAAATGGAGAGGAAAAAGGTGCACCAAGTATTTATTCTTTGGGATATTTATTCCATGGGAGTGGAATTATTCAGAAAAGGACAGAGTGAAAATAACAGATATCCAGCAGGGCATTTTTTCCAGTGGGGGTTTCAAGCAGGGCTGGCATACAAACCATTCCCCACTGGTTCAGTAGGATTATTCAGGTGATACAGTGTGCATCAAGAATTCATCCATTCTGGAAGAATTCTTGTGAACTGGAAATCATTAAAAATGTGCTTTGGAGATGTACCAGCTTTGTGTTTTTTTGTGTGTTTTTTTTTTTTTTGAAAACAGCAAATTGTGGGGATTGGTCCATTTCTGAACCAATCTCAAGTTAAGAGAGGGAATTCAAACCCAGGCAGGAGGTCCAAACTCTCCAAAGCACCACATTTTGCTTTGGTACATCTGAGATTAAAAATCCAGAGCAGCAGCAGTTATATCAGAGGCATAAGTGTTCCTCCAACAGGAAGGAAGGAAGGAAGGAAGGAAGGAAGGAAGGAAGGAAGGAAGGAAGGAATATAATGGTGGGAGCATTGCCTGCACACTGGAGGCCAAGCAGTAGTGTCAAAACATTTCATTTTCTCTATTGTCATGTTTTTCTACAATTTGAATATATAAATTTGAATATATAAATATATATAAACACCTTGTTTTCAGATAGAAATCAGCTTAAAGAGAAGGAGTTGTGATTTGTAGTACAATTTTTTTGAACTTAATCAAGGCAAATAGTAATTGCACACCCCTAGAAATTACTGCAACGTGTATAAACTGTGTTTCTCTCAGTGTATAAAAGTGGAGAGAAAGCAAATCCCATTCTACCTTTCTATTTTTGCTCTTAGGTAGCAAATGCTTTTGCATATGACCATTCTCTAGGACTCCACCTTGGGGCTCCCTAGGTGTAAGATGCAAGAATCATGTTGTGAATTTTACATATTGCAACTAGCAGAGAATTGCCATCCCACATAGAGGCTGACACGAGATCCAAGCCCACGCAAGAGCTCTTAAAAATAGTGAAATAAAGCTCAAACTTCTGGGAGAACTTACCCTTCACAAGTATCTCTGAAGAGTACATACTGCTCCATTTGTCAGAATCTTCCATTGCATCCTCTTTAGGCAGCATAATTGCTGCTGAACAGTCCCATGTTGTGAAAAGCAATGTAGACAGATTGGGGCAGATGGCATTCTACATCATGCTGTTGTTCAGTCATTTAGTCATGTCCAAGTCTTCGTGACCCCATGGACCAGAGCTCACCAGGCCTTCGTGTCTTCCACTGTCTCCTGGAATTTGGTCAAATCCATATTGGTTGCATCGATGACACCGTCCAACCATCTCATTCTTTGCCATCCCCCTTTCCTTTTGCCTTCAATCTTTCCCAACATCAGGGACTTTTCCAAGGAGTCCTCTCTTCTCATGAGGTGGCCAAAATACTGGCACCTCAGCTTCAAAATCTGTCCTTCCAATGAACATTCTGGATTGAATTATTTCAGGATGGATAGGTTTGATTTCCTTGCAGCCCAGGGGACTCTCAAGAGTCTCCTCCAGCACCACAGCTCAAAAGCATCAATTCTGAGGTGATCAGCCTTCTATATAGTCCACCTCTCACGTCCATACATCACTACTGGAAAAACAATAGCTTTGACTATCTGGACCATTTTCTGCAAAGTGAAGTCTCTGCTCTTTAGGATGTTGCCTAGGTTTGCCATCACTCTCATAAGAACATAAAAACATAAGAAGAGCCATGCTGGATCAGGCCAAAGGCCCATCTAGTCCAGCTTCCTGTATCTCACAGTGGCCCCACCAGATGCGTTTGGGAGCGCATGAGACTAGATCTCTGTCTCCTGATACCACTCCCCTGCATCTGGCCCTTGAAGTACCCTGGTTTTAAGCCTGGAGATTACACATCTCCATCATGGTTTGTAACCTGTGATGGACTTTTCCTCCAGGAATCTGTCCAATCCCCTTTTGAAGGCATCCAGGCCAGATGCCATCACCACATTCCTCGCAAGAAGCAGGGGTCTTTTAATTTCATTGCTGCAGTCACCATCTGCAGTGATCAAGGAACCCAAGAAAATAAACTCTGTCATTGCCTCCATTACTTCCCCATCTATTTGCCAGGAGGTGATGGGACCGGTGGCCATAATCTTAGTTTTTCTGATGCTGAGCTTCAGCTCATTTTTAACTCTCTTCTTTCACCCTCATTAAGAGGTTCTTTAATTCCTCCTCAGTTTCTGCTATCAGAGTAGTATCATCTGCGTATCTGAGGTTGTTGATATTTCTTTCGACAATCTTAATTCCATTTTGTGATTCATCCAGTCCTGCCTTTTGCATGATGTGCTCTGCATGTAAGTTAAAAAGGCAAGGTGGCAGTATACAGCCTTGTCATACTCCTTTCCCAATTTTAAACCCGTCAGTTGTTCCATATCCAGTTCTGACTGTTGCTGCTTGTCCCACATATAGATTTCTTAGTTGATAAATAAGGTGATCAGGCACTCCCATTTCTTTACGGATTTGCCATAGTTTGTTGTGGTCCACACAGTCAAAGGCTTTGGCATAGTCAATGAAGCAGAAGTAGATGTTGTTCGGGAACTCTCTCTAGCATTCTCCATAATCCAGCGCATGTTGGCGATTTGATCTCTAGTTCCTCTGCCCCTTCGAAATCCAGCTTGTACTTCTGGGAGTTCTCTGTCCATGTGCTGCTGCAGCCTCCCTTGTAGAATTTTGAGCATAACCTTGCTAGTGTGTGAAATGAGTGCAATTGTACAATAGTTGGAGCATTCTTTGGCATTGCTCTGCTTTGGGATTGGGATGTAGACCGATCTTTTCCAGTCTTCTGGCCACTGCTGAGTTTTCCAAATTTGCTGGCATATTGCATGTAGCACCTTTACAGCATCCTCTTTTAAGATTTTAAATAGTTCAACTAGAATGCCATAACCTCCACAGTCCTTGTTGTTTACAATGCTTTCTAAGGCCCAACTGTCTTCACTTTCCAGGATGTTTGGCTCAAGGTCAACAACTACACTATCTTGGTTATCAGGGGCATCCAGATCTTTCTGATATAATACCTCTGTGTATTCTTGTGATCTCTTCTTGATGGCTTCTGCTTCTGTTAGGTCCCTACTATTTTTGTCCTTTATTATATCCATCTTTGCACAAAATGCCCCTTTAATATCTCCAATTTTCTTGAACAGATCTCTTGTTTTTCCTTTTCTATTGTTTTCCTCTATTTCTTTGCACTGTTCATTCAAGAAGGCCGTCTTGTCTCTCCTCACTATTCTTTGGAAGTCTGCATTCTATTTTCTGTATCTTTCCCTTTCTCCCTTGTGTACCTTTTCTATTCCACTATTTGCAGGGCCTCATTGGCAGTCACTTTGCTTTCTTGCATTTCCTTTTCTTTGGGATGATTTTTGTTGCTGCCTCCTGTACATTGTTTCAAGCCTCCACCCATAGTTCTTCAGGCATTCTGTCCACCAAATCTAGTTCCTTAAATTTATTCTTCACCTCCACTGTGTATTCATAAGAGACTTGACTTAGATTGTACCTGACTGGTCCAGTGGTCTTCCCTACTTTCTTTAGTTTAAGTATGAATTTTGAAATAAGAAGTTGATAATTTGAGCCGTAGTCAGCACCAAATCTCGTTTTTGCTGATTGTATAGCGCTCCTCCATCTTTGGCTACAGAGAACATAATCAATCCGATTGATTATGTGATGTCCATGAGTAGAGTTGCCTTTTGTCTTGTTGGAAAAGAGTGTTTGCAATGACCAGCTTTTCTCTTGACAAAAGAGACCTGAGGGGCTCATCATCCATCATCATACCTTTTAGCCTTTTCTTTCTTTCCATAGAGATTTCCTGGCAGAAATACTGGAGTGGCTTGCCAGTTCCTACTCCAGGTGGACCACATTTAGTCAGACTCTCCACTATGACCTAGGGCATAGCTCATAGTTTCTCTGAATTACTCAAGCCCCTTCACCATGGCAAGGCAGCAATCAATTGAAGGGTTCTATAACATAGAATCATTCAATAGCTGGTCACATGATATGACAGGTGACTGATATTTAACCATGACCAAACTGCTTTTATACTTAAAATTTACCAAAACTACATAACAAAGCTTACAGTAAAGACCAGAATCCCGTAGGTAAACCATAAATAAATACTAGCCTATTAGTATGTAACGTGACTGGAAGCAACTCTTGAACATTGGTTTTCTCATCTCCTTCTTACTGATACTTAAAAACACCTCTAAAGATGCCAAGGACTAGGGATGGGCACCTTACAAATAACAAAATGCTGTTTTGTCATTTCATAAGCTTACAAAATAGCAGGCAATGTTTTGTAACAAAATGAAAAAAAATGTCATTTTTAAAAAATGGTTTTGTTAATATGTAAAATGGCTCCCCTGGGTCCACATTTGGTGCCTCTAGGACCCAGGGGAGCCATTATGGCAATAGAGTTATGAAATGGTGTGTGAGCATTTCATTTTGTAACGATATTTTGAAAAATATCATTTGAAATGAAACAAAACAGGGGCTAAAACAAAATGAAATGAAACAAAATGCAAATTTTTCATTTCATGTCCGTCCCTACTAAGGACTGAACCTAGAACATTGAAAAATAGCAAGTAGCTTTCCCTTGAGCCAGACATTGAATCTAGTATTCTCAAAACAAGCTGATAGCAGCTCTTCAGTGTTTGCCTTTCATGGAGAAGACAGGAACATAATCTAATTATGTAAAATATGGATGTCATTTTTGCAAACACAATCCTTCCTGAGTGACTTTATGGTTATCAGGAAGTATGTATCCTTCTTCCTTGTTCATAGAATCTTCTGAACTCCATGTTCTCTCTGTATTCCCTTCAGCTAAAAAGTGCATGCCCTTCAACTAACATATATGTTTAGCTGTGTTGTTTCTGTGCCAGAAGCTTGCTTGAAAACTTGCTTTTTTATCCTCATGATATTCAAGTTGCCCTTAGGAAGAATAGGGATTGATTATGTTTTAATCCTGTAACTGATTCATTTATTTTTTTAATACCTGTGACACTTGTGCTTTTAATTGTACTGATTTGTAACAAGATTTTAAACCTCTTGGGGTCCCAGGCCTGAGAGAAATGTGGTGTACATGTAAAATAAACATGTAACCATTTTAATGAATTACTCTAAGGGATATATTTTGTTTCTCACCATCAGAACCATTGAGTAGCATGTGATCAGTCCTAACCCAATCAATATAGTGGTATTCTTCTTTGTTCTTGAAAAACAGCAACTTGATAGATCAGCCTACAGGGTTCTGCCATTGCTCAGGGAACAGCCAAATGTGTTTCGAGTCCTCACATTCATTGGGGAAGTTCTAACTGTGCCCCCCCTTGTGTAGGGATATTTTAATTATACATCATGGCAAGAATGGAGTATGCATTGTTTCTGAAAACTATAAACTACACTTTTAAAGTAAACACTGGAAGTACACTACAAGAGCCCCCTTTTAAAGAAAGATAGCAATTAAAAAACAGAATCATCAATATATTTTTGCAGTCATCCACAAGGATAGAAATTGTTTGGGTTGTTCCAAGTGTTAATCTTGAGTCTCTCAATTGTGGTGTGTGTGTGTGTGTGTGTGTGTGTGTGTGTGTGTGTGTGTGTGTCTGTCTGTCTGTCTGTCTGTCTGTCTGTCTGTCTGTCTGTCTGTCTGCCTGCCTGCCTGCCTGCAGGGAAGACTCTTCAAATTCACTGAGTACTCCACTTTTCATCTTTTTCACTTACATTGTGTTATTGTGCTCCGATGATATATTATTGACTACAAGGATATATTCTTTTATCAGTTCAGAGGCTGTAAAACTGTTCTTCTGTCTACCCGATATGTGGCTGAAATGTGGGGGAAACTACTGTTGCAAGCCATTGAACACTGACTGAGAATCCTCGCAACACATCTGATTTGATCTTCTCAAGCTAGACTTAACTGAGATCATTTTCATCAATCCCGGGCTAAGATTCTGGAGAGAATACTGCAGAAAAATCAGCATGGAAATTTGTCAGTTGTCTATCACCTGCATTTTTGCAATAGATGGGAAAAGAGACTGAGAGAAAAAAATTAAAAATAAAAATAAAAAGCCTGGTGTATAAACATCCTTATTTTCATGTTTTACAGCAGTGTCATGTAATACCACCCATTTTGAGATGGGCAGAGCAAGGACACAGTGCTAGGCATTGCAATTGTTCCACAGCCCTCACAGGTGGGCATGGTGATAATAAGAGAGCGACCATTTCTAACGGTTGTCCCATGCAGTGGAACACCTTTTCCACTAGCAAGCAAAAATCTTTCATTTCAGGCAGGCTCTAGATAAGAAACTGGGCTTAAATGAAATGACAAAACAGCATTTCATTTTTCATTTTGTGCCCATCTCTACTTAAAAGGATTAAACATATACAACGCTAAGAGACAGCAAACAAAAGCAACACAAACATACATTTAAAGCACTAAAGTACAACCATTCATTAAAAAAAACTTACATAGGCAGTCATTCACTCAGTGAAAGCTTGCTTGAAGTAAAATATGTTCACTTGCTTGTGGCAGGACAGCAAAAATGGGGCCAGCCTGGCCTCCTGTGGGAGGGAGCTACAAGTTCTGAGAGCAGGAACAGAGAAGGCTGTCTCCTGTGTACAGACCCAGCACACCCATGTAGATGGCAGAATCAAGAGAAAGACCTCTCCTGATCATGTGTGGAAACTAGATACACTAGTGCCAATTTGTGGGGGATCCAAGGCTTTCCTTCATTTGGCTCCAAGGCATCCACGGAAGTTTCCGTAGCACCCAGTTGGGTATACAGGGACATCTACTCTTTTTGTGGCAGGGTGGATTTGACTTAAACCCAATCATTTAAAATCACAATGTCACTCACAACTTAAATTTAAAAAATCATTTTAAAAATGCAAATTGTGTCTTAAATTGATTTTTAAAAAAACAACCAAAATCACTGATTGTCATCTGTCCTGCTTTGTGGAAGGAGTGAAATTCAGAACATCCATCAGATGATTTCCCACAGACATGAAGATTCAGGTTAAAGATGTGAAGTGGTTCTGGAAATTCTGTGTGCTTTTCCTAACATTTTTATTTGTTAATGTTCTAGGTAAAATAGCAGTTCATTTGCAATTTGTTGTTCAGTTGTGTCAGACTCTTCATGACCCCATGGACCAGAGCTCACCAGGCCCTCCTGTCTCCTGGAGTTTGGTCAAATCCATGTTAGCTGCATTGAAGACATACTAGGCTAGGGTATAATGACAAATACCTACCTATATCAATAAAATCCTATCCAAGTCCTGCAGCAACAGATAAACAATACAAAAGACTTCTTTAAAGTTGTTGTTGCTTCATAAGATTTAGAAGATTACAAAGTCAAAAATAATACAAATCTCAAGGCCCACTTGATTTGTTCATATACACGAGCGCTCTCTGGGTTATGTTTGGGAGACATGATGGATTGTAATAAAGAGATAGATGAAAGAGCAAAAGCAACTGTAGAACAAAATTCTAACATGACAAGATGGCTAAACAACAACCAAGACAACATTGCGTCTCTTGAAGACCAGTAGTGTTGGACATTATTTAAATTAAGAATATCATCACACTCTCTAACCTTGTGTTGAAGGAAGTAACTTGGATCTTCCCTTAACCCAGTGATTTTTAAACCTCTTTTCTGGCTTCTATGTTGGCAGAAAGCAGCGATCAACCCACAAAAGTGTGTTCTTATCACCACAATGACTTTTTTAAACTGTCAAAATGGGATTGAGGCTGCCAGAAGAGGCCGCAGGTTCACACACACAAATACACACACTGGTTTTTATTTTCAGAAGAAGATCAGAATGAAATGAGAGATGACAAGTGTATTATCAACAACACCACTAGTCATAGAGTTTCAAAAGGCTTGTTACTATAAACATCCTCACAATAGTAACCTCAGTTACCCAAGTCAATTAACCTCTGAGATGTCCAAGCATTGGATTCTGCTTTCAAGAAAATGCCTGTTTTGGCTGAAGACAGCAGTGGCATGCTTAGTCTCATAGATAGTCCTGTTGGGGAAAGTGTTTATGCTGTGCACAGTGAGGTAATTCTACAGTCAAACAATCATGGATGACCTGATTAATGTATGAGCTAAAAAACCCATCTTCATTAAATCCAAGTGAAGCAAATGAACCTCTTGATGTAGTTTTGTTCTGCTTCCCTTTGGACTCGGCCTTTGAAATTCTTTTGTACCAGGATGCTCACCTTGAGGCTAGAGACAGAGTGTCCAGAGAGGCTGAAGTGTCCTCCTCTTGTTTCCTAATTGTTACTGCTGTGAATTTTGTCACCATTTATTCTTTGATTTAAAGAAGCCTCCAAGGGGACAGGAGATGGGACTGTTTTTGTGTGAACAGGCATTATCAACTATTGTTTTCTAAAACTATATTCATTATCTTCTTTGTAGACCACTTGCCTGATAGAGTTTCTGGTATAGATCAAGAACCTTTATAATAATAGGTTCCCACACCAAAGTTCTCCTTTCTTGTGACATTCACAAATGTCCTCAGGACAGTATCTCCAATTTGAAGAGAAAAAGTAGATTGGGTCTTCCTACACTATGTCATTGCTTTGTTTAGGCCACTATCATCTTTAGTTAAAAGTGTTCAGCTGTATCCAAGTATGTATGGGAAATGTGGGTCACATTTGTATAATGCACATTGTTTTGCAAACTGAGATGATCACAGAAAGGCTTAAAGCAAAGGCTTCTTTCAGACAGTGTCAATGGTTGGACCACTGTATGGTTTCATTTTGGAAGCTTGATATGTTTTTTGAAATTTCTGAAATTCTTAATATTTGAAGGGAAAATATTTAACCCTACTTTTGGTATCAGCAGTACAGATCATTAGGAAATATCAACTCTCTCCAGGACAGGGTCAAAGTAACAAAAATAAGGACATTTAAAGGACTGCTTAATAATTCCTCACAAATAGAGATGGGCATGAAATGATTTTTTTTCATTCCGTTATTCATTATTCATTTCATTACGTAACGAAATGAATAACAAACCTGGCGGGGAAATTGGAACGAACTGAACCGAACCAAGAAAATTAGGCTTGTTAAATTTTGTTTTCGTTAATGGCAATGTGCGATGAAAAGAGCTGTTTTAAATGTTTAAAAAGTCCTGGATATCCATAAAAACCCAGCGATAGTTATTTATTCTGCCTGATAATACCTACCAGGGAGGTTTGGGGTCCTTAAAACGTGCATTTATGTCTTTTCTCAGATCGCTGTATTTTTTTCCTTTAAGGGGAGTTAGGGGACATCGACCCAAAATGGCTGCCAGATGCTTAATATTGATTTGTTGGGTATTAAACACCCTGGACATTTGTAAAAACACAGCAATAATTATTTATTCTGCCTGATAATACCTAGCTGGGGGGGTCCTTAAAATGTTTGTTTTTGTCTTTTTCCCATCACGATGTATTTTTCTTTTCCCTTTAAGGATGACACAAAATGGATGCCAGCCACAAAATGGATGCAAGCCATGTGATAGGATCATGTAAATTCTTGGACAACTTCAACCAATAGCATGCCCAGGTTGCAGACTGGGCAGGTCTGGCAGCCACAGAGGGCATAAAAAGCTCTGGCAGTCCCCATCCTCATTGCAGTCTCTGGTGGGAGTTAGATTGGGGTGGGATTGCTGTCTCTGTGACTCGTTATTTTCACTTTAGGCCAGCCAGGCAGGCGTGTGTCTCTTTGTTCCTGCCGGCTGCAGCCTGGCTCTTAGGGGAGAGAAAGAAGAGATTTATCTCTAGCTTCAGTCTTCCAGCCTCCCTGTGTGAGTGCATACTGCGTACCTCTTGGTGAGTACCCTCCCCTGCCGCACAGTCACTCTGCGGCTGCTTTGCACCCTGGGCAATGCCCGCCGCTGCCTTGCAGCCTCCCTGCGTACCTAGTCTATCCTGTGTCTCTGCCAGCATCCATTTTTTTTAGTGTTTTTCCTCTGGTCCGGGGTGTTGGGGGACGCCCGTGTGAGGGGATGCTTTAAAAATAGTGCAGAGTGGGTAAAAACAAATAACGAATGAACAAGCCAACAAAATGATTTTTGTGAACATTCACAAAAAACGAAAACAAACCGAAACGAGCCCCTCAACAAAATGAAATGAAACAAAACATCATTTTTTTCAATTCGTGCCCATCTCTACTCACAAACGCAATGTATTATAGCGATGGTCTTCATTATGTATTCTATTATTTGTATTCCATACAACATTATGCAAGGTGAAACAAACCCATCTAGATAATTTCCCTACATGCTTTATGCTATTAAAGTGCACATTCAATGCTACTGTTACCGAATTTAGGACATACAATCTAAAACACAGAGGATTCAATGTGAAATGAAGTTAACCTTCTGGTGCATGCATAATTTTAAGAGAACTTTTTTTCATTTTGTACTCTGCAGCTGTGTTTTAATTTCATAAGTAAGATTTAATTTTTAACGTTGTTTCTAGATGCTTATTTGAAATTACAAAATATTATGATGAACACTCTGGGCGTTACAACTGTTAAACTGTCTTGCTCTTAAAAAGATAAAATAAACTTTTCCTCCCCTTCCTCTAAATGCAAATCTTTCTTTGTAACACTGTGCCTAATCTACTACAACTAATTAATCTGACTGAGCTGATGAAATGTTACCTCTGCAATTTTAGTTATTTTTTATTTATTTATTTTCTTCTTGTATACAATTATTGTAACAGTGGTGAATAAATCAATATTCCCAATCCAACTGTAAAAAACAATCAAGAAAAAACAGTGCTTCTTGTGAGGGGGTGGCCGAATAAAACACCAAATCATATTTATTAACTGTCTCAATCCACAGCAGAGCTGGATACCATTCAAGCATGTTCTGCAAGTGTAATAAGAAACCCCAGATACATGATGATGAAAGTGGCACATGCCAATAATTTCACCATCTTACACTGCAGAGTAATTGAAGGATTTAATGAGAAACAAACCAATAAAAATAAATAGACCATGTTAGGAAGAGAGAAACTGATCTGAAATGGAAGTTTCTCCATTGTGAGTGTTGGGGGGGGGGTTCCTCCCTTCCTCTTCTTTTGTTTTTGTTTCCTCTCTTTTTTTGTCTGTCTCATGATAGAACTGGGGTTGGGGTAGGGAAGGATATCAAATAGACTCTCTGTTTACATTTTGCAGTCTAATTTCTAAAGGAAGACAATATCAGTCCTTTCAGATCTCCTGATTTTCCACTGAAGTGTATGATGGATTGCATGCCCAAAATTAGACGTTGCTTCTACAGTACCAGTATATATCAGCTAGTCTGGAAATCCTAGCCCTCAAAATAAAAATACCAAATCCTTTGGGCAGTTTTAAGAAATACCTACAGATCATCCTTCTTAGAAACAGATTCAAGAAATATACCTAAACTTCTACACCTGCACTTGATCCTTAAATTCCATTGGGGATGGACTCTCTCCATATAGTCATTTTGGGTGTATCAGGGATTATCTCAGCAACTTGCATCCAGTAAGGCATTTTAACAATAGATACGCCTGATCCATTTGTTCAACTAAAATGTCCTTGTCCCTGGAGGAGACCATCTTCTTTCATGTTGTATTTAGAGGGGAACACTCATTTCAGAAGTTATGTACCACCCTCATTCAGCCTGCTTAGTATGTGTGTGACCATCAACAGCCTGAGCGCTGCCATGTTTTCAATCAGACTATTGATTCTTGTAGCCTAGTATTGTCAAAACTGGCTGGTGGTATCTCTCAATGGCATCACTTTTTGGTGCCCTATCTATCTATCTATCTATCTATCTATCTATCTATCTATCTATCTATCTATCTATCTATCTATCTATCTATCTATCTATCTATCTATCTATCTAATAGTTACTCTGTTAATAAACAGGTCCCATTCTGCTTGGCTTCATTAAGATGTATCAGAGTACTGCAAATGTTGATTCAAGTTTTGTTACAATACATTCTGGGGCTGAAATAATTGCAGAAATTGAAAGTTTAGTGGACCATGGTGATGGTAGTGACATTATTCTATTTGCCAAAAATGAAGTAAATCACAGTGTAGCTAAGGCTGTAGGGTTGTAGCTTGATTTCTCTGCTGATGATGTGACTTATTGGATTGCTTTTGGACTCAGTGACTGTCAGCACCACAGTGGGCCATTTGACAAGTCGTACCAGAATTTCAAGGGTGGCAAACCAGTAAGGTATTATTCACAGAAACTTTTTGTTGGGACAAAAGCCAATGGTAAGAAATACAAAAGAGGGTGGTTACTGTATTCACCATCAACAGGATCAGTTTATTGTTTTGTTTGCAAACTGTTTCCTTCTAAATTTTCTTATAAGAGAAGGGTTCAGTGATAGGCAAAATACTCAGCACTCATGTATGAGACCCTCTCAGTTATTTCATAGGGAATATGATTTACACTACTTCCTACATTTATAATTGGGACCTGGCAGTTTTCAAAATAACACCATGCTTAGAATTTGGAACTGAGGCCAAATATTAGACATTAGTGTACACACCCTGGTGCCCTGTATATGCAGTTGAAGGCACTCATTTGCAATTGCTCCTCATGACACTTACTGGAGTAAAGGAGAGAGTTAGGGTCAAAGACCAAGTGCAGGAATGCCCCTCCCTAGGTAGCAAAGGGCCCGTCTCAATGCATAGGTCACCAACCCTTTGATAAGTTTTTTGAAGTATTTTCTTGAAGAATGTTGACTAAATGAGTTATTTTATTTCAAATCAAACTAAAACACAAGGCTGTTATTAGTTGAAATGCAAAAATCAATAATTTTCTGCAGCTGGATTCCCTAATACCTGGGTTATGCAATACCTCAGAGATCATCACCATGACTGAATTTTGATAGATCAGTAGACTGGACTTCAGTAGCACTGCTTAGCCATGTGTCTTCACTGTCATCTTTGTTTGTTTATATTGTTCATACATTACCTTTCTCCCCATAGGGGACTCAAGGCAGCTCATAGCAACACAAAATATAAAACAATCAACGTTTTTAAAATACCATATAGATATATTAAAAACCTTTCAACCTGGATCAAGCTTTAAACCAATATTTAAAACAACTGCAAAACATTTAAAAAGCATTTAAAATTGCAGGAAGTTAATAAATTCAGCATTCTTAAGACATTGCTTAAAAACCTGCCTGAAAGGGAAGGTGTTTACCTGATGAAGAATGGACAAGAGAGAGAAGGGGCTCCCGTGTCTAAGAGTAATGTAAATGGATTCTCTAGTTTAAAATATTTCCTGGGCTTGCTAGTTGGTAAAAACAGCGATAGATATAAACTGGCATAATCACACATGCATTGCATTGTGGCTGTTCCATAAAGTAGGTGATGGGGGTTTATATTTCCTAATTTCAAATAAAAAAATTGAAACTGACTGATCCATAATTTTGCAACCATTAATGCACTGCTTAGGGCTGAGTTGAAATATTTTTGTCACAATAATATCCTTCCTCATCACCACAGCCATTTTGACTTGAGTTCAGAACGTTTTGTTTTCCTATAAAGAAATTGGTCATCATCAATTTTTCAAAAATGTATGCATCATTTATCTGCATTCCTTAAAACATGCATTTTAGTACACATTGTTTATACATTGTTCACCCCTGAAAATTCAGATGAAGTTCTATAAATGTCTCAAACACATGTCCTTGTTGGTACAAAGTCCCAACTCATACAACACAGACATATACATTGTAAGTCTCGAGGTTTTGTCAATAAGATGTAGACATGGGCACGACTTGGCAAAATTGTCGTTTCCGTTTTCGGTTATCGTTTCCATTACGTAACGGAAACGGTAATGATAATTAAGCTGTCAGAACTCGAACTCGAACCGAAAAAAGAAAAATTGGGTCGGGTTTTTTGTTTCCGTTTGTGGCATCGTGGCGATCACGATGTGAAGCACAGAAAAAGTTTTTAAAAGTTTTTTCTTAAAAAACCCCGACTCCCGGCCAAAAAAGCAGGCGAAAATATGCCTGCCTGAGGCTTTGCCACCTATCAGAGGGGTGGTTTCTGGGGGGTCCCCAGCCTCCCCCCCTCTTCTCCTGTCCTGGGCTGCTTGCACCAGGCTGGGGGAGGGTCATCCTCATCGTCTGTCTCTCGCTGCATGCCATGCGGTGGGGGGGATCCAAAATGGCTACCGCAATTTTTCTTTTGAAATCGTGGTCAAAAAACACACCAAATCACCACAGAAACATGTGAAATTTATTTATTTTAAATGCCTGAATTTTTATAGTAGCAGCAGTGGGTTTTTTATAGCAATAAAACATTGTATTGATTTTAATTTATTTTATTTTATTATTTTATTTTTTTAGACCTGCCCATTTGGGCTGGGCAT
Source organism: Phrynocephalus guinanensis (assembly GCA_037367245.1). Classification (NCBI taxonomy): domain Eukaryota; kingdom Metazoa; phylum Chordata; class Lepidosauria; order Squamata; family Agamidae; genus Phrynocephalus; species Phrynocephalus guinanensis. Next base: position 56,312,599 of record CM074735.1, on the reverse strand, counting down.
GGGATGGGACCATGCAATTTTTTTGAACCATTCCACCAATGGCATCGCCAGGTTTTTGACTGACACTTCTGGATGTCTCGGAGGGCATAAAAAGCCAAGGCACCTTCCAGAAATCGCAGTCGGGTTGGTGTATGGATGTGGTTGATGGAGGAGGGCTGGCTGCTGGTGCTGGTGTGATCTGATCGAGATTGAGGAGGGATGCTGGAGGCTTTAGGATTTAAGTTAGGCAGGCAGGGAGGGAATTGAATTTAGAAAATAATTTCTTTGATTCCCTGCAGCTTTGTCTGCTGAAGGGAATAGCAGTTTATTCTTTATTTCTTCTCTGGCAGTTTGAGGATTTTTTTTCTGATATTGGATAAAGGGGGAGGTTTGACTGGGAGTGGGAGGTGTGCATTTATTTTAAAATATATTATATACTACCATTTATTTTCTATTTTCCCAACTTTAATTCGCTTGCACACACACACATTTGGGGTGCAAGCCAAGAACAGAACCTCTATCCTAAGTGATATCCTAACTGCCCACTCGCCCGTCCGCCCGTGCCACCGCCCGCCCACTTGCCCGCCCGCAGCCGCCACCCGCCCATGGCCCCCCACCACCGCCACCCACCTGCACCTCCCCCCCACTGCCCCACCCCACCCCGCCCGCCACCTAGGGCACAAAAATACCTAGCGCCGGCCCTGATTGCGGGACGCCCTGGGAAGTCAAATCACGCTAAATCGCGGTGGAAACGACAAACGACAAATGGAAATGACAAATTTTTGAAAAATTTCGCGACAAATGGAAACGACCTGAAACGGACCCGTTCCGACAAATGAAAACTCGAAACGTCATTTTTTCTGGTCGTGCCCATGTCTAATAAGATGTGTTGCATTCATCGTTTCAGTCTTTAGAGCTGAGCAACTAGGCTATGCCAAAATTTGATCTCAATGAATGTTCTATTCATCCTTATCGCAAAGGAAATGAGCACATTGTTCACTCAATAAATAATGTTACCGCTTTTAACTTGCAGGACCTGAGCAGCACAATTAATGACAGAACCTTTTGATATCAGTAATGCAGAGGGTTGCCATAACTCTAAAGTGGATGGCTTGTAGTAACAACAGACATTTGGCATCCTAGAGGACAATGGGTGGCCAGCATTGGTCCAGAAGAGACCTTTGTGCATGGATCAAAACTGCCCAATTCTTAGCAGAATTTTATGAACTGTACATGCTAAACATATAGTATGTGGGATGAAACAGGCATTTATTTTCTCATGTAAAAGTAAAGAATGAATACATAAGAATGGCTTCCTCTTTCTGGGATGTAACCCTTAGGTTGCAAACAATATTTGTGTCTTTCTGTCTTTGTCTATTTGTGTTTTTAAAAATTACAGAGGAGCCTTCTACTTTCAGTCAGAATAGCATGTTTGGGATCAAGCCATTCACAAATATGTTATTTCCTTGCACACAGCAGTGGAAATAATTATACTAAATAGAGATGGGCACAAATAAAAAAAATGACATTTTGTTTGTCGTTTGTCATTTGGAGGGTCCATTTCGGTTCATTTCCCTTTTTTGCGATTTTTTGCAAAAAAACCGTTTTCATTTTCGTTCGTTTTGTTACCGTTTTGTTACCATTTATTTCAATTTTTTGTGATTTTTTTTAGCATTTAAAGCAGTTCACTGTATTGCAGTAACAGAAACGAAATGCACGACAAAATTTCTGGCATTTCTGTTCGTTTCATTTCATTTTGGAGACAAAATTTGTTTGTCGTTTCATTGCATAACGAAATGAAAAAACAAAAATAGAAATGAAAAATTGTTTCGTTTCGTGCCCATCTCTAATACTAAATATTCTAAGTATTCTTTTTTAAATCATAGCACAGAGAGAGAGAGAGAGAGGAGGGGGGGGATTGTCGGGTGCACAGCACAGTGCCAGTATAATTAGTCTTTTTTAATGAAATGGACCCTAGATATATTCCACTGTGGAGTGCCAATAATAGAATTTAAGTGAAAGTAATTTCAAAGTGCAACAGTAGTTTACATATTAGTTATTGTATAAAGGGGTAGAAATGCTCCACCATTCTGGGTTAAATGCAATTAACATCCAGGCCTTTTGCAAGACTCCTGGGAGGAAATGATTGGTTTGGCAGGTTATTCTTCAGATTTTGATATTAAAAAAGAAAGTGAAAGAAACATTTCAAGTATGCAGCATTGCTGGGCAGGTCTGAGAGGGGGGAGGGAGGAAATTCATCCATGCTGCTGTTGCAAGTCTTTCAAGAAATTTTGCTTAAAAATCACAAAAAAAATACGTATTAATTATTACAAAGATGCTTAATTGTGAGTACAAATGTCACTTACAAAATATGGTAAATATTCAGGGTAAATTTGTGTGTCAAGCATCTTTATTCACTACACATTGCTTCTCCCACTATTTATTATTATTATTATTATTATTATTATTATTATTATTATTATTATTATTATTATTATTATTATTATTATTATTATTATTATTATTATTATTATTATTATTATTATTCAGGAGTCTAACAATTAAATAATTAGTCTGGCACTTTAGAGACAAATTTATTTTCAGAAGTTGTAGGAGGTGAAATCCCCCCCCCCCAATTCTGTAAAAATATGGAGTCTATCAGAATGCCAGAGGCATTTGTTATGGCACAATGCTAGCAAAGTAGCAAAAAGGTAGCAAAAAGATTTCAATTCTATTTTACATAGCAAAAAAAATGTTCTGCATATATACAACCCCCTAGGACTATCTGGGCAGTTTACAATTTAATTATGAAAGCTACACATTTCCTCTCCCCTCTGAGCTGGATACTTATCTTACCAATGGAAGGCTGGAAGGCTGAATGAAACTTGAGATTGCTACCTGGGACTGAACCTCAGGTTGTGAGCACTGTTATAGCTGCAGTACGACATCTTAACCACTGTGCAAAGAGCCTCCACATAATAGCAATGTGGTCTGCTTATATACTGCCCCATACCACTTCAAGTAGTCTCTGGTCGGTTTGCAGTTTTAATTATAGTTTGCAGGTGACACTCCCCCCCTCCCCCAAGCAAGCTGGGTACTCATTTTACCTACCTTAGAAGGATGGAAGGCTGAGTCAACCATGAGCCTGCTACCTGGGATTAAACCCCAGGTCATGAGCACAGTTTTACCTGCAGTACAGGCATTTAACCACTACGCCACGAGGCTAAATAGTGTTTGTTTTACTGACACTGATGTCTAAATGGAAGGTTGCATTTTTTTCTCCTTCATTATTAAACATTTGTTTGGTTAACATATTATCTCAGAATTCCACGAGATGAAACTACGTTACGTAAGGAGTAGCAAGTAGCTATGATTAACTGAATTGCTGCTACGTTCATAGCCTGAATTTCTTTCAGTGGGCTTAAAGTAGTATGGCTCTCCTCTTGTTCCACCTTCTCACAACCACCTCATGACTGAGGGAGCTCAGGTTGAAAAAGAGTAACTGGCACAAAATCAACTACTGAATTCCATAGTTCAGTGGCAAATTATATTCATCACTAGAGATGGGCACAAATCGAAAAAATGGTGTTTCATTTTGTTGCATTTCGTTATGGAGTTCAGTTCGTTTTGTTATATTTTTTGTGAATTTTTGTGAAAAAAATTGTTTTGTTGTTTCATTAATTCATTATTCATTTTTACCTGCTTTTTTCCCCCAGTGCCCACTGTGCGGCCCCAGGGCCCGGTCGGAGCTGGGGGGTGCCTACGAATGGGCATGGGAGGAATAAAGAGGGGGAGTGGCATTGGAGCCGCACTGCTCTGGCTGCCTAAGTGCAGCCGCCTTCTTATCACTCCTCCCGATCGGCCCCGCAATAACGGGCTGTGGGAGGGAGGTGAAAGGGGGTGGCGGCTTTGAAGCTGCGCTGCTCTGGCTGCCTAAGTGTGGCCTCCTTATCTCCCCTGCCAATCAGCCCCGTGATAATGGGCCGCAGGAGGGAGGTGCAAGGGGGCAGAAGCTTTGAAGCCACGCTGCTCTGGCCACCTAAACGCGGCCTGCTTCTTATCTCTCCTCCTGGGGCTGGGCTGCGGCTCAAGCCCGCCGCGTCCCTCGATGGCACCGAGGAGGTGTGTGATCCCGCCGTGCAGCTCGGTGCAAAAGGACCTCTGGACCAGCACCAGGTAGGAGACATCTCCCCCCCCCCCATTAAGGAAATGAACCAAACTGAACCAATTTTTCTCGGTTCAGTTCAGTTTGTGTTAAATTTGCCCCTAGGGTTGTTATTTATTTAGTTACGTAACAAACTGAATAACAAATAACGAAACAAAAAAAATCATTTTGTGCCCATCTCTATTCATCACAGCAACTGTCACTGATCCAAGGGTGGTGAACCTTTGACACTCTAGATGTTTTGGACTACAACTCCCAGAACCCCTATCCTGTGTAAAGGACTGTCAGGCTTGTACTCCAAAAACATATGAAGTGCCTCTATTGGCTCTAGTCATCTAAAATGTTTAAAGAGCTGCTGCACAGGTATTGCTTCAATACTTCTTTTCTCACTAGTAAACTTGGGGTCAAACTAAGTAAGATGCTTAGCATGGTTGTTTCTTACAGCGTATCATTTTATCCAGCTGCCTAACTTGCATGTAATGTACTTTGTTTCAAATCTGTGATTTGATTGGTCACTGCAAGATAAACATGGATTTAATTTGCAAGCCCCATTGCCAAGCCATGCACTTCTGAGAAAAACTTATGGGAGGGTCTTTCCCATGAATTAATGACATGCATGTTCTTCTCAAAATCTAGTTCATCCCTAGTTAACAGGAGCTATTGTTGTCAATCATTAGAATTATTAATCTTTCCATTAGGCAACTGAATCGTTATTTATGAAGGCATCACAGATTTATGATAAGAAAGCAGATTGTGTGACAGACTGAAAATACTGCAAAATTTTAGCCAGAATCCTACAGGTGTTTGGATAAGGCTTGTATAACAACAAATCTGGTTAAATATAGCACTGGAAGATGTTTCGGGCATGTACTTGGTCACACACCTGATTATACACTTGCTTTTTGTTGATTGGCCTCAATTAGCTGCTACAGGTTATGCAACCCTTGTGTGATCATTGGTAGGAGTCTGGTCATTATGTACTAAAGCTTGTCTTTAGAATGCCAGCTTTCAAAAAGCTAGCTGTTAAATGTCCCATATCCAAATAACTGAAGTAAAGGCAAGTTACTTTACTTCCGCCTCTGACATTTGGACTGGTGTCCAGATATCAAAAAATTAAAAGAAAAGTGTCACATCACTTTTGTTTTAAAGACACTTGCCCATTTGTGTTTGCAAATGTTCAACTTCATTAATAACTTAATTGACTGACATACATTAATGCTGCTCTAAGATTCTTTCCCAGCTAGAGGTGGAGGAGGAGGTGGTGGGAGAGGCAGTGAGACTGACATATTACTCTTTTATTGGCCATGTGTGGAGACAGAAATCAATATCAGAAATCAACAGGGCTAAGCATACACTCACAGTTGGTATACTAAGTCTGCCTGCAGTTTCCCATGTAATTAAGCTGATTAACAGAGGTTTGCATAGTTTATAGCAGTGCACACATATGCTTTTGAAATTCTCCACCTTATCTGTAGGCAGAAGATAATTTCACCCAGTTTCTCCAGGGAAAGAAAAACGTTCTCTAAAAGCTCTTCAAAGGTATTTGTAGCACAGCTCTTGCAGAGTCACACCATCAGCATCTCCATCTCTTCCTTGAGGTCACATCATATTTCTCTTCCGACATGATATCACTCCAAGGAATTCATGTAGGTAGCTGGTGAGCTGGAACCTTTGACTTCACACTGACACTCACAATCTTGTCACTGAAGCCTAGTTCCCTTCTCTCTCTCTCTCTCTCTCTCTCTCTCTCTCTCTCTCTCTCTCTCTCTCTCTCTCTCTCTCTCTCTCTCTCTCTCTCTCTCTCTCTCTCTCTCTCTCTCTCTCTCTCTCTCTCTCTCTCTCTCTCTTGGATGTGCCCCCCACCCAGTGTGCCCTTGAGACAGTGGTTCTGGTCCTTCTGCCTTTCTTTCTCCAATCAGCGATCTCAAGTTGGCATGGACTATAGAAGCTATGCCATTGAACTGGTAAATATCAGTGGACTCATAATCACTTGCCCAGCAAGAGCAAATAAGGAAGGTACCTCCTGATCCCTGGTTTGGTCAGGGGAAGGTTTTCCAAAGGGTAAGTGTTAGATTTCACTTTCACAAAAGGAAGGAAAAGTCTCTCAGTACATCCAAAGCTTCCCTCCTCCTTATTGCTCACTGATGCCTCTTTGGTGCCCCACCTGTCTTCTGTGGGAGGGTAACACAAGTATGTTTCCAGTGGTGGCCCCACCAGAAGAATATGCTCCTTTGCTCCTCTGGAGGCATGTCGAGGAAGACTGCTGGCTGCCTTTCTACAAGGAAAAACAAGACACATATCTCAACCTCCTTTTCCAAGGAGAAAGGCGGGGTAAAAATACTCTAAAATAAAAATAAATAAATAAATAAATAAATAAATAAATAAATAAATAAATAAATATGCGAGGTAACCACAAGAACAATGAACTTCACCCAAGAGAATTTTTCTGAAATTTCTCCTCCTTTGAAATTCTTTTTGAAGACAATTTCTTTTCTACACATTGAATGAGAATGGTCATAATTCTCATGGGAGGAATTTTCTGCACAGTACTAACATGGTTTCCTTCCTAAGCGACTGTGCTGACTGATTATCAGCAGAATTGAATGCTGTTCCGGGGACAGCTTTAAACCATGCATGCATTTGTCTTCCTAATGAGAGAGAGAATTTCACTGTGAGGCTTTCCCCTTAGTAGGGTTTTACTTTGTGACAGTCCAACTGAAATCCTGAGATCAGGTTAACCAATAAGAATTTGGAAAGGGTCTGAGAAATTGTCATTGATTTCTAGAAAGGGAGGATATACCTTGATTCTTTCAATTTTTACATGCTTCTGAGTGCTGTGGGCTTCTCATATATCCTTCACCTTCATGATGCCTTCATGAGGATTCCTATAATCTACCCAAATATTTTAAGGAGAGAATTATGACTTTGGTGAACTGAAATGAGGCTCTTGTGCATTCTTCCTCTGGATATTTGGGAAATGAAGATATCAGGCATGTAGTACGTAACAAAAGACTCTGGCCCGTGTGTGCAAATGTGATAGGGAGAAAATTATGTTATGAGAATGCACGTAGTTATCAATCATGTAGGATGCCAAATCCTTGATGGTAAGCACCTGATGCCAGTTATTGACTCTCAACCAGTTTGCATATTGTGTGTGTGTGTGTGTGTGTATATATATATATATATATATATATATATATATATATATATATATATATATATATATATATATATATATATATATATATATATATATATATATATATATATATATATATATATATATATATATATATATATATAGTGTGGTGTGTGTATTCCTCTTCACAGTATAAGTCTACCCATTTTTCAAATCATAAGAAAGAAAACACTTTTTGTGGGCCAGAAGAAGAAGAAGAAGAAGAAGAAGAAGAAGAAGAAGAAGAAGAAGAAGAAGAAGAAGAAGAAGAAGAAGAAGAAGAAGAAGAAGAAGAAGAAGAAGAAGAAGAAGAAGAAGAAGAAGAAGAATTCTGCTGTCCGGCATGTTTATGATGCCCAGAAACTTAATCTTGTTCTATTGAATCCTTTGGAATTGTGACTTTTGAATCCTTTGGAATTGTGACTTTTAATTTCATTAATAGTCACAATTTGAGTGTGTGTACGATGCTAGAAACTCTCCTGTGGCTATATCAAAACTCTTGGTTACCATAGATGATCTGGGAAGAGGACACCCTTGATGCTTTGTTTGCAGAAAGCCCAGGATGTAACCTGTAGCATGTATAGACAAAACCAACAGGTAAAGAGAAAGGAGGTTAGGATAACAATCTCTATGGAGGTGCAACTGTTCCAACCAATCAATATAATACAGTATATCAATAGCATTGGCAATGCATATTTATTTTACTGAAAGCCCCACTATATTTTCTTAAAATGATTCTCCCCATTCCTCCGCTGCCAAACTTTGCAGAACAATTCAGTAATTCTAGTGCCCCTGCCTCACAAATATGACCCTTGAGCTGTGTAATAGAAGTTCTGCCCAATGTGATTCCATCTTAGCACCTTCTGTCAGCATGCCCGGCTTCCCCTAAGCAAATGCCACCATTCTGACATTCTTCTTTGGGTTGTAATTCCCTTATACTTGCTCTTATGAATTTAACCTTCCTCCTCTGCCATAGAACATATTCATGCCCTGAATGTTCTTAGCAGCTGGGGACAATCAAAGATTTATATACTGCATTTTTAGTGCCTGGGTTTGTGCCTTATCTAAAAGGTGAATTAAGACTACAGGAAAAGATCCAGCAAACCTATAAATCTGTAGTCCAAAACTCTTTCTCATCTCTTAAATTCCTTGATTTTCAGTTTATTAATACACATCTATTTAATAGAAAGTGGCTGACATTGAAATCATATCCCAAGCATTTCTGAGTTTTCTTTATTCTAAACATAGTTCACACTTTTTATAAAAAGATGATTTGTTATATACCTTTACTGATATACCTCGTTTTTGACTCCACTACCTGTGATGATTATGTTTCTCTTTTTTTCTTATTTGGTACTAGTTTATTGTATTCTTATTTGTATCTTAAGCCTAAGCATGACCAGTCCTGAAATAAACACAATAAAATTCTGGCTTTGGGAATTTTAAGGCCACAACTTTATTGGTTACAACAGGTGGTACTGTGGCTGAGCATTGGGTTGGATGCCACCTGATGCCCCACACCTCCCTTGTTCCAGGATAGCTGCAACCATGGCCATTTTATAGGACCTCATGGGGCACATGCTACTTTGGAGGTCCATGCCATCCAGAGTCAGGGGCCATCCACTGCTGCACCCATGCCCCCGTCCCACTGACATGACATCACTAATTGTTCTCCTTGGCCAAGCAGGTCCCCGTCTGCTGCCATTTCCACTTGGATCCTTGCCCAATGGCACCAAACTGCCATAAGAGCCGAGCTAAGATTGGTTCTCACCAGAGAACTGCTGCTGCAACCAATTCACTATGGTGTTCTTAATGTCCTCCATCCTGGCCTCTGTACCTGAATCTGATGTGCACTCCATCTGGGTAGTACATATTCTGGGCTTTAAAAGGCATAGTGCGGTGTTTGATCCATTGGCCATCCTATCGTCCCAATGGCTTTGTCTATTTTACATCTGACCACATCTGCTTTCCTGGAATGCTGAGCACCCCACCAATTCTTCCTTTGTAAAAGTTATGTCCAAAATATTGTCAGGGATGGATATGAACCATGTAGGAATTGTAATGTAATACTGAGGATGAGGTCCATGCTTTTGCATGAGGTGATGATGTTTTGACCTCGCTGTATTAGCAGCACTTGTGGGGGTCCCTTTTGCTTAAACATGGTCCATAAGGCCAGCAGCAGGTCATCACGGAGCATGCCCCTTATGTCAATCCATGTTATTTCCACTTTTCCATCCTTCTCCAAGTGTTGTCCCTGCAAGGAGCTTTTGGCTTACATGTTTGCCCAGTAAACAATGCCGTGACCAACTATCCACACCTTTATGATATCACCGGCAGGCAAAACTAAAAAAAGTTGTTAGTGCACTTCTGTGTATGTTTTGAATATAGGATTTATAAGCGCTGGACTTCCATCTCCCAACCTTTTTAATCCTGTGGGATGGGAAGTCCCTGTGCCACTGCTTGTGACACAGGCCCTATCTGGAATGAATGGGTGCCAAAATCCTGCCATTACCAGTGCTTTCCATATAACTCCCGTGCATTTATAACATGTGACTGGCAGGCCATCCTTGTGTATAAGGAAGGGGGCATGCCTGGTAGTACATTGAGCCAGAAAACGGACAATGTTTTCCACCAGGCAGATGGCTGGGTTACGCAGCTTGCACAATGTAACATGCATTCCCCAATCTTTTTGGTCAGTCTTTGAGTATCTCAAGACAATGGCTAGCTTATTATGCTTGAGGGCCAGATCCTCAAAACACAAGGCATGGCTCCCTGCCTCCATGTCGGAGTTACCTACTAACTCCTCTACTTGGAATGCTCTGAAAATAATGCAACTTTGAAGAGCAAAACCTCATAGTCTGACCAACAAACTTCCTTCAGCTTGCTCAACATGAGTACTAGAATGTCTGGAGTTACTGGTTTCCTTTTGTCAGGCTTTCTTGGCTTCAGCCAATCCCAGCCCCTTATGGCTCCTTTTATAAGTGGAATCTTACAAATATCCGGCCCACCCTGAAAGTCACAAAATAACGAAATTGCAGCAAGGTGAGTGCAGAGGGACTTGGTGTTCTTTCCCCATCCCCATCTATGGAGGAAATGTAAATATTTCATGACATCCCAGTGTGATTGTGGGGTGTCCATGGGAATACTTGTGTTAGGGCAAAAGGCCACGAAATAACCTAAACCATCGTTTACACCTGTAGTGCGGAGGGTGCAGCCAAGTTGAGTGCTCCTTGAATTATGTCCTGCCTCCAAGTCTCCAAAGGTCTTCTGGGAATGGGTCTGGGTCATTGTTGTCATGAGGCACCAGCAGCCAAAATCTGTAGGTCTGGAAATGAGGCAGTGCATCTGTGATGCTGTTATCCAAACCCTGGAACAAATTTGGCTGTAATGGTGATGTTTGCTGAAAGACACAAGAACATTAGCCTCCAGACAAGACTCATTACACGTTCCAACGTAGAAATCTGGCAATTAATAATGGCAACTACAGCTTGATTGTCATACCAGAATGTAACACATTGGTTCTGGAAGAACTCATGCCACCTGCTGATTGCCATTACTATGGGGAACAATTCCAGAAAGGTTAGGTCCCGTGATATATTGTTCCCTGTCCATAGGCTACTCCAGTCTTTCATCTTAGAGCTTCATTTCCAATCCTCCAATCATCTCTTCTGATTAACCGAAGTGGTACACACAATTGAGAAGATAGCGTGTCTAATAACCAAAGTGAAGTGTTAATGCAGCAATGTAAATGTTGAAATATAAATTGTCTTAATTTTCATTCTCTGTCTTTCATGCAGACCTGGACTAAGGAATAAGGAAAGAGAAGAATCACCCAGATGTAATCATGACTCTCTTCTATAATGCCCCAAAATCTTCTCTACTCAATAAAACTTCAGTAAACCCTATACTGGATCTTTTTGTTTCTACTTCTCATTCTGTACATTTCATGTTTGCCTTGCTTCAAACAGCAGCCATGTTTGACCTCTAATTTTCAAATCTAACAGAGAGGACAAGACATTCCTGTTCTGCACAGCTTATTTGGCTTGAAATGCAGTGGGATTTTATTAATTTCTGTTCAAGTCAGAATTATAGAAGTCTGTAATTTGGAGACACATAGATGAGAAGTAAGCCCCCATTTTGAACCGCTCCTATTGACAGCATCTGTTGCTGTTTCAACAGGGAGATGTCAGCTGCTGTAGGAGGAAAATAGAACACTGATGCAGATACTTTACAGTACCAAACCTAGCTTCAGGCTACACATCCCCAGATAAAAGGCAGCAGCTATAGTGAAGAAACAGGAGATTTGTCAGTGCTGGCCTTTGAAGCATGCAGTGATCTGCTGTGTGAGGAAAGGGTTAAGAGACATACTATACTGATCATTTGCCCCCACACTCTGACACCTTCCTCTGGGCAGCTTGCCTATGGTCAGTTGGTGTCTTGTAATTTCATTAGGGGGTGAGATCCAAATGTAGAATTAGCTGTTGTCTGCACAGAATTATGTTAAACATGGCCCAGACTGAAAATCAATATTCAGCTTAAGTAACTGGCCCTCCAGTAATTTAATGAAGCTAAATTGCATTACACGGAGGTAAGGTGGTGGGGGACCATTTTGTCTCAAACCTTCCATTATACAGGGGCTATACAGCTGTATGCCTAAAGAGAAATTAAGCACAGACGCAGTTTGTAGCTCCTTGAAATCGGAGCTGTGCTTTTCAATGCAGCAGAACGTTCAGTTTCCATAGATCTAAAGCTTGACCTATTAATCTGCAATTCTATAATTGTAGATTCAATAACAATGGATGGGAAAGATGATGGGAGGATATATTTTAAAAGGTGCAAAATAATAACAACAGTAAATAAAGAAAAACAACCCCAGGACGGAAATGCTTGAGACTTTATGTGGAAAAAAACATTTTAAAGAGTTTAAAATCTATGCCACATCTATATGAAATTAATTAAACCCATAATCCAAACAAGAGCAGAAAAGCTACCTTGGAGCTCTCTTTTAAGTGTTGTGCATGCTTAAATCAAAATTGCAACTTTTTCAAGAGCAGGGTTGTGTTTTATAAGCAATTAAAGCGTGAATTCTGGTGCTTTGTAAAGGAAATGTCAAAGTTTGGCTAAGTTTCCTTTATTTAGACCTTCCTATTACCTATTTTAAAAGAGATTTTTATTAATACAAAAAACCCCTTAAACCTTCCCATTAAAAGAGAATTTTCATGCTCACACTGATTGTGGCGAACGTTCCCCGTCACCTGCTCTTGAAGAATCTCATGACATCCCAGGCTTTTCTAACTTTAGATAAAGCTGACGGCCAAGAACAAAGATGATAGATAATCACATTATGCCATGCTTGTACAGCACCCTCTTTTATTTATTATTCAGCTACAAAACTTCAACTGGAAGAAGCACTTCTGAGTTTTGCATGTGTGTGTCAAGGAGATAGGATGAGATTGACAATAATTTGATTGCCGGGTGGTATGAAGTGATGCTGATTAGAGGTTATTTCCACCTAAATCATTTCTCGCATTGCCTCTTGGAAAGGTAGCACAGATTGCAACCAAGTGTAGCTGTACTGGCATCTTCAGGGAAATGTAGACAGTCGATGGCATACTATGTACTGTTGGGGGAGAGAGGGAAGGGGAGCAAGTGATTTGCATGCTCAATCACTGTTTTCCCTGCTTGTCATACCCTCCTAATACTCTTTATTGGGTGCAATTTTCTTCTCCTATTTTAACACTCATGTGACTTGTTGGTGCAGAATATAAAATCTAATGAGAACCGTTTAACAGCAAATGACTCTAAGCAGACCCACTTAACATATTAAAAACAATATTACAATTGTAAAAGGAAAAGAGGAGGAGAAGGAGGCAGTATCTGGATTTACCCACTGCTTGGGGTGTGAGTGCTGGTCTTTCAACAAGGCAAGTTACCTGGCTGTGACTGCTAGTCAACATTATCCCACACAACATGGTTCTGAGTGGCTTATGGCTGATTTCTGAGATTCAAATCCCCATACACTGAACCATGTTATTACTGGCTTAAAGCTGCAAGGTATCTTTTCAGAGAGGCTCCTCAACTTTTATACCTACCTATACAACAGGCTGGTATAACACAGTTCTCTCCATGCTGGAACTGCTTCTGCCTTTCATTCCTGAATAAAAAACAGGGTACATAAAGGAACACCTACATGTTCACAATGTAGTCGACTACAGGTGTCTCCCCAGGATTGGAAAAGACCTGCAGCTGCTGGGTGATGTGCTAAACACAGCTATATAAGGCCCTTCCTCTACATTTTTCTGCCTGCCACACTGAGATGAACAAATGCATCCAATGTTCATTGTTTGTACATTCTGAAGATGATTCTCCAAAGATGGGGGAAAAGCATGCCTACCCATCGTCAATCAGAATAGCCTGAAAAGAAATCCTTCCTGTCTATCATTCTGAACATTTCAGGAGATTGCTTTCATTCTTAGGCACAGAATAATGATGGGGTTTTCAGCCTCTAACATCTGAAGAGCCACACACTCCCTGATATGGATAGGAGATGTGTAACTCTCCAGATGTTGGATGAATGGAGATCCAATCATTCTTCAAAATTAACTAGGCTGGCTAGGTTTGGTGATGGTTGAAGTCCTACAGCATTTAGAGGGTCATACATTCCCGAGTCTGTTCTAAACATTAAATAAAGTGAGGTCTGTAACAACATAAAATAGGGAAAAAGCACTTCAGCCACAAGTCTTGTTCTCATAATAGTATTCTCTTTCTTTCTTTCTTTCTTTCTTTTTCTTTCCATTTTGCATACTGCCACTTTAGTGAAAGCACCTACACTGCACAGTTAACACAAAAACAAATACCTTATAATAATCAAAACTACATCCAAACACAATAAGTAATACAACAGACAATGATTATCAACAACCATAAATATAAACCTCTAAAATCTAGAATTCAGTTTAAAAATGGTTATTGACAGCATCCTGGAGATTCAGCAATTAAAGGCATCTTTAAATAATGTGGTCTTTTCAACTTTCTAAAGAGAATGTATGTACAAAGTCCAATGTTAGTCAGAACTCAGAGGGGAAAGCACGGGGGGGGCTCTGCTTCTCTTACATTATAATATATCATCTTATAACAATGGCTGTACAGAGCTAATCCTTTGTTGTATCTCCTTGTCAGAGTGGTTGGCTGTGGAAGGAGGTGGGGAAGGGTAGCCCAAGCTCCTTCCCAGACTGGAGTGCTTATGGAAATGGTGAGCCCTGGAAGATGAATGAATGGGGAAACTAACCAGATTTACAGCCCCTGTGTCATGGGATGAGAGTCATATGAATCTGGCTGAATTGTAGGAGCCTCATGGCGTAGTGGTTACATTCCTGTACTGCAGCTATAACTTTGCTCATGACCTGGGGCTCAATCCCAGGTAGCTGGCTCAAGAGCCTTCCATCCTTCCGAGGTCGGTAAAATGAGTACTCAGTTTGTGGGGCCTGGGGCAATGTGTAGCCTGCATAATTAAATTGTAAACCACGGAGAGAGTGCTTGAAGTGCTATGGGGAAGTATATAAGCAGAACACTTTGCTTTGCTTTATTTCTTGCCCTTCTCTACAAAGGAAGGAATTGCCATTATCTGGATGCTTACTGACTTTTGTGTGGCTACAAAAGTGTTGTACTAGGAGCAATTAACAGCTCAGTAAATCTGAACTATCCACAGGTTTCCTGAATGAACCTTTGCTAGTTTGTAGCTGTAACACCTGCCTCTCCCTGCAGGCTCTCAGTCCTGTTAGATGGCTGAGCGAATTCCCCCACCTTATAACAATGCAGGAATACTGATTTGCTTCTTTCAATGAGTTCGAGGCAATATGCATATCTTGCCTCTGAAATTTTGCTCCACAAGCTGCCACTCCTCCTCTCATTTTTATTGTCATAGCAAACGGTGAGGCAAGTCACGGCTGATCCATGTTCACCCTGTGAATTTCAAATCTCATTGGGGACTTCAGTCCCAGTCTGGTTGTAACGTCCACTGCCTCACTTGGATGACTTCACGGAGAGTAGTGATTTTTTTTGTCATTAAAGACTTCCTTTCCCATCTTGTGGCTGCTGGAGTTTCCTGACAATGCAAGTGATTACATGGGAACCTTGGGATCATTGGAAGAGCAGGCGGAAAGGCTTGACTGAAAAAAAAAAGAGCCCAAGAATGATGTTATCAGCCTTCCAGGGCCACAGAATTTCATCCCCAGGTTCTCAAAATGGTGCACCTTAGCCCAAATTTTGATTCACTACATTAACATTCTCTTTGGCACTACCAGAATGCTAAATGTTATTGAACTTGACCATTAACTAGTCAGCTATTTATAAAGAACTGTTACAGACCCTTCAGTTTCAGTATGAACACCAGGCCCTTCCACATTTAAAAAAAAAATAAAAATTGAAACTCTATGCTAGTGTTTATTTGAAATGCAGGAGGCTGGTTTGGCAACCTGAAAGGCTAGACATTTCATTTTAAAACAACGTGAATTATTACAATCTGGAGAAAATAGGAAATTGCACACAAAAAATCTGCAGGGAGCCCCTAAATCCTTTGCATTTGTCAATTCTCCACACCCACAGATTTCTATGGTTGGTGGTAATAATGCTGCTCTGCCAGCTGAGTCATTTCTCAGGCTATATGTTTGAGAAGTGTCATTGGTGGGCAATTAATATCCCCGATGTTGTTCCCATTGAAGTCAATTGCATAATTCCAACCAGCTTAATTGGGAAATGGTCTGTGTCAGAATAGCTGGAAGCAGCAGGCACAGCATCTATGTTTTCGACTCTCCTCTGAGCCTTAATGCGCTTGAGGAGTGTATACTCCTGCATGGTATGTTATCCAGCACAATCCATCCATTCAGTTTTTAGATAATTCCAGGGTACACAACATTTTTCAGAGAATAACAGCTGAACATTTAATTTGTAAAAGCAAGAATGTTCTCGTGTTTGGTGGGGTATAATTTCCTCTTTGTTTCTTCATCCACTCTCAGTGGGTGCCTGCTTGAACCACAGACAATTAAACCAGGCAGAATTTGAAAAGTTATTTTGCAAAGTTAAATACAGCAGTTGTAAGATCCCACAAATAACTACTCTCAAAGCTGCAATTTTTAAAAGTAACTCATTTTCATGCTTCCAAGTTTGTTTGTTTTTTTTAAAAAAAAACTGATTGCTAGAAGATCTGGGCTGATAGTACAAACCACACACTCCTTCCACCCTCCCCCCCCCAGTAATCTCACGATGACCACAACACCACAGTGAAAACTAGCAATTGAACCATGTGATATTCTTCCTTCATCATTTAGTGAAAATGCACACCACCAAAGGAGTGATGGCTATATCTCACTAAAGCTATGGATACATTGTCAAATACTGCAAGGCCTGCTGTGGGTATAAAACAGGTAAGTTCACTTTTAAAAAAAAATTTGATTACATGACAAAAAGTTACTTCAAGGTACAGCCTCTTTTCCTCACAACATACAGTGTTTTTCCCCTCTGCCACTGGGGACTTCTACATTTTTCAAGCTGGAAGCCTTCAAATGGACTTGTGTGAAGAATTATTTTGTCCTCCCCAAATATGGAGGTGTGACTGTGATAATTGTGAGGTACTAACCTGAGTGTGATGTTTTTGATAGCAGGAACACCCACTCCTGCAATCTTTCTTCCTAGTCATTATGAAGTATGTTTATTGAAAAAAATTATGAAACACATTGAGCAGTAAATTACCTCTTCACAGACAAAAAGAGAAAGAGAAATATCCATAAGAAATAAAAAAACCTCAGTGTACTTCTGCAGACTGCTATATTTCTGAAGTATGTATGTATGTATGTATGTATGTATGTATGTATGTATGTATGTATGTATGTATGTATGTATGTATGTATGTATGTATGTATGTATGTATGTATACTAAGAAGAACTTGGAAAACTGTCTCTTCCCCCTAACACCCTGTAACACTTATCACATTTCACTGCCTTTACTGGTAAAGGATCACCAGGGATCAGCAGAGTGTGAGGTCAATGGAAGAGGAGCTGTGAACTGTGGTGTGAATATAACTGTGGCAGACTGAAAGGCCAGGGTGGAGACTGGCAACAAAACAATCTGAAATTGCCATGTGGTCACTTAATCTGAACAGAAGCACATCATAGGCTGCACATCGAGCCACAACAAAGCCAAATCATTTTGATTATGTTTGCCAGTGTAGTTGTAACCTGAGTTCTGTTCAATATATAAACTGCCTTATTTTCTGCTCCTCCATATGTTGCTTGCCTATAATCATTCAATTACATATGTTTAGTTGTAATTAGTTATTTTCAAACATATTCATTTTTCCAAGGTTCCACTACATAACTTTGCTTTGCCAATCATAAGGTTTATCTTTATTTTAGATATTTTATTATGCCATAATCTCATGTCAGGAGGGGGAAAACATGGCAGAGATAGCATCTATTTTCCTTTCTTCTACAGTATCAGTGAAAGTACTGGAAGGTAACAGAATTTAAGCAATGCTGGATCAAGGCTGGGGAAGGTCCTCTATACAGTGTTTTTCTGTGGCTTCTTTCCTAGATCTATGGACTTCCCAATGTTCTATATCTTATACACCTACTCCTCAGCAGCAGATATCAGAGTTTGCATGGAATTGCTAGTTCCCACATAATCTCAAACCCATCAATAACACTGGGACATTAACTTGTGGTTCAACACATATAAGCCCCGATTTATCATAGAAAAACAGAGTGGGAAGAGACCTCAAGGGCCATCCAGTCCAACCCCCTGCCACGCAGGATCCCCCATTACAGTACTTCCGACAGATGGCCATTCAGCCTCTGCTTAAAAACCCCCAAAGAAGGAGTCTCCAACACCCTCCATGGCAGCATATTCCACTGTCGAACAGCTCTAACCATCATGAAGTTCTTCCTCTTTTCCTGAAGTTTGAAACAATTGCCCCAAGACCTAGTCTCTGAAGCCATGGAAAACAAACTTGTTCCCTCTTCAATATGACATCCTTTCAAATATTTAAGCATAGCCATCCTATCCCCTCTCAGCCTTCTTTTTGAAAGGCTAAACATTCCCAGCTCCCTAAGCCATTCCTCATAAGACATTTCTTCCAGACCTTCAACCATCCTGGTTGCCCTCCTCTGTATCCGCTTGAGGTTGTCAACATCCTTTTAAAATTGAGGTGCACAGAACTGAGCGCAGTAATCCAGGTGGGGTCTGACCAGAGCAAACTGTGGCAAATTGTCAAAGAGTGACAATTTGACAGTGGTCAAAGATCTTATGGCTTAGCAGAGTATGGTGCAGTATGATAGGACCATTGAATCAATGGGGATTTGGTGACTAACTCCATAGATTCCATTGATTCAAACAGGCCTACTGTAACTTCAGCTTGCTAAGAAAGAGGCTTTATGCCAGTGATTTACACATTTTGAGGTACATAGGAGTCTGCAGGTAACAAGATTCTCACCCATTAATTGCTGCCAATTTATTTTATTTTAAATTAATGAAACACAAGTCACACTCAGGCATCTAGAGAATGGTAAGGATCCTCTAAGATGGTAAAATGTAAAATCTCTTTAAACAACCTACCCCACGAGTTATTCTTGTTGGTTAAATGATAGTTCCTGTGGGGATTTTCAATCAAAATTGTGGCTGAAGTAAAATAGACTTTTCAAAACTAGCTTGACTGTTTAGTTTAGTTTAACCATTCTGATCCTGTTTACATTTAGCATTTTGCTGATGTCAAACTCTACAAATGAGAGCAGTTTTAAGTGTTCCTTTCAGCACCCCTTGCTGTTGTTCTCTGATTTCACTTCATGACCATGTGTTGTCAATGTTGAATGCCGGAACTGTTGCTGAGCAAGAACAGCTGGGTGAAATGCAATTTCTCCAGTAATTCAAACCAGCAGTGACTTCATTTTGAAACTTTCTGAGCAGCATAGAAACTGTGGGACTGGAGAGAGGGAGGCCAGCAGCAGATTGTGTGTTGATCCTGCTGCTAGAATCCTAGTCACAAGCAGCTATGTGACAAATTACATGTGAGTAACAATATTATATATCACAGTTTCACCAACTGAACTTTGAATGTATAATATACCCTCCACCCCCAAATTTAACATTCTCACCCATGTCTCTGCACAGATTTAAAAAAATTATCTGGATTTGTGTCCAAAGAGAACCTGTCTGTTATACTGCTGATTGGGGGAAGATATTACTCATTAGTTCTGTACTGGACCACTGTCTGGTCAATAACTTCATGTTTTTAAATTAGTTGCCCATTTCCTGAAGGTCCAACCACGGAGAAACAAAAATAAATTCTATGTATTCTCAAAGGCGTTCACGGCCGGGATCTGATAGTTGTTATGAGGTTTTTAGGCTCTTTGGCCATATTTTGGAAGTTTTATTTCCTGACGTTTCACCAGACTCTGTTGTCTGCATTTTCAGAGGGTAAGTTGCTCAGGAAACAGGAGTTCTCTCTGGGGTAAAAATAAATTCTCTTTGCCCTTCCTCTGGCCAAAAAGATATTTAGATTACAATATTGGAAAAATACATACTTACCCCCTGCCATTCAAGGGATTGAAGATCTTTCCATTCCATAAATGCATGAACAATTTCATATGAATATATTGTCAAGCATTTAGAAGCCTGCAACATAAGCATTGTGTGCCATTTCCTATTGCATTTATGTATGCTTATCGGTGTATTCCTCAGTCATTGCTCAAAGGAAAGCCCTAGATAAAGATGCAGATGTAACAGGTACAACTGAAAAATGATGTAACAGGTACAATTGTAAAATGAATCATGCTTTCTGACAAATTTGGCCGATCTGTCAAAATTCATCAATTCATATTTGTCATAAATAAAGTCCCCCCAAACAAATATGAATCAATGAATTTTTAAGTGAGTTTTGATTTTTCATTTAGTTGGGCCATGAAATGTAGAGAGACAATTTTTTAAGGGAAGCTCTTTGATTCTTCTCTGCAATCCCTCCAAGTTTGCTGGAGATTGAATTTTTGATGTCTCAGTTATTCACCCACAAATAGTTACCTCCAGGAAAGTTTCCCTCAGATACCTAGAGACTCCAAACTTGCAGAGAAGCTTCCTTTGTCTTTCCTCTACAATCTGTCAGTGGAAATTGTCAGTCATCCAGTTGAGATTATCTGGAAGTTGAGTCATGGCAACTGACTTCTTTTCTTGAGAGATTGAAACATTTCGGTACTCATCCAAGCAGCTTCATTAGTCTGAGGAAAGTTCGTGATGAATCCTCCTATTTATAATTCACCTTGATTTCATATCACCCTGGTCTGAATAGGCTCATAAGTGGACAATGGCCTAGGGTGCATGAAAGTCACACCTATGCAACACTTCCCAACACCCATTAAGTATTAGATATTAGATAGTGAGGTGGTGTTAGCTATGGCCTTGCTGGTGGAGATGTGAAGTGCTTCTGATTTGTCTGGGGAGCATGATAAGTAGCAGACAGATTGTGCCTGATTCTCCCACCTCTGTTGAGAGAGGGGTATTCAAAACACACATGAATGGCTTCCCTGACCCTTCTCTTGAACCACCTATTTTTTCTGTCTAGCATGGGTAAATCCTCATACTTGAATGATTGTCCTTTGTCCTTCAAATGGAGGTATATTTCTGATTCTCGTTCTGAGTTGTTGCCCCTCCTTGCTTGCTTTTCTGAGAGTCAAAGTCCTTACAAGGTTCCTTCAAGTCCTTATACGCCGCCTCACAAACTGGCATAACACTGCAACTTTTTTGGGGAGAAAGGTGAGTTTGAGGTGCATCATCCAGAATTCTTTGGGTTAGTTAATGGCCATGCTGAAGGGTTTTCGTTTTTGTCAAGGCCTTAGTTCTCTACAGTCTGCTGGAGATAAAATTAAAATGGTGTTTCCACACAGCAGTTATTACAGTGTTTCATTTTGTGGCAGTGAAATTCTAAAGACCGCAATATTTTTATTGCGTTGAGGGCTTTCGATGCTAATCTAATAGGTTTCCTTTTTGCCCTCCTAGCTTCTTCTTCCTGGCATTTTCCCACAGACATGGGGTCTGCTTTTCAGATCCTGAAACACCACTTTGCCTGATTGATTGTATCTTCAGAGCACATCATTTCTTTTTCCCTCTTAACTGTTGTTTGTGAATGCCCTTCATACATAATTTTCATTCCCTGGATAGGGTGAGGGAGGACCTTAAGCAATGGTTGCATCTCATTAACACGTATCTTTCCTGTTTGGACTTGTGAAAGGGAAAAACAATGTATATCAAGAAGGTAAGATGTAGGATCTAAGAAGCTAGAATGTAGGAACAGGGCTGAGAGACCCTGGTTTAATGCTACTCAGCCATAAAGTGTCCTGGATGACTGGATTTTCTTACTTTCTTTCACTTTATGTACTTATAGGTGTATCTTTGTAAATTGCACCATAGGGATATTGTTAAGAAAATATAGGGAATTTATTCCCTGTAAGTATTTTATTGTCATACGGCCTACTGAAAAAAAAAGAGTCATGGGGGGGGGGGGAAGAGATATTAATTATGATTAAATATAAATGTATATTGGGGGATTCTTGCAGGGGAATACAGACTAGAGGAGCTTTATTTGGAAATCTTTTCATGGGGACAAGGCACAGGCAAAAGCTTTTAAACATTCTGAGACAGTGAGGCGGTGTTTACTAGCAAAGGCAGAGGCAGCAGCAATGCCTTTCAGAAAGCTACTCTTTCTCATGGAAAGCTTCTTAAACCCTTGTTGACAACCAGCCAGGCCAGTATGCTTTCTTTCTGCAGTCCTCTCATATGCTCTCATTCCAGACAGTATGTCTGTTTACAACTGTCATATGGGGGGGGGGATCTAGGTATTTTCAGAATTAAAGCAGCTATTATCTACATCACATTCTGCCTTCCTTACAGAAAGCATGTAACATCCATTTCCCCAGAAAATTGTTCATATGTTAGACTTCCCATAAACATCTGATTGGCACCTGTTTAAAGTTAGTCTTTTTGTATCCCTTTCCTAAACATGGTGGCCGTGACCCTCAGCCTCTCAAATATCTTGGTTCCCCTCCACCCATCATTTTAATTCATTTTCTCACAGTAATTTTTAAGCGATCTTCAAAAGAGTTCCCAGCTTGGCTTACAAAATATTTTTTTTAAACGGAAAACACAGCACAACCAGCGTAGCAGAAGAGTATTTTAAAAAGGCATTTGAAGTTTTCAGGGAACATAAAAGAAACAGATTTAAAGGCTTGGAAGAATAAGGATGCCTTTGCATAGACACTGCTGACATCATTGACAGCATGGGTGCCAAGGGAGCCTTCCATTACTGAGGTGCTGCCTCTATGAAAGCTTGCATCCTGATTGCCACTCTCTCCAGGCACCAAATAAGGGGAGCAATTCTCTCTAGAACAATTCGAAACATTAAATTTAGATTTGAGAGATCTGGTTCTGAGACCTCAGCAATGAACAACCTGTTTGGGGTTGTATATGTGGAAAACTTTTCTTCTTAAAAGAATGCTTAAGAGGCATATCGTGAGGTTTTCTTATCAGGAAAGTATTGTATTTATTGGGCTAGCTAGCCACGACATTTCAGACATACGTACAACACAACAAACGCAAGTCAGGAAAAGTCCAAAGCAACACAAAATACAAGAGTAAATATATATAAAACACACACTCACTCACAAGAGTCAATCTACCTTGGCACTCCTTTGATTTCAAAATGTCCCTTTGTTATATTCAGGATGCTTCTGTCAGTATTGGGACTGCATGACTCAGCAAATGTGGAACCCATTTACAAGCTTGGAAATATAAAGAACCCATTTGCAGAGTCAGGCCCCACTCAGGCTGAGGCAATAAGAGAATACAGCTGGGGGGGGGCTGCTACTGCAATAAAGCTAGCAGCCATCACTCCTTGTTCTTTGCCTCAGCAATGCGAGACCTCTGGACTCCTAAAGCTTCAGCCTGGTTACCTTGGACTTTCCTGGAACTCTGTTGCTTTGTAAGTTTTCCCTGTTCCTTGCATCAGCAATGGGAGACCGAGACATTGGACCCCTGCAGCCTCAGCCCTGTTACCTTGATCCTTCCTAGAACTCTGCTACCTTGTAAGTCTGCCTGTTTGGCATGTCCCTTCCTGTGGGACTGCTCTTGTGTGTGACTCTTGACCTTGGACTGTCTGAAGATTATCTCTGTGATTCTTTAAATTTGGCCTGGCTGACGACCTTCTCTGTGACTTCTGAAATTTGGACTGGATGACCACACTCTTGGCTCCTGGGAACACCCTGTTCCTGGTCCTGTCCCCTTTGTAGATACTGTAGTTACCGTTCACACCCTAGCTGTTACAACTCCTTTGAAACTCCTTTCTTTCAGGGTGTCCCTTTTGATTTTCCTTCAAGAAGGAACCCTAAGTATTTTATTGTCTTAGCTAATTAGGCAGGCATGCTTCTATCTTCTCAGGCAGTGACTGCTTCCCCATGGTTCATTGTGAGACACTATTGTTGCAGTTTTGCTATACATATGAAATTCATTGGCTAACTTTATATAATTCCTTTCCCATAGTCTGACCATCCTCACACGTTTATTAAGAGGGTACGAGGAAACTATGATTTCTAGACTGAGCTTTCTTTGAGAGAAAGGTGAAGCGGTAAATGAAGATGGCAGCACGCAGAGGTTATTTGCCTCTGCTGCGGGTCCCTGTTCAATATTTTTTTATCCATTGCTGTTTTTAATTTTAATTTTAGTTTAATGTGCCAGATGCTTGCCCCATTGCTTAGAGAGGGGGATTGAGGGGATAGGGGCTTTGTTGTGTTACTCCCCCCCCCATTGTCTGTCTTTTGGCTCCTCCGCTTGCTGGTTCACCGCTTCGTCTCCCCTCCCGCTGGGGGTTGGCCCACGGGGTTGCTTGGCCCTGTTTGGTCCTTGCCAGATTTTTCATTGAGGGAGAGTAGCCATGGTGGTCACAGTGGGTCTGAGGCTTCTGGCAGTTCCTTGTGGTCCCGGCAGTCAGAGGGGCTTCCCAGCTTGGTGGCACCCAGCAGTTTTCTGGCTTCCATATGGTGTTGTGGAGGGATTGTGGTGGCAGGGGGGGGGGGTCCAGATGGACAGACCCAGCTCAAAGGCTCCAGACAGTTTTGCAACTACTGGGTGGTATATGGTGGGAATGCTGGTGATGGCAGTGGTGGCAGTGGGGTCCAGCTGGGAGATCACTGGTGGTGGTTTTGGCTGGTGCTTCAGCTGGTGATGTCAGTGCTCCTCACGCCTCTGGCTACTCGGCTGCTTGGCATTCTCCAGTCCTGCTTGGCTGGGTCTTCAGCCTTGTTCGGCCTTGCTTGCCATGGTCCTGGAGGTATCTTCAAGCCATTCTCAGGTGGCTCTCGGCAGTTGCGCCTTGGTGCTCTGACATTCTGCGTTCTTGGAGATGTGGGATGCTAGTTTTCCAGCTTTTGCTGTGGTGTCTGACTGCCTTGAGGGAGTGGCCACCTGTCTCCCTGTTTTGCTTGCTCACCAGCCTGGGGGAGCTGTGGTGTTGACTCACTTTACCATCCTCCCCCTGTGGTTGGGGATGTCTTTGTGTTACCTGGAGTGGCTGCAGGAGTGGGGGGTGGGCTGCCTGCTACCCTATGTGATCCTTGGTGTTTGCCTGGCCTTTGGGTGGTTGGCATACTACAGGGCTTGCTTACTGTGAGACGCTGGTGGTGCCTCTAACCCACATGGACTCTGCAATTCTGGCACAAGGAAGGCACCCCCCCACACACACACACACACCATTCATACCATATTTATGGTGCTTTTCGGTCTGGTCAGTGTTTAGTGTTTATTATATTCATCATTTTCACCTACTATAATATAATTTATTGCTTTCATTGAATATGTTTAGGTATTTTTCTTTTGCTGTTGATGTATTATTATTTTAAGTATTATTCATGTTGTATTTTGTTTTTCTTTTCTGATATTTAACTGTATTTTGTTTTAGTGTAGTTATTTGTACTATTAATGTGTAGGGTTTTTTAATTGGTTGCCAATGACTGCAGGGGCTCCTATTCAGGTGTTGTCAGGTTGTGGTAGCTACTCTGGGTCCTGGGGGATCAATCGGGTGAGGACAACTAGGGCCAGGCAATTGGTGCCTGGCCCCGTTCTGATCCCTCAGTCCACTGCCATGTGACAGGGAGCCATTCTGTCTCTCCCTCCAATCTGTCCTGTCTGCTGATCAATGCCAGATTGGTCCACAATAAAATCCCTGTCCTGTACGATCACATCTTGGACGAGCTGGCTGAACTGGCTTGTTTTACTGAAACCTGGGTGGATGCAGGGGGAGGGCATCTCTCCCCCAGTTGTGCCCCCCAGAGTATCATGTTCAGCATGCAGGCAGATTGGAGGGTCAGGGAGTTGGGGTAGCCATTGTTTATAGGGAATCTTTATTTGTCAGCAGCTCTGTGGTGGTGTGTCCAGGGCTGGAATGTCTGCACCTACTGGTAGGTCAGCAAGATAGATTTGGTATTGTGCTGGGGTACTGTGTTCCCCGTGCCCCTGCACAATCTTTGCCACAACTTACCAAGTTCATCATGGCGGCATTGTTGAGATCACCCCGCCTATTGGTGGTGGGAGATTTCAATGTGCATGCCGGGGGTGGACTTTCAGGAGTAGCTCTGGATTTCATGGAGTCAATGGTCTCTGAATCTATCTCAGCAAGTTATTGGTCCTACTCATAGGGCTGGGCATACCTTGGACCTGGTCTTTTCCTCCATGTTGGCACATTTTAATCTGAGGGTTGGGGGTATTTCTTCTCAGCCCGTGTCATGGCCAGATCATCACCTGCTGACCTTTTTTCCTGTCAATCACTGTTCCTCCTCACAGGGAGCCTAAGCCCTTGATTTGGGCACACCCTCAAAGGCTCTTGGACCCTGGTTGGTTTTTGGAGGCCTTTGGGGGTTTACTGGACTGTCTGGCTGACAATCCAGTTGATGCTCTGGTGGAAAAATAGTATGATGACACCATCCATGCAGTTGACCGGATCACACCAAATGTCTCCTTTTATGTGGAGCACGTGCCTTGCCGTGGTTCGTGGATGAGTTGTGGGTGATGAACCAGGAGCAAAGAAGGCTCAAGAGCAGATGGAGGAAGGACCAGTCAGAGATTAATTGGGCTACAGTTTGTTTGCTGACCAGGCACTACATTCATGTGATCAGGGAGGCTAAAAGATCCTATGTCTCCCTCAGAATTGATGTGGCCTCGAACCACCAGGCGGAATTGTTCCAGGTGGTTTGAGACCTCCTCAATCCTGGTCAGCTTGAGTCTCCTCCTTGTGATTTCATCAGTAAGTCTTTTGCAGGCTTTTTTAAAATCCAAAATTGAGGCCATTCAAACCGGTCTGGATTCCATTTGTACTGACCTGCCCTCTAACCCTAACTCTAACCCGATCTCCTCAGCTGGTTGAGTTTGGGCTTGTGTTGTCAGCTGATGCCTCCAGGGCACTGGCATATTGCAGGCCGGTGGCTTATCCTTTCACCCCTTGCCCGTCCTGGCTGATTAAAATCACCGGAGGGTGCATGCCTGAGTGGGTCTCCGTTATTGCCACCGCTTCCTTCAGAGAAGGGATCTTTACATCTCATCTGAAGGAGATGGTGGTGAAGGCCACTCTAAAGAAATCTGGCTTGGCTACGGATGATATGTCAGCGGCCTTTGATACCATCGACCACGGTATCCTGCTGGGTAGGCTTGCCAAGGTGGGGATCGGAGATCCAGCTTTTAAGTGGCTCTGGTCCTTCCTTGGGGGCTGTGCCCAGTATGTTAAGCTTGGGGAAGAGCTGTCAGCCACATGGACACTCTCTTGTGGTGTGCCCCAAGGGTTTGCAATCTCCCCGATGCTATTTAACATCTTTATGAGGCTGCTGGCTGAGGTCATTAGGGGATTTTCAGTATTCTGGTGACACACAGCTCTATTTCTCCTTTACCACCTGTGCAGTGGAGGGAGTGAAGATCCTCAACTGCTGCCTGGATGTGGTCAGAGAATGGACCATGACTAACAGGCTCAGACTCAATCCAGAGAAGATTGAGGGGCATCCTCTACTGGGTATAGTGCCTTTCTCCCTAGCTTAGAGTGCTCTGTCCTCCAGCTGATGGATTGAGTGATGTGTGGGCATAGTCTTAGATTCAGATCTGTCCCTGGAAGCTCAGGTGGCAGCCGTCTCCAAGTCAGCCTTTTTCCATCTTTGGCTGATCGCCCAGATTCACCCATACCTGGATGAGGCTTCCCTGAGAACAGCTGTGGAGGCGCTTGTGGTCTCAAGGAAGGATTATTGCAATGCTCTCTACGAGGGGCTTCCCTTGACCCTTATTCGGAGACAGCAGCGGGTACAGAATGTGGTGACCAGACTGGAGGTGAGTGCAGGAAGTTACGACCGTATCACCCCAATGCTGGCTCACCTGCACTGGTGGCCTGTTGCTTTCCAAGTGAAGTTCAAGGTACTGGTTTTGACTTTCAAAACCCTCCGTGGCTTGGGACCTGAATACCTGGGGGAGTGAATCTCCTTAAGATCAGCTGTGGGCCGACCCACCAGAGTGTCGCAGGTGTTCTCACTCCAGGTGGCCACATGTAGAGAGGGCCTGAAAAATGATCACTGGGAGACAGGCCTCCTCTGTTGTCACCCCAACATTATGGAATCATCTCCTGACGGAGATTTGCCTTGCAGAGTCCCTGCCTGCCTTTAAGAAAGCAGATAAAATGTTGCTTTTTAGAGAGGCATTTCATGACCATTAATAGTTTTTTTTGGGGGGGGGCAGAAAAATTAGACTGCCTACCAGTTTGTTATTAATGTGTTTTATTATGTTTATTGTTTGCACTCTTAATTTTATTGTATTATTCTAAACCACCCAGAGTTCTGGTTAGAAGACAGGCGGTATATAAATAAGTAAGTAAGTAAGTAAGTAAGCAAGTAAGTAAGTAAATGAATGAATGAATGAATGAATGAATGAATGAATGAATGAATGAATGAATGACCTACAGTTAGAGATGGGCACAAAATGAATTCTGCTGTGGTCTTTTCCTACCCCCAGATCAATTTTAATTCATTTTGTTATTCGTTATTCATTTCGTTAGGGAATGACATGAATAATGAAGGGATCCATCAAGGAAAAATGAAATGAAACAAAACGGAAATTTCCATTTTGTTCTGTTTTGTTTTTTTGTTTGGTGTCACTGACTTACCTTGTCCTCCTGAGCCAGGCTGGGGTGGGGGTGGGGAAATAAAAAACAATAGAAGCACTAGCGCCTCTCAGCTGGGAAGTGCTGGCCCCAAGCCAGTGCTGCTCAGCTGTAAAAATAAAAAAGGAAATAAAAAGCCACACAACGGGGACTATTTAAAATAATACCCCCCCAAAAAAATAAACATGTCCCTCCGGCCCGTGCCTGGCCAGAAAAAAATGAAATAAAAAGTTTTTAAAAGAAATGAAACAAACAAAATATGAAACAATTTTTTTTAAAAAAGTGTTTCATATTAAACAAAATGAAATGCGGCCAGGGCAACGAATAATGAAATGAAACACCATTTTGGTGTTTCGTGCCCATCTCTACCTACAGTAGTTTGAAGGCCTTTGAAAGTAGCAGTTCAACATGGTCACCAGAATGAAGTGCTCTGTGGTGAACATAGAAACTCTAACTTGAAAGTCACTTAAATGGTGACCAGATCACTTCTCTATAGAGGTCTCTCCTCTCCAGTGTTGGCAGCTGTGGTATTTTCCCACCCCCAGATCAATGATAATGCAAGGCAGTTGAAAATTAATATTATCAACTGTTTTTCTTCTTACCTTCCATGTAGCTGTTTTTGGGTCCCCCTCCTCCTGTCTGTGTGCATTGAGATGAACTGACCACCTGCCCTTCTTCTACTTGTTGTTTTGAGCCCAGTAGAAGATGCTATAGAGCAAATTATATTTGTTGTTGTTGTTTCCTGTTACCAAATGATATATCCTGTCTGCATTTTGAAGCTGCACAGCTAAAATAAGAGATATCCACTAGACATCTGCAGATGTGTCTATAACAATGCTGCTTGGGGAATTCTGGCAGTTGTATCTAAAAACACAAAACTGTACACTTTTAGTTTGCACTTTATATGCATTTGCATATTTGACCTAGAGGGCTCACTCTGATTTATAACAAAAGCTATTCTGGCCATTAGTTAGGAATGTGCTTTGGTTTTGGAAATTATTCAGAATCTGAGGCAAAGCAAGGACATTTGACAGTTTCTGAAATGGAGTAGTGACACCCAAAGTAGCACTTGAACCAAATCAGGTTTGTCTGTATTGCTTCAGTGCTTGAGGGTTTAAAAAACTGAGGGGGAAAATAAAGTATTCACTGAAAATGAAGATACTACTGCAACAGAAGAATCAGGAAACCCAAAGCAGAAGGAAACCGACAGTTCGAGCAGCAATGAAAAGCTGAAGGTCTCATGAAAATCCCAAACACAAAGTTTGAAGGAGGGAAATCCCTGTGCCTGTGAACATTAACTATTTTGCAAGGAAAGTATTTTACAGTGATGAGAGAGAGCTATTTACTTTTCTTTAATTTTCAGGAGGCGACTATGCATTGGAGATTTTTTTTCCCTTTGTACCTTCCATGACACTATGGGACTCAGCACAATCACCTGACTACCTGTGTGTTTGTGAAATTTGTGCCATCATGCATGATTTGAGTGGGGAAGACCATAGAACCACTAGGAATGGGACCACCACCCATTATTACAGTTCTTAATAGCCTGGTGTACAAACAAGCACTGACTGAGTTTAACTACAGATCCCAAATCTATAATAATCCCAAGTGCCATTCCTTATAACATTTTGCTGAACTCATTTGTTTTAAGGTGTTATATTCACAAGGGAAGAAGAGAAGTGAAAGAAACAGAAACACCACAATCCATTGTGGAATTATCTCACAGAGTTACAGGTAGCTCATGTTCTCTCGAGGCTCAAATAACAGTAGGCTTTTTCATCCTTCCTAGTTAAGGTTTTGATCCATTAAGACATGCATTACTCTTAGGGAGTATATTAAACTTTTGGCTTATTGCATGGGGAAAGGAAATTCAGGACATTCCAAAGGGCAGCCTCAAAATGAACACCTGCCAAATAATATACTGGCACTGGAACATCTTGGAGCTCTGTGTGTACAAAGCAATCTGCCAAACCACAAACAGCACATTGGTGATGCCAAAGAATTTGGCAATGGCTGTCCCAACAAACCCTGTCATACTCCTTCAGATACCATGGTTTTTAAAGTTCTTACTTAGCTCCCTGAATGCAAAGTTTTAGATACTGCAGAAAGTGACATCTCCCCCTGCATTATTTTTACTGCAGCTGCTGCTGTTCTACCTGTAGAACCATAATCTTAGTGAAGATTGTTTGCTCCTAAATGTAAAGTGGAGAAATAACCCAAATAAGACTTCCAAGATATGTGGCTGTCTAATTCCAGTAATATCATACCAGCAATACACAACATAGGAGCCTCGTGGCCCAGTGGTTAAATGCCTGCACTGCAACTAAAAATCTGTTCTCAGGACCTGGATTTCAATCCCAGGTAGCAGGCTCATGGTTGACTCAGCTTTCCATCTTTCCGAGGTTGGTAAAATGAGTACCCAGCTTGCTGGGGGTGCAAAGTTTAGCCTGCATAATTAAATTGTGAACCACCCAGAGAGTGCTTGAAGTTCTACACTTTGTTTCTTTTCACTTGAAAATCCCTGAAGACCCAGGATTTAATCAGTCCTCTTCCTTTAACACCAATAATAATAAGCAAAATTTCTTCTCTATCACCATCAAGAGGATTGGTAAATGGAGTTAGAAAGATACTCCTTGTTCCCTGAGGTCCTTGCCCTCTGAAGATGCCAGCCACAGACTCTGGTGAATCTTCGAGAATACAATTCTCTATTACTTAAAGCATGGACATAAAAAGATAGGGTGGGGAAAGTGCATGGACCCTATTACAAAAATCATAGAAGTCTGTTTAAAGTCATGGTCCTACCAAAAAAATACTATATAGTGAAGAGAAGAACAATCAAAGTGCTCAGGAATCATTTCAGAGAGTGATTTAAAGTAGCAATAAAACATACCACCACAACCTCACATTTAACTGAATTCAGCCACTCAACAAGCATAAGGTTTAGAATGTCATCATAGCTCAAGCTCATAACATCTTCCTACCCTAGATGTGGCAGGTCAGTAGGACCTCATTTTCTGAGATTTTGGGGTTCATCCAAGGGAAGAACAGGCACTAACTGCTGAACATGCCCATTTCTAGCATTGGCATTGTAAATCTGGTTAGCCAGGTAATAATGAACCCTTAGCTCATCAGCTGCACTGCTGCTAAGGCACGGGAAAAGCTCACCACTAGCTCATGAGGAGTTTTTCAGACTATGTGCTGCTGCTTCGAGGGCTTGTGCAACAAGGTGTCTCATGAATTGCAAAGCTGGTGCTTCCTTCCCCACCATAGCATAATGGCCCCAAGGGCATGCACTCACCTCTCTCCTCATTCAATACACATCAAAACTGCTTTACACTGGGCCAGGGAAATCCAAGTGGGAATGGACCCAGAAGAATATCCTCGGCTTAGCAACACCTTTCACAGAAAAGCCAAACTTATTTCTCCAATGTTGCTTGCCCTGGTATGTGCTTGCCAATCTGGAGACTTGGTGAAGGATCACACCTCCGCATCTGTTCCCTGAGGCTTCACCTGGCACCCAAACCTATGGTTCTCCTTCAGTTGACTGTCAATGGCATTTGGAGACTTTACAATTTACGAGGAAAAACAATTAGACAATCCAATAGGGAGGAGGCAGTTTACTTGGACAGAGACAAAGCAGTGGGAGAACTTGAACCCAGTTATCATCAGTCCAGATCCACTATGCTGGACTAATTAACCAGTATATTTGTCAGGCATGTCCAACCTTCGGTCCTCCTGATGTTTTGGACCACAACTCCCAGAATTCTAAGCTTAGATTGTCAATGACAAAGGACTATGGGAGTTGTGGTCCAAAACATCTGGAGGGCTAAAGTTTGGACATGCCTGTTTTACATGTTAGGTTGCATCAGAAATTTAGGCCCAAGTCAAGTCTTTCCTTGTTAGCTTACTGTCTAACGGCAGTGGAACATTCTTTCAGTTTCTTGACTGAGCAATCATTCTGAAATGTAAAAGGCTTGGTAGAAAAACATGTTCAAGAGCTCCCTCATAAAAGCTGACAGTCTGTCCCCACATGCCAAATGCTGCTATCTGACTATTGAACTCCAGAGCTAGTATCTACGAAGAGCCCACATTAAAAGCACCAGTACTGCTCTTTCCAAGAAGGCAAAGCCCTTCCAACATTTGCTTTACTTTCTAAAAAAATGCTTCTTTCCATCCAGTTTCTAATCATCAGTTTGAAATGTGTGGTTTATCTCCAGTGTACTGGCCCAACCAACAAAAACACTGTCATTTGCTTGCTCATCTTCCATTTTACTAGTCCCTGCGGCTTTGATTCACAGTTCAAATTGTAGCTTGAACCTTTTCCAAATATCCTCAGCATTCCCCATAATTTTTAGGGCTGAAGGGGGATTTACACATTGCAATCTCACAAACTCGGCAGCAGCCATTTTTTATCTTACCTTTCCCTTTGCTGTAGTCAGCACAGGATTCCTGGGATTTTTTTTTTTTTTTTTTTTTGCCAAGTGTGCTGTATGTTCCATTGGTGGTACGACTCTGCATTTCAGTGGCATGTGAGGCCAGCTTTAGATAATTTAGTTACTTTGGGCTGTATAATAGCTTAGATGCTGGCAGGCGGAAGCACAAAGCTTTATGCTCTCCTGGTTTCTGGGAGGGAACTGCTGCTGTCACTTCTGTCTTCTGAGAGTCACCAAATGTCTGCCCTGTGAGACATTATCTTCAACTTAAGTTGCATCACAGGACACACATTCTGACAGTTATTCGTACCTGAGTGCATAAATAAGCTCTTTGCTAAATGCTGGAAAGTATATCCTGCCTGGATTCTCTGCTGATCCCAGATGCATTTGGTGGGGCCACTGTGAGATACAGGAAGCTGGACTAGATGGACCTCTGGCCTGATCCAGCATGGCTCTTCTTATGTTCTTAAGTATTTCACCTCCCAATAATCATGTGAGATCTGGACAGCTGGAAGGGCCCCTCTGGATCATCAAGTCCAACCCTTGCCCAGGAGCCACCATGGGGAATTGGATTCCTAATGTCTGGTTCTGCAGCCAGCTGCCTAAACCACTGCACAATGTTGATGGATGGGAATTCCTAGCATTTCTCACCATTAACTGAGCTGGCCATGGCTGATTAGAGTTATAGTTCAGCAAAATCTGGAAGGCTGCTGCTTGCTTATTCTGTGTTAAAAGAATAGAGGAATAATTACCTAGGAAGGAGTGATCACGTTGCCACTTTCATGTCAGACCTTGTATCATTTTCCCAGGCAGCTGAAGCTCGGGATTTTTAGCTATCTAGATGTTGTCCTAGATGCCCTAAGCACATCTGATCTCGCCTGATTTCGGAAGCTAAGCAGGGTCAGGCCTTGTTAGTACTTGGATGGGTGACCACCAGGGAACACCAGGCACTGTAAGTGCCTAGAGTATGAACTGGCAAACCACTCCAGTAGTCCTACCAAGAAAACTCCATGGACATGGGGTTACGAAGAGTCGGTCACGACTGTAACGACACAACACACACAGCTGCTGAACACAGTTAGGTCAATTGCCCAGAGATATAGCATTGTGTTCATATTCTTGGGACTTTTTTCAGCATGAAAGGAAATGAATTGTTTCTTTTCTCAACTCTCATATTGTTGCATACAAATATGTGTGTACACCTGGCAACATTTCAATATGAAGAGAATACGATGGGGGAAACATTTTCTACCAATTTCTTTTCCAAATATTCCTCAGTGTCCAAAAATCTGATCTTGCTGTTTTCGTATTTCAGTTTTCAGCTTACCAAAAGAAGACTTTTTTTTGCACAATTATTGCATTTTAATTGCCTATCCGGCGAACACCTTCTCTAAATTACTTTGCTTGATAATAATGATAGCTCACACACTGTTGCAGGGAAGATCCATTTTCCTTCAGTAAATACAATTGCAGCTCATCTCAGAGGGCACAGGAAGTGAGAAATGATTGGCAGATGTGGAAGTGGCAAATTGTGTCATCTTCTCTATTCATACCCAAAGTCAGTCTAGGAGCTTTAAGTCCTATGTTCCCTGATTCAGTTATGCCTCTATAATACTTTATTCCATCCACACATTCAGCATGGATACCTGAACTATGTGAACATAAAGGCTGTGGCCAGTCTTTGTACATGTGTTCATGAACAGGCAGCAAAACAAAATATGAGTGGAAATTTCTTTGCATGTAAGGTATGCCAAATAGAGATGGGCACGAAACAAAAAAATGGTGTTTTGGTTTTTCGTTTGTCGTTGAGAGGTCTGTTTCGGTTTGTTTCCGTTTGTTGCGAATTTTTGGAAAAATCGTGTTACCGTTTTTCATTTTTTCGTTTGTCATTTCTACCCACTTTTTGCGCGATTTTTAAAGCATTTCCTTGCGCAGGCATCCCACAATGCCCCAGACCAGAGGGAAAACACTAAAAAAAATGGATGCTGGCAGAGACACAGTATAGACTAGGTACGCAGGGAGGCTACAAAGGCAGCGGCGGGCATTGCCCAGGGTGCAAGGCAGCCGCAGAGTGACTGCACTGTGGGGCAAGGGAGGGTACTCACCGAGAGGTATGCAGCACGCATGCACGCACAAAGGGAGGCTGCAGGACTGAAGCTAGAGTCGCAGCAGAGACAGCAATCCCACCGTAACTCCCACCAGAGACTGCAAGGAGGATGGGGGCTTCCAGAACTTTTTATGCCCTCTGTGGCTGCCAGACCTGCCCACCCAGTCTGCAACCTGGGCATGCTATTGGTTGAACATGATCCCATCACATGGCTTGCCTCCATTTTGTGGCTGGTGCGACATCCATTTTAAAGGAAAAAGAAAAATACATTGTGATGGGAGAAGACAAAAACAAACGTTTTAAGTACCCCAACCCCCCTGGTAGGTATTATCCGATAATATAATTATCACTGCATTTTTACGGATGTCCAGGGCGTTTTTTAACATTTTAAACAGCTCATTTCATTGCGTGTCGCCATTAACGGAAATGAAACGTAACGACCACAATTTTCGCGGTTCTGTTCATTTCGTTGCATTTTCTTCACAATATTCATTTGTCATGTCGTTACGTAATGGAAACGACAAACGGTAACGGAAACAAAAAAATGTTTGTTCTGTGCCCATCTCTAATGCCAAATGCCAGCATACCACAAGTGTGGTGCATTCTCAGCGATAACTATCCATGGTGAAGACTGGAAGTCAGGTGTTGCACCTATCTGAGTCAGATGACTATGCCCCCATCCCTTGCTCAATTGGCAGAAAAACTCCCAGAAGAGGATTAAATTTGCTTCCAGATTTATCCAGCCATGACATTTTGAAGTAAACCCCTCTGTGTCTAGC
Organism: Phrynocephalus guinanensis; assembly: GCA_037367245.1. NCBI lineage: Eukaryota > Metazoa > Chordata > Lepidosauria > Squamata > Agamidae > Phrynocephalus > Phrynocephalus guinanensis. The sequence continues at coordinate 56,276,743 of CM074735.1, read as the reverse complement.
CAAGGAATTTTGGAATCTCTCTCTCTCTCTCTCTCTCTCTCTCTCTCTCTCTCTCTCTCTCTCACACACACACACACACACACACACACAGAGAGAGAGAGAGAGAGAGAGAGAGAGAGAGAGAGAGAGAGACAGACAGACAGACAGACAGACAGACAGACAGACAGACAGAGAGAGAGAGAGAGAGAGAGAGAGAGAGACAGACAGACAGAGACAGAGAGACAGAGGGACAGAGGGACAGAGAGAGAGTTAATTAGTAAAATTAAAGAAGGTGGAGGGAGGAGATTTGCATATCCCTAAGCTGCCATCACAAATGCTGAAGTTCTGAAACCCAAAAGGAGAAAGCAAAATTCATTTTTAATTTCTTCTGGGCCTTGTGTTTTTGTACACCCTGAAAGGCCATATTACAGCGCTTTCAGACCTATAGCTACTTCCGCCTGTGGGAGACCAATGGGAATTTCAACATATTTTTGCCAAACATTAACAGTCTGAAACCAGGGGAATGTTGACAGTCTGGCCCAGGGCACATGTGGGAATGTATTTCCCATAACGAATCCCATAATAATAAATCATCATGGAACCCCTGGCATCTGTCTTATTTTTTAGGGAAGCTGGAATACCATCGTCCCCAGAGTGCTTCAGTTGTTTGCAACTGCCTTTGCAAATAGGGCCTTTTTTTGTAGAATTGTGCATGTTTGCTTACAAACTTCCCCATGATGGAGGAGGATGGTTGGAAGAAAAAGGAGGCTGGAAAGAATTCAATTCAAAATATTGTGGTGAATCTGGGGGAACTGCTTTGGACTACAATTAGTATAATTCGTTCCTATGGCCCATTCTAGCTTGCATTGATAGAAGCTAAAGTTTACACCATTGAGAACTTCAAAAACTCCCTGCCTGTGCATTATTTATTTTATTTTTATCATCCAGCTGCCAAGGCCACTCTGGGTGGTTTACAATGAAATATAAAAATTACCATATAAAAAAAAAAGCATAAACAATAAGATAATATAGCTAAATAAAATCAAAACCAACATTACATATTACAAAACCACATAAATGTCTTTAAAGCTACTTTAAAGGCAAGGTGGCAGAATGGTTAATATGAAGGCTGAGGCAACAACTATGTTATGATGTTATAGGTTCCAGGAAGGTCTGTCTGAAGGGCCAAGTTTTCAAGGGCCACTCAAAAATTCCCAGTGAAGGGGTCAGGTGACTTTCGGGCAGGAGACCATTCCAGAGATGGTGAGCAACCACCAAGCAGCCTCAGTTTTTGATTTTCTCTTTCCAGGTCTTTTCTTTCTGGGCTTATTACCATTATAACTTTGGAGGTACTGATCCCCATTTGTTTTTATATTGGTTTCCAGTAGGAAAAATAAGCCTGATATCCTGCAGTGCTCAAGGATATTAGTACATGAATATTAGCCATAGCTGTTAAGTGATTGTGAGTGCTCCCATCCAGCATGGTGACACAACTGTGTCTTTTATCTGAGCGATACAACTTAGAAGGAGTCAACCTGGCTCAACCATAAAACATAGGAACTTTTAGGGTGCCGCCGACAATACATCACTGGGAGGGGCAGAGCCCCGCTTCCTCTACCAGTTCCAGCAACCCTTGCAGGTGGGAAAGGTGTGGAGTGCCACAACAAGGATGATGGATGCAGACACTCAGCTGGCCCCAGGGTGATGCCACCTGGGCACTTTCCTTGGCAAAGCTACAGTAGTCCCTGCTGCCCCTCTTCTTTGGAAGCAAAGCCAAAGTCTATACACATATGATTGGGCTCACTAGAGTAATGATGATTGGCTATGGAGCAATCTGATAAAACCAACACCTCCTTGGCCTCAAATGCTTCCCAGTTGATGGTGTCCAACCAGCCGTCTTCCTCTTCCTTCTCATTCTCTTCCTTAAATCCCCAGCTCACCATGTGTGACTTCCATTGCACCCACATCCCAGTCCAAAGGTGAACTGCAGGTCAGAAATCTCACTCTGAATCTTAGGAAGGTAGAAAACCCACTGTTACCGCTAGAGGGATCGGGGCCAATACCATTCTAATTAAAACCAAGAATAAGATGGGGTGGTTACAGGAACAGGGCATGGTGCCTCTCCTACTGGACCTCCAGCTATTGAAAGGCTATCAGGAAGCAGATGTGGGATGCTTGTTTTCTGTGGCTCTCTGGGGCAGGTTATGATACAATAGGTTCAAATTACAAGGTGATATTGACTAAACATTGGGAGGAACTTTCTGGCAGTTAGCAGTGGGAGAGACCATCTGGAAAAGATGGTAGGCCTTTTCTATTTCCCCCCTGTTTCTTTTTCTCTCCCCCACCCTTTTTTTTGATACTTCTAAACAGAAGTCTTATGGCAGATCCTCCCAGCTTCTTCAGCAGATCCTCCCAGCTCTACAGTTCCATAATTCCTGCCCACCACTGCATTAGGACTTCGCATACATCACAGTCAATCATATGAAACAGAATAGCTAAGGGCCTTTTCACACGACCCCTAAAATCCGCTGGCCACTTAAATTCGGACCAGGGATCTTGGGGGTTCGTTGCTCTTCCTGCGTCCACACCCCTCCGCACTTCCTTGATCCTGTCTGCGTGAGGGGAGGGAGGGAGGAAGAAAGAGAGGAAAAAATGCAGGCTCACCTCCGAAGCCGGTCGAAGCCCGTCCTGATTCCTTCTCTTCTGTTTTTTTTTTTTTTGCCTCCCGCCCCTTCTCTTAAAGGGGCGGGAGAAAAAAAAAAAACAGAAGCGAGGAGAGCCCCGCACTCACCAGATTAAATCCGGACCTGGGGATTTTCACCCTTCTAAAGCAGGTACAAGAAAAGTGTGCTGGGATGCGCTTAGGTGGGCGTGGTCGCACTTAATTTCCTGCAAACTCCGGAGCTGGTGGGGAAACAATTGTAAGCTCCGGAGCTGGCAGCCATTTGCTGCAGAGTTTAGGGGTCGTGTACAAAGGGCCTTAGACAATTTGGTTCTTTTCCCTTTCTCTGTCATCTGTTGCAATTTGGGAAAACAGGGTGGTGGTTCTTTTTGTGTGTGTGTGAAAAGAAATAAGTAAACAAAGAATAAATAGACTAAAAGCACTATAGATTAGAAGTTGTCCTTAAGAGATCGAAATGTGATCTGTTCCACTGACATCATTGCTTCATTCAGAGGACACCAGTTCATAAGTCACTACGGGAGCCCTGATGGGCTGTTTCCAGTCCATCTGCTTATGAGTTGGGAAAGTAAAATCTTCTTATCTTTGCAAGGTACTTCATGCCTACTTGCTGAATGCCTTCTGTAATCTAAAATGTCATGCAATCAAAGTCCAAGTTTGTGAATAAAATGTCTCTAATCATCCTAAAGTAATGTTTCATATGGGTGGCTTTTTAAAATGATAGAAATCATGTCAGAGAAGCATGCTGGCTTTGGAAGACACTAATAAAGTGAATTTATACTTTTCATTCAAATTTTGTGATTTACTTTACTCTTAAATTATGCTTTTCATACTTTTTGATTCATTACAGCCACTGAAGGCAGTGTTACAGATTTCTTTTAAAAATTTCTGATCCTGATTCTTTTTCATTCCATGCAGTAACTTACTTAAGGAGCTTTCTAAAACTACTTCCTTGCCCATGTTCAAGAGAACATACTCTCTGCTACATCCAATAAGAAGATAAGGTACAGAGTGAAATAAAAGTGCTCTTTGACACATACTGTATGTTTCTCTGTCCTAAGCTCATACTATGAAGATGTTTACAGACACATGTTTGGCAACTGTTCCATAATTACAGCAATTTATCCAGTGGAGCCCCAGCCGAAACAAAGCATGAATCTCTAAGGTTATTCTTCATTTTGCTTTTGTTCAGCAGTCAGGAGTTCAACATGCATCAGAATACAGACACTGGAATTTTACAAGCCAAACCAAAATCTGTGAGATGCTCCGTGTATCCATGAAGGTCCAGGATATCCAGACTCTTCATTAATTTCTAAATTATGCCCTAGACTGTGAGTAAATTTTAAAAGCCCTTACATTTGAAGTATGGGACATTATTTATTTGCTTTATTTTTTTTATTTATAGACCACCTTTCTCCCAAGAAGGGAACCCAATTATGCAAGTTCATATCTTACCATTTCTCTGCATCTTAAATTTAAGATTTTTTTTTCAATATGCTGTAGGCCTTCCTGACTCCTGAGCATTCAACATACAGAGACAAAAATATCTATCATTCTTACAACACCATGTGGAAATGTCATTGATTCCATGGAACTGGACCCAACATTTTTCAGTCAGCCTCACTGCCTGATTATTAGCTAGGATGGTCGTTCCCTATTCCATATGTTTAAGCAATCGGGCAATATCTCAAGTTATTGTTTGATTCATGTAGCATGTGAGCTTATTTCAGGCCCAGTGCTCAGTAAAGTTTCTTGAGAAGCCTACATTTGGGTCACTAGGACTTCTGCTTAAGTAGTCTAAGTAAAACCTTACAAGCTAGTGGTCCAGGTAAGGTTAGTCAACTCCTAGCCACACACAAACTGCCACACAAAGTGCTGTAGGCCAATATGCAGTAAATACAGACCTGCTAACATCTCCATTCAGAAATTCACCAAGGCCCATGTCCCAGGGAAAATTAAAAAAAAGTTGTGATGCATCCTTTCAAGAGAGAGAAATACATTCTATATTATAATGTCCTGTTTCACTCCTGTCCCCATGCACTTAAAAACAACAGACAAATCTCACTGTGTGGGGGGCCTTTGCTAAGCAGAGCAAAATATGGGGCGGGGAGCATATTTCTTCTGCTCTAATTTATCTCTCTAAAGGACCAGCAGAAGCTCCTGGAAATGTATCCGTTCTCCTTCACTCTCCCCACTTCTTCTCATCACTGACATTCTATCGCACACTGGAGAATTTGTAGCTCTTCAATTGCTCTCTATCCACCCTATCTCTTTTCAAGCCCTACTTCACTCTCTTGTCTTTCATGCATACTCCACAGATTTCCTTGTGCCAAAGATGCCAACTATGTTAACTGTCTCAGTAGGAAACGCACATCTCATCTTTACAGTGCAGCCTATATAGCACCAGGATGCCAGAGGACACCTGAGATTGCTTCCTTTTTCCTGGAGGCCACTTATTTTCCTCCCCAGGAAGAGTGAATAACCTGCTCTCTTTTGCTGGCAGGCATTCTAGGAGGTCCCAAGTGAGGACTGTATTACTTGGCCAAGTTACAAAAAGTAAGCCCTTCTTGCAGGGCTTTTCTGCCAAACGCCAGGAGCTGTATGTGGTTGCTAGAGGGCTTGGAACAAGGCCATCAGAGTGGGTGGGTGGGTGGGGGAGGAAACAATTAGGGGGACACCCCCCCCCAAGAGAAGGAACTAGAAACAACCACTTAGCATCTATGTAGAGCCTGGGAGCATTTGTGAAATACATCCCCATTACCGTTGAAAAGATGCAAATGTGTTGAAATAATCAGCGATATGACTTTGGGCTGTTTCTGAAGGACCCTGATACTCATAGCACAAGCATTAATATAAGACACTCAGCAAGGGCATGCTCATGTTGCTTAGAGGTTGCCCCAAACCAAACTTCACCAAATGTTGTAAAAAGATTTGTCATACTGTGAAACATTCATGCTTCACCCAAGAATATTTTTCCAAGAAGGAGTGGGAAGAGGGAAAGGGAAGCATCCTTGAGGCAGGTTGAAGGGGGTTCAAAACCAAAGCAAAGGAAAAAAGATGAGAAAGAAAAAGAAGGGGATAAAGTATAGCTTAAAGGCATGAATGAGACTGAAAACATCGCTTGTTTGTAAATTCTTAGCATTCATTCAGCATTTCTGTTGTCAAATCACAACACTGTATGTCAATTAAAGATGCACCTTTCACATCTGATTCTTCTTACACATGTGACAGGGAGCCAATGAACTACCTGTGTACAAGTTACTTAAAGCAATACAGTGATAGTTATTTTAAGAATGTGGTGAGTTTCTTGTTTGGAGAAAATAGCTTTGTTGTGCAGCAACACAAGGCAATAGCCCACTCTTTGGACTTCCCTCCTCCTCCCCTCAAAATATTTTATCTGGTTTATTTAGCCAAAGCATTTGAATAAATTCACAAATCCAGGCTGAAGCAGATCTAAATGTTTATCACAATGCATACACCCTAGGGACTGCTACTGTGAACAGCTCTTTTTTGTACATTATAATAGGTTTTACACTTCATATTGCCTACTCTCAAAACATTGAACCAATTTAGGGAGCATAATATAAATTTTTGAACACTCATATTCCAAACAGGTGAGCGATCAATAAAGATTTATCTTATTTCTCTTATTTATCTTATTTAGTAAAAAATATCATATAAAATTTGTTGGTGGTGGCAGAGAGCAAATTGAAAATACCTCTTACAGAAAAGGGAACAATATATAGATATATATAGATATCAATAAGAGAACAATTATAGAAATTACACAAGGATTCTGTAAAAGCACTTTATATTTGTCTATCTTTGTTTGTTTGTGATGGACTGTGTGAGAAAAGAAACCAAGATAGTTTAGAACATTTCACAGATGTTTAGAAAACCAAAGAAAATAGGTTTTTTTAATGATTTACATTACATATTCTCTTTCCACACTTTTCCTCTCATAGTTTCAGAATAATTTGGGGGGGGGGGTAAGCCATTGTAATAAATAGCAAAACTTGTCTTTACAGATAATGCAAGCTACAAAAAAAAGATGAAAAAAGAAGCAAAAAGTCATTGCCTGATACTTTTTGAAACCTCTACCCTTTTCCCAATTTCTCCATAACAACATAAAAGATGCTGTTATGACAAGTAAGTACTCTGGTAGCTCATTCTTTCATTTATAATTCAACCAGAGTCTATGAAACCTAATCAGAAAAAAGAAATGGAAAGCATGATTACTACAACAATCACAGAGAGTCAAGATTTTCAGGCATGCTAAAGAAAGCAACACAATGGGGAGAACACAACAAAACAAAGAAACGGGGAAGGAGGTAAACCATGGCAGGCAAATCTGGGGGGGGGAGTGTGATATTTCTTTAATACTTCATTTTAAAACTACCTAATTGTGTTTTTAAGCTTCGGTTCCTGTAATTTTGCAAGATGAGGCATTCCAGTGAGAAAACATATGGTAAGGGATTTTTAAACCACATAGCTGAAGTGCATCATAGACTTATCTGCTGCTTTAGTGTCACAAAAATCCACCACTGAATTTATCCAGTCACCCATTAAAGAAAGAAAAGAATTAAAGGAAAAGAAGCATTTTTAAAAAAGGAAACTGCTGCAGAACGATTGAGAAAGCCATTCCAGGTTCAAAACCTCCATATAGGTAGCTCCTTAGTGTCTTGTCACAGGGAGAACAGTCCCAATTATCCATTTCAAGATCCTTCATCCGAGCTATTATATTCAGAAGCCTAAAAGCCCTCATTATACTCGACTTGTGAGGAAGGTCTGGGTGAAATGAGATTTGACATAGCCTTTCAACTAAAATTAGGCAACCCTTTTATAAATCAGTGACCTCCTCCCTGCCCACCCCTAAAAGCATAAGAGCATATATGCACTTTATATAATCTTTATTTGTAAGAGCATGCTGGAGATGTATATCATGTAATGCATATATTAAAAGCCAGTTGGTTTGCAAGATATATTTCACCCAAGGAAAAAAAAACCCGAATGAGCACTCCCAAGCAGTAATTTAAGTGGGGCTATAAAGATATAATAGTGACAAACTTTGACATTTGCATGTCAAATCGAGGACGGCATACAAAGCACTTTGAACTGTGCCATGGTTATTATAGGACAGGTGTCAGAATTACCCTTTTCCTGGCCACACAGCTTCATGATGCTGGTAGCATTTTTAAGGACTTTTTAAGAGAACAGTGTATAGCAGATGGTGACAACCAAAGGCCTCTTTAAATAGATTGTATTCTCGGTGTATCTGCTTTTTACTTAAAATACTTTGTAGTGGGTCAGTTGGTTGGTAGTAGGTAACATTATCTCAGGAGGGCATCCCAGTACCAAAAGCAAAGCCAAACTAAAAACATTTTTTTTTTGTGATTTGTCACTAACAGAATATATTGCTAGTTCCTTGGAAACTGGGAGGAAGAGCTTCTTTTTCAGCATGAAAACAATCAACATTGAATTCTTTTATGCATATAAATGCCACTGCAGATTGAAATCCAGCATTTTTGGAAAAGATGCCCAACCTTTCTTTATTGAGCTAAATAGTCTCTTTCAAAGAGGTTGTAGACAATGGTGCCACACTGTCTACAAACATACTCAGAATATCTTAGGAATCCATAAAACGAAAGGTCAGCCTCAGCTTGTACGACACATTCAGCTTCACCTGGTAGTTTAGAGAAAGATATGTTTTGCCTGCTTAGACAGATTATTACAGGTTCTGCATGCAAAGCCTGCAAAAAAAAAAAGGGGGGGGAGAGAGATTTCTTCAGTCAAACCAACAAATGCTGATAACTATCTTAAGTTTCAGCTCTAAGTTTATTTAATGTACTTGAATATGCCCCACATTCACAAAGTACTGATTTTTTATATTTTGATTGGCTGTGTGATAAGGCTGCCACTTTTTTTAACAGGCAACATATTAACCCCTTCTCCACTGACTGTTCGCCAGACATGTGCATCTATTTTTTTTTCCTCCAGTGAAAAACTCTTTTAAGTGTAACACATGATGAGACTGGTAAGATGCTAAGCTTGATAATTAGAAAAAAATCTTATTTGGGGTTGGCTGGATTCTGAAAATGTGAGGCATATAAAGTAATTTTGTGGGACATTTATTTATCTTATTAAGTTAAATATCTGCCTGAATTAATCACTAATGAATGGAAAGAAGACTCTGTAGCAGTAGGCTACTAAAAGAGCTGTGTCGGATGCATTTTCTATAGTACCAGATCACTAGTGTGAATAAGCCACGTTGTTATCCAGATAAATGAAATCCTAAATGGTTCCCTGGGAGTATGATACACCGTAATTAGTAGGATCCACCTGTAATTAAGCACGCATAGGACATGGCACAACCATATATTTCTGTTCATTTTCTTCTTCCCAAAGCTGTAACTTGAAAGAAATACTGGCACTTTTCAAACGGATTTTATACAATCACTCTGTCTGAAAATTGATCACTCATTCTATATAATTACATCTGCTGTTACCACCTTTTACAACAGTTCTGGAACAGTCCACAATTATTAGTGAACACACTTCAGTGAGTTCTGTTTTATAAGGAGCACAGCCGAGACACATATTTTATTTGCTAAGTGCATTTTTTAAAACTAAAAAAAAAAAAAATCATCCTGAGTGGCCCAGGGCTGCCAAACATTTCTGGATAAAGTTATATGTTACTTCATTAAAAACAAATAAACTATGTTCTCCATTCATTATTCACGTCATAAACATCTGCATTTGCAAATGTCAGCTGTACTAATCATTATGTCCATTGAAATGTTTGTGCAGTGCATAATAGTTCTGAAAATTCTAGTTTGTGGTAGACATATGTTTTGTGGACAAATTACTATCTGAAAAAAGCCACCCTTTTTTATTTTTTCAAGGGTATTATGGGCAGGATATATGGTTTTGTTTATATTGCTCACATTCAGATTCTTCTTTTTTTTAATAAACATTAGAAAGCTATTCCGGAAATCTTTTGTTTTAGCTGGCATATGTTAGCAGTGTGTAGGAGGGAGGTGAATCTTATACATCCAACTAAAGCTCTAGTCAGGAACAGTGTCTCTGTGTGTATTTGTGAAAAGGAGAAACATGACCAAGAAAAGCAATACACAAAAGTGGGGATCTCTTTCCTCTCTAAACAAAGATGATTTCCCACTAATATAACCTTTGCTCATCCAAAATGTGTGTGAAGAAAAATAAGTGTCTCCTAATCAGAGAATGGATCTCAGCAGAAGATAAAATATAATTCACCAGACATTTTCTGTTGGCATGGGCACCTTTAGCCATCAAAGACGTGTGTGTCCCTTCTCTACCTGAGACATTTCCTCCCTCTTTGACAAGAACATGAGGAGTGACCAATGATACTTTGAAAGATCTTGTACCAGGGACACAATATATAGTTGAATACATAAAAAGCTTTCTTTCTTTTTAAAATCTGTTTTCCTGAGCAGTGTGGGAGCCACACCAGTTAGAAAGAGTTTGGCTTTAGTGTTTGTGTAAAAAAAAATTAAAATATGGGGTGTGGAGGGGAATAACCCAGGCAATTCCAAAGAGGTTATGCAAGAGTAAATATTTCAACAATTCTAATGATCTCATTAAGGAATTAGATGCTGTGGGGAAAAGCAAGTCCCTCTTTAAAAAGTAAAGGTAGTGATGGAAATCAATGTTATAATCCATAGTCCAGAATAGTTTTTTCCCTGTGATCAAACACAGCCTGTCTATTATCTATCTAACTCCTCTACCCTTTGTTAGATGATATGTAATAGATCAAAGATGAATAGAGTGTGTGTTTTAGTGTTACTGCACAGTCCCCTGTCATATGCTAAGCCTTTTGAGAAGTGGGCTATAATTCTAATTTACTTTAAATGAACAGTAAGTCTGTTAAAATGACAAGGTCTATATATCAGCAAATGAACTCGCACTCTGTTCATGTGAGTTGCTGAGGCAAAATTATAGAAACAGTACAGGCAACAACAACAAGTGCATGTTACATATAAAACTGCACAATTCAAGTCTCTTGTCTAAACACTTTATGCCCCCCTGCAATGTTAGCTGCATCCTTCTGACATCAGAAAGCATGCCTGGGACAGCCGGGAACGGTCAAGCAGCAATGCTGTGGAGCAGACGGAACAAGGATTGCAATAGTCTTGTGAGGAACTCTCTGGTGTGGCTATGAAGTAATCCAATCTTGGGGCCACAGGGAGGAGCTGTGACTCTGTTCTGAGCTATTGAAGCCA